>OZ002736.1:4663053-4738199 GCA_963924305.1 Polygonum maritimum
CTACTACGACCTCATCAAATATATTGATCTCTCATCATTTTTATGGAATAGGCAAATTTTAACCTAAAAATCAATATATATTATAAAATTTTATTATGATAAATTTTTTTAAGAAAAATAAAATTAAAGATAGATAGTGTGACTTTAAAGATAAAATTGAGAATTAGATAATTAAGAAAAATAAAAGATATAAAGTTTTTTTATCTATTTGAGTTGAAAAAAAATTAAAATCATGCGGGGCCAGAATCAACGTGTTGGCTCGAAAACGGTCGGCTTTTATAATATACTAGCAGATGACCCGTACATTGTACGGGGATGTTATTTATTTATTTATCACTTTGTGTATGAATTTAGTATAACAATTACAAATATTACTATATGCATATTTTAATTTAAAATGACGTTTATTTGTTGGATTATAAAATAACATAATTCTTATATATCATCAAATATACATATATACTCCGTATATATTATTTATATATTTACTTTTTTATACATAAATAAACATGTATTTAAGTTAGAGCTGTCAAAACCTGACCCGACCCGACCCGACCGAAAATTTTTGGGTTGAAACCCGACCCGAATAGTAGCGAGCAAAGAAAAAAACCGAACCCGATTAACCCGAACCCGATCGGGTTGAAACCCGAGACCGACCCGACCGACCCGATATATTATATATATGTAGAATAGATATATTATATTGTAAGTATTATAATATATTTTATCATAAAACCTATTATAAATAAAATATTATTATAAAAATATATAAAAATTAATATTTTATTATTAAATATTATTATTTAATCATAATATTATTTTAATAATCATTAAAAATTCAAATTCTTGACCTGTTAGGCCGACCCGAACCCGCACGATAACCTGTCAAGACCCGACCCGACTTGACTTGTAACCCGATTGACCCGAACCCACACTCAACCCGAACCCGAAAAGACCGAACCCGAATCCACCCGACCCGACCTGTTTGACACCTCTAATTTAAGTCATTGAGGAAGAATAACATAAGATAAAATGCATCATCACATTTTATTCAAAATTGATACACATATTTTGGAATTTATTGCAAAAACTAACTTATATAATAAAATTAATAATTTTACATAATAAATGGGATTAATATATTATTAAAAGTAAGATATAGTTAATATTTAATAAGATAATATAGAAAACCAAATTATCTCATATATGTTATTATTTTCTGAAAATATAATTAAGCAAAAATATATAAATATGTAATAAAAATGTTAATCAATCATTATTTTAATGAAGAAATATTTCTTTTTTTAAGGGTGCAATCAATATGTAATATAAGAAATATGTTTATGATAAATATAACACATAATTTTTTTATTGAGATTTTTATATGATATGATAGTAAAAAAGTGTATTTAATATACTATTTCGATAGAATGAATATTTGTCTTAAATATAGTGATAGAAAATCCTACCATTGACGATTTAAAAAAAATCATCATAAAATTACAAAATATAATTTATAGATAATATGCTATTTAATTAAATGGGTAAAATATTATGATATGATCCATACCTTGTTGTTTTTTAATTATTATTTTTAAATAAAAAGTTCTGATATATTTATGTATTGATGAAATGGGTATAAAGATAAGATAGAGATTTATATATTTGGATAGAATTATTAATTAAACAACTCGAATTCTAAGATATAACCAATATCTTAATTAAGTATGTATAAGATTATGATAAAATCATGATTTCATAAGATAACTTTTTAAATAAGAGGGTGATGTGGCACAATATGGTGGTAGAATTTGCTTCCGCTTTAGTATATAGTAATAGATAGAATAGATAGATATTGAGTATGATGTATACCTTAAAAGTATATATAATTTTGTCTATTGTTTGTGTTATATCAGTCATCGCTTGTCATGAATGTTTGGTTCTGGGTTCAAACTTTAGGAGGGTCACTTAGCTAATAGAATCCTTTTCTTGATGTGATTGTACCATTTGTACGTGCATGATTATGTTGTACTACTTTTTTAATTTAGTAAAAACAATTTCGGACTTATGTATAAATAAGCAGAATTTTCGAATTGCAATAATTCTTACTACTACTTACTTTAAATATTCCAGCAAATTAACTCTCGTATTTACATGAAAACTAGCACAAACCCCGTACCATGTACGGGTAATGTAAATATAAATACGAATTAATTTATTTGAGATCGAATTTTGATATAAATCCGCTTTTAACTCAAGGATTTATAATCTAAACCTAATAGATCGAAGTCCAAACCTATATATGTACTTTTATTAATACAATGTTAATTTTAAAATAATTTTATTCAATTTTTGTATTTATATTTATTTAATATACTATTGACATATATGAAAGGTTTTATATGACAAAAACCTATATATGACAAACCTATATATGACAAAAACTTATATATGACAAAAACTTATACTAATATAAGGAAAAATTGTTAAGATATCAAATAAATAGCTTGAATTTTTTTTATTCATATAAGGATATAATGTTTAAAAAATCATATTAGGAAAAAAATCTTAAGATATCAAATAGACTTAAGAAAATTGGATAAGATATGAAGTAGATATATGAGTTATTTTTAGAAAATATAATGTAAAAAAATAAAATTATTATCTTATTCAGAATTGATGACCTGGCGCAAATTTTAACAAAGACTTGGGTTCCGCTTTATACTGTATTATAGTAGATTTCTCTTCCCTGCACACTTTACTTGTATAAATTAAAGCAAAACTTCTCATTTTTTTTATTTTTTTTGATCTTGACTTCTCATTTTTTTTTATAGTAACTAGACCTGTCAAAATCTGACCCGACCCGTAAACCCGATCCGACCCGACCTGACCAAAAATTTCTAGGTTTTAACCCGAAAATTTGAACCCAAACCCAGTAAACCCAAAAATTTCTGGGTTAGGGTCGGGTCAAACCCGCTGAGTCAAGAAAACTATAAGGCGGAAAATTTATTTTAGAATACACTCTAATATAATGAAATGACAGATTGACTGGTAATTGTGCACCCAAAGGTTTTAGTTATATTACAATGTATAAAATTTATTTTAGAAAATTATGATATATATATTATTAAAATTTTAAAAATAATATTTTTTAATAATATTTTATTATTTAAATTTTGGTCAAAAAATTGATACTATTGACCCGTTGGGTTGATCCAACCCGGCCCGAAAACCTGAAGCGACCCGACCCAGTTTGACTCGTAACCCGATTGACCCGAACCCGAACTCAAACCGAACCCGGAATGACCCGACCCGAACCCACTCGACCCGACCCGATTGACAGGTCTAATGGTAACTAGTGAGATGGCTATCGAGTTTTAGCCTTATAACGCGTTTGCCATATAGGTCAAACCATTGCCCATTCATAACCGTCTACATAATAATGCAATGTAGGATCGACCAAAAACATGCAATATAGGATCAACGTGCTTGTCTATATCTAGACCCGAAGAAAAATGGACTATCCCCCTAGAGTTGTTAAAATTCACCGACTCAAAAAACCAACTAGATCTGAAATTTTAGGATTAAAATTATTGATGTGTTATATAAAAACATGAACATTGCAATAACCCACTACAATATGAAGTATAAACCACTTTTATTTAAAAATCTCACAAAACAAACTTACTTTCATGAATTTTAAAATTTTAGAAATTTAATTAAAATTATTACTAAAAAACTTGTTGTATTGACCATACCCAAACCCGCATAAAACCTGAAAACAACCAGCTCCTATTAATCCTTACTCCACTCAACCCGAATCTTAAAATATGTGACTTGAACTCAATTGAATGGGCCTGTTTGACTGATATGTTTGATATATTAGAGGTTATTAAGCATGATGTAATGAATAGACAAACGTTTTCCAATCACATTTAATTAATTAGTTACCTCTTACAAAGTCCATTGGTAAGTGTATTTTAGGAAAGCTGTCAATTAATTTTGTAATATCACCTTCCTTGTGGCTTCCTCAAACTAGTTTTCACTCGATCAAGAGGCAAACCTTTTGGTCTTATAATTGCATTATATCAGGTTCTAAAAAGAAAAGCTTCTTCATTCACACCTAAAAAATAAAATAGAAATGTTCATTCGTTCTAATAATCAAAACAAGATCGATCTTCACGAGTAATTAGAAAGAGAATGAGCTAATTTTTTTTGATAAGAAAAAGAATTAAGGTCGCCACAAGTATTACTTGGACTCGCTAAGAGCATCTATAAGGGATGAGAACTTTACTAGCCTGTTCTAAAGAACGTATGAACATTAAAGAAGAGTGTCATTTTTTTTAAAGGTTGAATTTAAATTAAAGGAGAGTTCCATTTTAGATAATGAGTTAAAAACTAATTACAAAACTAGACGGCCAACCAACGACGCAAACTAGCAAAGTATACATTTGCTAGACGTGTTACACAAGAATTTGACCTATGTATAAGGGTGAAGCATTGACATGTGATGTGGGTGCATGAATTTGACAACTGACCAAGCGAAAGCTCATAGTTTGAAAGTGATGCCTCAAACACGTAGATGAAGGTGTTTTTTTGACCAAAAGCTCATAGTTAGTGTTGTAACGAGAGATCGAAACGAGAACAATAAAGTAAGAACGACACACAGATTTACGTGGTTCGGTAACGATGTGTTACCTGCGTCTGTTGAAGTCCGAAAACACCGACTGTATATTGACGCGATGTGAGCAAAAAGGTTTGAACTCAACCGAGTCAACCGACGGAGAGACGGAAAGTATTTGATCGTTTGAAGTGTTTAACGCGCTAAGGGTAGTGTTAAGGATGCTTTTGTATTGACTGTGGAGTTACAATAGTAAACAGATGATCTCTATCGCGTTTTAGGTGTATCGGGCTACAACAATGATCTTAGCTCGAGATCTGATGTATGTGGTTAGCGAGTTTTTCGATCCCCGCTCTGGTGCACCGAGCTCGCTATTTATAGCCGAGCTCCGGGCCGAGACTGATCGAGATATCGATGTGGGACGAGGGCTGCCCAAGTACGTGTCGCTCTCTGACCTGCTCTTGGAGCGGTGCCCGCGGAACTGGCCAATCACGGGCCAGGATGGAACGTTGCCGCCCACCGCTCGCCCGATGGGACGCTGCCGCCCACCGCTCGTTTGATGGGACGCTGCCGCCCACCCACTTGCGTGGATGGGACGGGCTCCTCCCCACGTGGTCACAACACTCAAAGCGCGATGCAGACATGGTCACTTGAGTGCCGTACTGCCGGGAGTCGGTTTTGGACAGGGGCGTGGGGTGATCGCGATAGAGCTCGATGTCGTGCTTGAGGAGTCTATACTTGGTGATATTTTGCTTTGGAGGGGTGGCCTTACCGCGTTGACGGTTCCTGGTATCAACATAACCCCATGGACCGGGACTCGACGCCCTTCCGAGGACGGGTCCAAAAAAGCACCCCGAACCGGAAACGTGATGCGTGGAACGCGTTATAGTTTTGGAGATGGGCGAGCAAATGAGGGCGACGGGATGAGGAACGAGGCGAAGGAAGCTGTTCGGGCCGTGGTGCTTCGTGGGCCGCCCGCCAATGAAGCCCAACTCCTCACGGCCTGCCTAGATCTGAAATAAATAAAAAAAACGGTTTCCGCCCTTTCTTCCTCCTTACTTCGCCATTTTCAACTCCTCAAATCGCCCTCTCCACCCTCGTCCTCGCCTGTCCTTGCTTTGCCGGAACTGCCCGCCAGCGCCTCCGTCAACGTTCGCTTGCGCCTCTCCGTGAACACAAGGTACGCTCACTTTCTTTCCCCTCTTTTTTGGTTTCTCTGGGTTTTCTGGGATTTTTGGGGAATGCCCTAGCCTCAGCGGCGGCACCACCGCTGGGTACCGGTGGCGCTCGGGGTAGCTTTTCCCGAGAAAATGCCTAGTGGGGGGGTGGGCTTAGGGTTCTCCGCGATTTCTGGGTGGCGGACAGCGACGGATGATTCCGCCCCAGACCCGGCTCGGATTCGGCTGTCGCCGTGCTTTCGTGCTTTTGGGTTGCGAAGTGGCCGAAAAACCTTTCGGGGAGGCGAAAACGCCATGGGAGGCGAAGCGTCGTTCCGTCCCATCAACGTCCTGTCGCCCCGGCCTATTCCTGGAGACGTGTGTCGAGAACGGCGGAATGTTCTTCTGACACACATCTCGCGCGCCCCTAGGCCTTTTCTCACAGGGCTTCCTGCCCTACTGCGATATGACACCTGCCCGTGGTTGGGGTTCCGCGCTTTTTATCTTTATTTATCGCGCTATATGCTTCTCCATGATTTGTTTCTCCCCATGCATATCATCTCTGTTATGCACTCATCGCGGCTGGGGTACTACGCTGGTCTGACTTTGGGTCTTTGTTCTTTTTATCTTTTACGCTTACTGCTGGGAATTACTGTCTGTGCTTTCATCGCGTTACCCCCCTTTTTTATCATGACTGTCTCTTCCTATGCACATTATTTCTCTTTTACTTCCTCCAGGAGCCTCTTTACCTCCGTGTCATGGATTTGGGGCTTTCCAGCGACTCCTGCCCTTCAGGCGTGGATCGCGGTGCTAGAATTACGAACTGGGACGACTTCTACGCTCGTGATCCCTCCTTTGAGTCCCGAGAGATGTCCTTGAGTGATTCTCAGAACGACTTTCGCGAGCCCTCCGGTTTGAGCCAGAGTAACCCCACCACAGCGTCTAGCGCCCGTAGTAAGAGTGAATCCTCCTCGCGATCGATGGCACGCTGCATGCCCTTCGATCGTCGTGATGAGGCCGAGGCTTCGACATCCGGGGTTGAGAGAAGCTTTATCTCGCGGTACATCACTAGGGTTAGAGCCGAGGTTCCCCGCTTTAGGCAGATGAGGCCGGCGCACCTCTTAGAATATGAGGATAACGCGATGCTCGCGAAGGGAAAAAAGACTATCCTCACCCTCGACGAGATGGATGTGATCGCGACAGGGTATCCCTGGCCTTCTGGGATCGAACTCTTACTGCCTCAGGGCGGGGGCAACAGCTATGTTGTCTACGAGGCGGGTTCGGTGGTTTACGCGGCCAGCCTTATCGCGGGCTTCCGGCTTCCTTTTCCCCGCTACGTCTCCGATTTCTTGACAATGCTCAACCTGGCCCCGGCATCGATGGCGCCTAACTGTTGGAGCTATATTGCGGCCTATCACATCGGTGCTTGGAGCTTGGTAAGATTCCCTCTGCGCGGCACATGGCTTAAATACTTACGATTAAGGCGGACAAGCGGGGCATCGTGAACTTCAGCCTTACACATTGTAATTTGCTGATCACTCCTTCGAACGTTGGACCGCGGTGGAAGGAGAAATGGTTCATTGTGCGCGATTATCAGAGGGGAAACATGGTTTGCCCGATGGTCCCCGGCCTGTTTCGTCAGAAGAAACGCCAACGCAGCGGGTCGAAGGAGGCGGCCGCGGCGAAGAAGGCCTTCGCTGCCCCATACAAAAGGGAGCAGCAGGCGTGGCTAACCCAAGACCGCCTTGAGCGCGCGGGGCTCAATTTGAGATTTGAGCCGCCTCGGGAGGTCGAAGTATCCTCCCCGGCTAACGCGTCCCCGGCTCGCTCGCGCGAGGGTACCTTTGCCTGGGGTTTTGTTTTACTTTTATGTAATCTTGGTATTCTTGTATATAGTCTAACCACTTGTGTTTCGCAGATATGGACGTTTTCGCGGCCTTGACCTCCGGGAAGCCCGCACCCGCCAGCTCCGGGGCTCCTCCCACTGCCAAAACCGGAGGTAGTAAAGGCGTTACCACGAAGGCGGGGCGCGATAATCAAGGGGCTGGCGGGTTGATCGACGCCAGAGGTAAGCGAGCGCAGGCCGACGCTCCGAAACACAAGAGCGCGGAGGACACGGCCCGCGAGGAGGGGGTGTTGGTGAAACGGGCCAAGCGGGACGTCATCGCGACCGGGGACCGATCCCCTGAGGCCTCGAAGGGCCCTGCCCAGATAACAACGGGCGCGGGGAGTCGCCGTCATTGGTCGCGGCGAGCGGAGGTGGCCGGCTTTGCCTGCCCCGGGCCTGCCTGGGGTACGTTCAAGGAAGGCCAGTATGGGTACGAGGAGGAGAGGGAATGGTTCCGGACCCTCAACGCGCGAGAAGTCAAAGCGGAGTGTCAGAAATATGGCCATATGGTACGCGGTCCCCTCTTTTTTTCGTGCTGATTCGTCATAGAAATTATAATGAATCTGAAACGTGAGTTTTGATTTGTAGGTCAATGCGTGGGTGAACTACCTCCCTGATCGCTTGGTGGAGGAGGAGGAGCGGGCGGAGGCGGCGGTTAAAGCCAAAGAGGAGGCGGAGGCGGCACTCCAGGAGCTGTGTTTGCAGGCGGAAAAAGATGTCGCGGCGCTTAAGTCCGCCAGGTCCCAGGCCGCGGCCTTGAAGAAGGAAGTCAGGGGTTATAAAGCGCGGAACGAGGAGCTGAGCTCACAGCTGGAACAGACCAGCAAGCAGCTGGAGAGCGCGATACCCGACTTGCTCAATTCGCCAGAGTACATGGAACGACGCGTTGACGACGCGCGGACCGTCCAGGCTCTCAGCGCTGTTACGGCCGCCCTCCAGTACTGCGAAAAGTACAAGGTGAAGTACTTTGCTCCCGACCTCCATCGCCAAATGGGAGTCATCTAGGAGGATGGGGTGGCAAAACCCCCGCCGGGTGTGGAAGCAGACGACGCGGGTCTTGACAACCCAGAACTCCCCGCCGCCACTGATCCAGAGAAAGAGAAGACCCCTGATGATCCTCCTCCCTCCGAGACCGCGACCAACATTCCTGATGCCTGAATACTGCTGAACATGAAGTTTCAACTTTCTTTTCTCTTCTTTTTTTTTTCTTTTGTGTTGTGACTGATGCTTTACTTGGCCCTTGGGGCCTTAACACTGTTTATTGCCGCGGTGCGGCTGTAATACTTTTTGACGCGGTCTATGCGTCTTAACTGTTTTTGCCGCCACGCGGCCTTTTGATTATGACCTGCGCTTCTTTCTATTTAAAGAATTTCGCGAAAACTTATCATATCCAACCCCATGCCGAGCGAGGTGCTAGGACCGCGCTCGACACTAAGTTTACGTAACTTACCATATCCAACCCCATGCCGAGCTAGGCGCTAGGACCGCGCTCGACACAAAGTTTACGTAACCTATCATATCCAACCGCGCCTAAGCGCATCGTGCGCGTTAGCGGACAACCCCAAGCGAGGAAGGCAACCCGGGTTTCCCTAACGACTGTGGAGCTTTTGATGTTTTGAGGTATTATGCGACTGCGAGGGGTGAAACCCGACTCGAGCGCGCCTAAGCGCATCGCGCGCGTTAGCGGACAACCCCAAGCGAGGACGGCAACTCGGGTTTCCCTAACCACTGAGTTTTTGATGTTTTAAGGCTTTATGCAACTGCGAGGGGTGAGACCCAACTCGAGCGCGCCTAAGCGCATCGCGCGCGTTAGCGGACAACCCCAAGCGAGGAAGGCAACTCGGGTTTCCCTAACGACTGGAGTTTTTGATGTTTTAAGGCTTTATGCAACTGCGAGGGGTGAGACCCAACTCGAACGCGCCTAAGCGCATCGCGCGCGTTAGCGGACAACCCCAAGCGAGGAAGGCAACTCGGGTTTCCCTAACGACTGGAGTTTTTGATGTTATTAAGGCTTTATGCAACTGCGAGGGGTGAGACCCAACTCGAGCGCGCCTAAGCGCATCGCGCGCGTTAGCGGACAACCCCAAGCGAGGACGGCAACTCGGGTTTCCCTAACGACTGAGTTTTTGATGTTTTAAGGCTTTATGCAACTGCGAGGGGTGAGACCCAACTCGAGCGCGCCTAAGCGCATCGCGCGCGTTAGCGGACAACCCCAAGCGAGGAAGGCAACTCGGGTTTCCCTAACGACTAATTTATTATTTGGACAACGTAGGGTTGTTGTCTTGTCTTATTTATATGATGATCGGCATAATAAAGACATTACACGCGATAACAAACGCGGTGACAAACCTAGCCATGACCTAAATTCTCGATTCAAAAACACCAGGGACAACTTCCGGTGCTCTTGTTGGGGGGTGACACCGCGCTGGGGGCGTCCATTCCCATCTCCTGCCCGGTGAAGTTCCCGTTGGTGGAGGAACTGCCGTTGGTGGTGGAACTTCCGTTGGTGGTGGAGCTTCCGTTGGCGGTGGAGCTTCCGTTGGTAATGGAAAACTCCCCCACGTAGGGTTCTTGCGCGGGTGTGTACCCCTGATAGTACTGTGCGTGCACATACTCCAGGAAGGGGGCCTGGGGCTGGGCTACTATGATAACATGCACGATCCGAACGTTCTCGTGTATCGAGGCGAAGGTGGCGGGATTCCTCGCCACAAGAAGAGGATCATGGAGGATAACCAAGTGATGAAACGCGGTAATTTGGCTCTCAAGAATAGCATTGAGGTTAAGAATGAAGTTAGGGTTGTGAGAGGTGTGAAAGTTGGAGGGACCAAGTCTCAAAGAGTTGTTTATGTGTATGACGGAGTGTACCAAGTCATGAAGTGGAGGAAGGTGAAGGGTTCGAGGGGAAACATGGTTTTCGAGTTCGTTATGTGGAGGAAGCCTGGCCAGAAGATGATTAATTGGAAGAAGTACTACTTTTAGATTTAAGATTCGAAACAAGGATTGTTTTTTGCATGTTTAACCAAATAAGTGTTAGTTTTTAAGTTAAGTTCATATAAGTATAGCATGGTTTACGATTTTATGTCATTAATTTAGGGAAGGCATAGTTGTCTAATCCGGTCAATGGACGTGAAGAAGCTAAAGACCAATATGATGGATGTAAGGAATTACTCGTATTTAAGGTTAACTATGTGATTATACGTGCGTATCCTCCATTAATTAACTACGTTTTTATGAATAAGACTATAGTTTAAAGCGGAGTAAATGTCTTCACAAAAATTTACGTCACGTGTCATTTCTCAGCTGGATCTTCCTCTATATAAATTAGGTAATTAGAATCTTTATATAATCTTATCCCGTAAAAATTGCTTAAAAATCCCGAAAATTATGAACTATCCATTACCAAGAATTAGTTATAATCTTCTGATAAATATATTATTAATAAACGTGATATTTGTGCGTTCATATGGTCGTAAATTTAAAAATTATGTGTGAGATCAGTATGGACAACGGGAATTTGATTTTTGGCCATCGATAACATATAGTATAATGAAAGTGGTCATTTTATTTTGACTAATGATGTGGTTAGCAATATGCGGGAAACAAATTGTATTCATTGTGATCGGGGTTTTGATCATTTTATTTTTGTCGTGAGTTGCGAAGACCAAAGTTAAAGAGAACGAATGAAAGAGACGAACAATAATCGAACATTAAACTTAAATCTTCGGCAGAATTTGGCGACCAAGTGGTCGCTAAATCAATCTCTACAAACTTAGCGACTACCTGGTCGCCACTTTTTGCGACCAAATGGTCGCCAAATCTCTACATAGGATTTAGCGACTAAATGGTCGCCAAATCTCTACATGGGATTTAGCGACCAAGTGGTCGCTAAATACTATACAAAAACACCATCTGCGACTATGTGGTCGCCAAATCGATCTCTACAAACTTTGCGACCAAGTGGTCGCCAAATCTCTATATGGGATTTGGCGACCAGATGGTCGCTAAGTGTCACATATAATCAATTGGCGACCACTTGGTCGCAAAAAGTGGCGACCTGGTTGTCGCTAAAGTAGGCGGTAAAATTCTCATCCATTTTTTTGCGGCCAAATGTGTTGTGGTCGCCAATATAGCGACGACTTGGTCGCTAATTTTTTTAAAAATTTTTAATTTCGATTTAGCGACCATATGGTCGCTATTTGGCGACCATATTTTGTGGACGCTAAATTGTGGACGCCAAATCGCCTGAATGGTGTAGTGAATGTTACTTTTACGTTTCAATCTCTTAGTGGCTCTGGATTTTGGGTTTGAATTGATTCATGTTTAGAGTTGTCATATACCAATTGGTGGAGGGGGTCAATTACTTGGTCACTCTTTTTTTTTTGGTCAATTACTTGGTCACTCTTAAGTCGTAGGCATTCCATTTTAAGGAAACTTCATGCAGCACGTTTCTAACTCAAAACAGTAGTAATTTTTAGTGTAATTATTATCATCCGGACCCATTTTCATTTACTTTGTTGATTGGCCTTCTGCCAGGCATATTTGGCGTTAATGTATGTAGTTGCCACCAATTCATAGGCCAAGACTTTTGTTGACCAAAAAATAAATAGGCCTTGAGTTTTGAGTGCAGTGTGTTCTCCTCCATCATCTGTTTTTAGGGTATTGTCTATGAGAGTTGAATCGATAACTTTTGTGTACTATTTTTAGAGTCTTGATAGTTTGACTAAATGCCCGAAGACCCCTCCTCCATCATCTTTTAATTTAAATAAACAGGTTTTTTTATAAAAATTGGTCAAAGGTCTTTGCATCTAGCCAATCCGCTAGGTCTAACCGCTTATGACGGTATTTATACAAGATCATTAGCTCTCCCTCTCATTCTAGCTTAGTTATCTAACATTGAGTACGTACAAGCTTAATTACTTTTCAATCTCCAACATATATTTTCTTCTAAGGTTTGAAAGATCAACACAGGTACCTAGCAATGGCGGAATTTAACCATATCCTCAAAACTCCGGTTCTCGGGGCCGGTAGACGAGATAGGGTTCTGGAGGTTTTGAGGTGCTTCAAACAAAGGTGCAACGAGATTCGCCGTTCGGACCCGCGAAAGCCGCGTGTCGACTTGAAGGCTTTTGCTGAGGTAAAGGAAATGAGCGTCGGAGACGCCAAGTCCATCGGTCCGACTCCAGGCTTGAAAGTGGGGGACGAATTCGAGTATCGGGTTGAGCTCATGATCACCGGTGTCCATGGAAAGTCGCTTCACGGGATCGACTACACGGTTTCCTTGGGGAGCCCGGTTGCGACTTGTGTCGTCGCAAAGGAAGGCTACTATGATAACATGCACGATCCGAACGTTCTCGTGTATCGAGGCGAAGGTGGCGGGATTCCTCTTCCTCGCCACAAGAAGAGGATCATGGAGGATAACCAAGTGATGAAACGCGGTAATTTGGCTCTCAAGAATAGCATTGAGGTTAAGAATGAAGTTAGGGTTGTGAGAGGTGTGAGAGTTGGAGGGACCAAGTCTCAAAGAGTTGTTTATGTGTATGATGGAGTGTACCAAGTCATGAAGTGGAGGAAGGTGAAGGGTTCGAGGGGAAACATGGTTTTCGAGTTCGTTATGTGGAGGAAGCCTGGCCAGAAGATGATTAATTGGAAGAAGTACTACCTTTAGATTTAAGATTAGAAACAAGGATTTGCTTTTGCATGTGTAACCAAATAAGTGTTAGTTTTTAACTTAAGTTCATATAAGTATCGCATGGTTTACGATTTCATGTCATTTAGGGAAAGTATATTTGTCTAATCCGGTGAATGGACGTGAAGAAGCTAAAGATTAATATGATGGATGTAAGGAATTACTCGTATTTAAGGTTAACTAGGTGATTGTGCGTATCCTCCACGGGAGACTGTTAATGTGCCTTGAATCTAAATCACACACTGCGACAGGTAGCACGGGGGTCTCGCTGTTACCGAATTCAGTTTTCCATAATAATATACGGTTTCTCTGCCCGTGGACATAGGTAACACACCGTTACCGAACCACGTAAATCTGTGTGTCGTTCTTGCTTTATTGTTCTCGTTTGATTTCTCGTTACAACACTAAATCACACACTGTGACAGGAATGGAACAACACACTGCCCATGAGACTATTAACGACGTTTTTTAGACGTAGAATTTAATTGATATAAGACTTGTAGGTCAATGTTAGATCCCGTTTGGTATGTTGGTGGATTCGGATAGAAATTGCATTAAGAATGGAACTAGGAATCGGAATGAACCATTCCTCAGACATGATCTCATTCCAGATAATTAAGGCTTGAAACCCTTAAGGTTTAGAGTTTTTACTTATGATTTTAAATGTTTATAGTTTTTAGAATTTATAAATAAGGTTTATAAACTTTAGGATTCAGATGAAGAATTGCAATGTTTGAAATGGACAATACCCTCCGATGTCTGCTGGCTTAAATTAACTTGCAGACTTGGAATGAGTCGTTCTTGAAAATAAAATCGATTCCATTTTCGTATGTCTCTACGAAATAGAATACTGGGATTACTCATTCATGATTCTTATTCCTCATTCCCAGTGAATCGTACCAAACGAGACCTATTTACATAGTTGGTTAATTTTAGTATGAGATCAATACGCGAATTGTTGCCTATGTTTACATAGTTGCCTATTTACATAGTTGGTTAATTTCATGTTTCTGCCCTCATCCACTTCATTTGGAAGAGCCGAAACGATCGCATCTTCAACAACCTCCTCACTCCTCCACGAGATTGCGCCAGAATCATCATTGGCCACCTCAAGAATTGCAAGGCTGCTCATGCCCGAAGAGTTTCTCCCAATGCTTGAGCATTCCTGCAATTGTTCTGTTGCCTATGTTTGTATTTTGGTCCCCTTTTTGTCTTGAACTGGGATTCGTCCCCTGTTTTGTTTCTCTCCATCCTCAATAAAATTTGCCTTTTCGGAAAAAAAAATACGCAAATTGTTCAATTTAAAATTGCTCAAGTAGTATTTTTTCATATTACCGGTAGTTTTAAAAATTAAATTTAGTTGGTTAATTTGGTGTATTATTGAAAAAGGTATTTTAGTTGCCTTAATACCTATCAAAATAATCCAAACTACCTACTAGGAATGTAGTAGGGAAGTAAGGGTCGATCCCACAGAGACTTGTGTTTTTATGTATTTAACTTGGATACTCAAATGAATGTAAAACGGGGGTTTTTGTAGGTGATTCTATTAACTAAGAAGTTTAACATGCAAAATTAAGATTGAGTAATCAAATATGGGAGAAGTATGCTTAACCAATTAATATCCATTGCGAATTCGATTATTGATCATTGATTATCAAAATTCTCTTTTTACCTTAACTAATCTATTGTGGAATGCTAATAACCCAACTTCATGGAATTATTAATCCTACTTCAATTCTAGTTATTAGCCCGACCGGTACTAACAACCCTAATTATCAAATAACCTAAGAGACCTCCTAGATTCAATTTGAGAACAGCATTAAGATTCAAGCATCAATAGAAACATGCATTCAAAGCAACCAGACATCTAAATAACATGCAATTGGATTCTCTTCTCTAATCAACTAGTCCTACCAGTCCTAGGTTGATTAAAGGTTCTATTTTTGATCTAATTAACACCAACCGGTAATTAGAAAGATCTAGTTGTAATTCAACCTAGAGATTCAATTAGATGGCCAATCTAACAAAACCCTAAATCAAATTTATTCAATCAAGCATAGAGAAAACAATCTAATCAAGGCAAATTAAGAACAATCAAATCTCACAATAATTCTTAATTCACAACTTCAATTAACTAGTTAAGCAAAAGAGGTTTAGTTGTTCAAAGACATTGAAAAGCTTACAATTCTCCAAAGAGGTTTCTTGTTCTTCTCAAGCTTCAACAACAATGATCATTATCTCAAAGTCAAGAGTTATGAGAATATATACCTAGAAACTAATATCCGAAAATATGTCTAAGAGGTTTCTAAAAATAACAACCAAAACAAGTTTCAGCCCAAACATCCAAGCCCAATACAAAAATATCACTCTATGCTGACGCGAAGAGAAACGCGGCCAGACCCTAAAGCGCGGTCGCGCTTTCGCTGACTTCCCGCGTTTTCACTCCTGACGCTCAGGTGTCAAAGCGCGGTATGGGACTCCAAAGCGTGGTCGCGCTTTCACCGTATTGCCCCGCGCTTTCACTCCTGAAGCTCGAAACTCTCTATCACTTGGGCACTTGATTTCCTCCTTGGCCTTTGTCCTTGCACACTCCTTAGGCACCTTCAAGCTCACCTCCATGTCCACCATCACCATGATCCGGCACTCGATCACTCATATCTGCAAATATCAACCAAACGAGTGTAGATTCCGAAACTTCCAACACTAAGGCCACATTACGAAATAAAGGAAAATCTACCTAAAAATGCATGAAAAACTAATCAAAACATGTCCTAAATACTACAACCTATATGCTCTATCAAATTCCCCCAAGCTTGAACCTTGCTTGTCCTCAAGCAAGAAATAAAATCGAGATCACACCACAATTAGCAAGTTCAAGCATCCATCTCAATGTCAATCCACATTTCATCAAAAAGCTAAACCTTGACCAAGACATCATTGCACACAAGTATGAGAAGCTTTTGAAATCAAATCATTCATCCATTCTAGACCTCACCAAGGTAATGTGTTTTGCACTCTTCACTCAAGTGTTTAAGGGATGTGTTTCGCTCAAAATCAACTTTGAAAGCTAGACTACCATAGGCTTGCATCAGTGTTCTAAATCTCCACTACGAATGATCAAACACACAACAAAAATCATGAGGACTTTTCAAAGGGTTGTAATGGGGCCAAGGTATACACAAGTAGGTGGGAAAATATTTGGTCATGTGGTGCTAAAACCGGGAACTAGAACTAGCTAACTACCCAAACTTGAACCACTCTTCTTCAAATGTTTACCAACTTGATTCACTTCTTCTCCATCACTTTTATTTCTACACTTTTGCTCATTTTTTCTTTTTCAACTCACTTTGAGGTTTTTCAACTTGATTTCTCACTTTAATTTCCCTTAATCAAACACTTTTTTTTTTCTTTTCTTTTCAACTCCTTATCTTTTTTTCTCTTCCAACTCAACACAAATCCTTTCTTTTCAACCAACTCTCCCAAGAATCCTTCTCCAACTACACAAAAACACCCTAGCTAAATTCTAATTCCCGGAAAGGGTCAGGCTCATATAGGCTAGGAAAATTTTTGTGGAGCTACAAAATAAGGCTATAGGCTCAGCAACTGGGCTATCAAACAAAGGATCATGCATAAGGTAGATAAGGATATAATGAGCTAATAAAAATGCCTCAATCATTTTAATGTCATGCATTCAAATCATGTAATGTAGCCTTGAAAAAGATATCTAAACGCAAGTTCTAGAGCTAGCAATCAAAGTGATACACTCAAGAAAGGATGCAAATATGCAATAAAGGCTCAAAATAATCTCACAAGGCATATATGTCTAGAACTTCATAAACAATCCGAAATTTCAACTTCTTATGCATGCTCAATCCTATAATCAAAATTAATAACTTAAGAATCATGCTTCAATCCAAGGAAACTTCAACCAACAAGCTAGTCATGGGTTAGATAATACTCTTAACTTAGAGAGACAAATGGTCAAGTAGGGAAATTTGGTTCCTAAAATGCAGTATTTTTTTGATTTTTTCAATTTTTCAATTTTTTTTTTTTGTGATTTTAGATTGATTTTTCATTTATTATTTTTTTTTCAATTTTAATCAATGCAAAACTATAATTTAAACATGCAAATGCAACTATATGAATGCAAAGATGAGATGACTCAACCAACAATCTCCTCCCCCAAGCTTAAACTTTACATTGTCCCCAATGTAAAAGAAAAGAAAGAAGAAGAAAATACTAACCGAGTCATCCAGATAGGAAGGAAGTGGCATCTACTCCGGTGGTGGTGGTGGTGGGAACTGCTGTGGATAGCCCGGATATGGATAATACTGATACGCTGGGAATCCACCCTCCTGAGTCCACCCATCCATGCGAGCGTGAAGCTGATGAATCTGCTCCTCGTGGTACTGCCGATAGTGGTCCATTCTCTGCTCCTGGTAATCAAATCTCTGATCGACATGGGCCTTGAACTGAGTCATCTGAGTGGTGAGCCCTCCCATCATGCTCACCAACTGGTCGAACTGGCCCTGAGGATAACCACCAACACCCTAAACATCCTCTAGAACGGCATCCTCATCCTGACCACCAAGCTCTGGTTCGAGCTCCTCCTCAGCAATAAAATCCTCATCACCCTCAGAGTCATCATCAGCTGTGGCCTCCTCCTCAGACTCCTCAACAGTCCTCTTGCCCCGATGGCTCTCAACTGCCTCAAGCCGGAGATCACCATCCCGAGGAGTGATCATCCAAGTAGCAGCATGATCTCGTCCGATGGCTAAGACAACTATCTGTGCATCCGGAAGCTGCATCACCCTCTTGGTGTCTCCAATCCTCCAGAAATAGTGACCATAGTGGAAATGCAGGGCACCCATCTTATTGAAGAAGGCGAAATCCATCGGTGCAGGCTCAATCCTCCCACCAAACCGAGTCAAATCAAGCTGGTAATACTGAGCCAAAACGGTGACAAGGGCTCCAATAGTGATCGGTCCTGTACCCTTCCTGCTGATGTGAGCCAAATTGTTCATAAGGACCGCTCCATAGTTCACCCTCCTCCTCTCTAAGAATGCAGCCAAGAGCATCACATCTTTCCTTGGTGCATTACCCTCTCCTTCTCCCCTTCCTGTAATAGAAAGAGCATAATAGCGCTGCAGCACACGGTGTACAGGGTGTGTAAGAGAAGACGCTTTTGCTCTAGAGGCCTTGTACTCTTCCTTGCCTGTCATACTCTGCCACTGAGAATCACCGAGCCAATAAGCTTGGCTTTCCCATCTCTCCACCTGCTCACCAGAACTAAAGAACCCAAATGCTGCATTGACCTCATTTAGTATGATTCTCCTTCCCACTCCCCCAAGCTGGAAGGTGCACTCCCCCGCTTTGGAATTTGGCCCGGAAAGAATATGTGTGTCCAGAGTGCTCAGAAACTCCAACACAAGACCCTTGTATGCAGGCTGCTGTAGGTGGAGAAAATCTCTCAAGTGCTGGTCAATCTCACATTTCCTAAGCTCATCCCTCAACCCCAATTCTGCCAGAAAGTCCCAATCCAAGTACCGAGGAGCATGTATTGGGCGTTTACGGATGAGCCTGAATCGCTCAAAGTGCACAGGGTCACTCAAACTGAACCCGAAATCAGATGGGGTCACTTCCCCTACAACCGTAGGCGGAGTGAGATGGGCTCGGGGGCGAGCAGAAGATGAACTGGGGCGGGAAGACTGTGGCTGGGCACGAGAAGAGGAAGCTCTAGACGAGCCTCTACGGGTTGTTGGACGAGGAGGCATTCTGTACCTGTTCCTGCACCACAAATCAACAAAGCAACACCACAAGCAAATTTGATTGTCCCGGCAAGGACAATCCCACAACAATCCAACAACAATCCAATAATCAAGCAAATAATACTCCAAACACTCTCTTCCCCCACTACCTAGGTTAGTTTA
Source organism: Polygonum maritimum (assembly GCA_963924305.1). Lineage (NCBI taxonomy): Eukaryota > Viridiplantae > Streptophyta > Magnoliopsida > Caryophyllales > Polygonaceae > Polygonum > Polygonum maritimum. The sequence goes on from OZ002736.1 coordinate 4,682,336, forward strand.
GGCAAAAATCAATCACAATCCAAATTTCACAAGAACAAGCAAGGAAATCAAGGAATCATGCTAGAATCATGCAAAGGAACTAACAAGTAGCAATTAATCATGCAAATTTTGAGTTGAAATTGACAAATCTAGAGAGATTAGGCAAAACCTAGGTTTAGAATTTCAAGCTCAAAAATCACAAATTGATCAAGGGAAAGAGGAGAGTAGAGAAGGGATTACTTAATGATTGATGAAGAAGAGTGGATTTGGGAGAAGAATCACTTGATTTGGTGTTGTTTGGAGCTTGGATGGTTGAACAATGGAGGAGGGGCGAGTTTTTGAGGGGGAAGCAGCCGCGTTTTGCTTGATGAAGAATGAGGGAAATAAGAGCCGGCCGAGTTTTTAACTCGTGCTGTGAGAGAACGGAAGCGCGGTTTGTCGCGAGAACGCGGTCGTGCTTCTGCCTGCTTGCCCGCGCTTTTGGACCTGAGTTTCAGGAGGCGAAACGCGGTATGGGGCTTCAAAACACGGGGGCGTTTTCGGGCCCCTACCCCGCGCTTTTGGACCTGTACGCCGGGCTGCAAAAACACACAAAGAAACAAAACAACAAAACAAAACTATCCTATACTAATCCTAGGCTAACACTAAAAATCAAAAACAACTATCCTAATGCTTGGGTTGCCTCCCAAGAAGCGCTTGGTTAACGTCGTTAGCTCGACGGTCTGCTGCTCATGTCGCTGGCTCGGGTTCCTGTAAAGTCGTTTCGTCAAGTATACCATTGCTAAACCCATCGAAATAAGGCTTCAATCTCTGGCCATTCACTTTGAAGGTGGAGTGAGTAGTACTATCGTAGACATCAACCGCTCCATGTGGATATGTGTGCGCCACAACGAATGGTCCCGTCCATCTCGACCTCAGTTTTCCTGGAAAAAGCTTAAGACGAGATTGATATAACAAGACTTTGTCTCCAACTTTGAAGTGCTTGCGCCAAATATGTTTGTCATGCCAAGCTTTGGTCTTCTCTTTGTAGATGGCGGTATTGTCATAGGCTTCCATCCTTAGCTCCTCTAGCTCCTGCAACTGTAGCTTCCTTAATACACCGGCCTCATCCAATTTCATGCTACAATGCTTCACCGCCCAATATGCTTTGTGTTGGATCTCCACTGGAAGATGACATGCCTTACCAAACACCAACCGGAAAGGGGACATTCCAATCGGTGTTTTGTAAGCTGTCCTATAGGCCCAAAGTGCATCATCTAACCGGATACTCCAATCCTTCCGGTTTGGTGACACTGTCTTCTCAAGAATGGACTTGACCTCTCGGTTGGACACCTCGGCTTGACCATTTGTTTGGGGGTGGTACGCTGTAGAGACTCGGTGTGTGACATGGTACTTCCTTAAAAGTGCACTCACCGTCTTGTTACAAAAATGAATTCCTTTATCACTAATCAAAGCTCTAGGGATCCCAAATCTGTTAAAGATGTGAGTCTTCAAGAAATCTGCCACAACTCGGGAATCATCAGTACGGGTGGCCTTCGCTTCCACCCACTTGGAAACGTAGTCCACCGCTAACAAAATATAATAGTTCCCAAAAGAGTTAGGAAAAGGTCCCATGAAATCAATGCCCCAAACATCAAAAACTTCACAAAAAATCATGGGAGATTGGGACATCTCATCTTTCTGGGATATATTCCCGACTCGTTGGCATCGGTCACAGGATTTACAAAAAGCGTTTGCATCCCGAAAGATGGTAGGCCAATAAAATCCTGCATCCAACACCTTCCTAGCAGTCTTTCTAGCGCTAAAATGCCCCCCACAAGCATATGAATGACAAAAGGTCAAAACAGAGGTTACCTCATTCTCGGGAAGACATCTACGAATGACCTGATCTGCGCAATGCTTCCAAAGATATGGATCATCCCACACATAGTACCTTGCTTCACTCTTAAGCTTGTCTCTTTGGGCTTTGGTCAAGACCGATGGAAGCTCACCCGCAGCGAGAAAATTCACCAAATCTGCATACCAAGGCTGAACAACGCGCACTGCGAACAAGGTATCATCCGGGAACTCTTCTCGAATAGGTGAAACTTGTAGACCGCCCTCCCCTTCACATGTCAAGCGACTAGAGTGATCCGCTACCACATTCTCAGCCCCCTTCTTGTCCTTGATCTCAATGTTGAACTCACTCAACAACAAGATCCATCGTATCAATCGGGGCTTAGCTTCCTTCTTCGTCAACAAGTAACGAAGGGCTGCATGATCGGTGTAGACAATCACCTTGGTCCCTAGCAAGTAAGACCAAAATTTCTCCAAAGCAAACACCACTGCCAATAGCTCCTTCTCGGTGGTGTAGTAGTTCCTCTGCGCCTCATTCAGAGTCATGGAGGCATAGTGGATCACATGGGACGCCTTCCCAACCTTTTGCCCCAATACCGCCCCCACTGCATAGTCACTTGCATCATACATGATCTCAAAGGGTAGAGACCAATCCGGGGCTTGGATAATAGGGGCGGTGGTGAGACGTAATTTCAGCTCATCAAAAGCCTTCTTGCACTCATCACCAAAATCAAAGGCGGTCTCCTTCTTGAGTAAATCACATAGAGGTGAAGCTGTCTTTGAAAAGTCTTTAATGAACCTGCGATAGAAACCTGCATGTCCAAGAAAAGAACGCACTTCGCGGACATTAGTAGGATAAGGCAAGGATTGAATTACTTCAATCTTTGCCTTATCGACCTCAATACCCCTAGCGGACACTATATGACCTAATACTATTCCTTGTTCAACCATGAAGTGACATTTCTCAGAATTTAGAACAAGATTAGTATCCTTACATCTTTTAAGCACAAGTGTCAAGTGATTTAGACAAGAATCAAAGTCATCCCCATGTACGGTGAAATCATCCATGAAAACCTCAATGAAATGCTCTATGTATTCGGAAAAGATACTAACCATACACCTTTGGAAAGTGGCAGGCGCGTTGCACAACCCAAATGGCATCCTTCGGTATGCGAAAGTACCAAACGGACAAGTGAACGTCGTCTTCTCTTGATCTTCAGGTGCAATGGCTATTTGGAAATATCCAGAATATCCATCCAAAAAGCAATAGAAAGGGCGACCAGCAAGTCGCTCAAGCATTTGATCAATGAAGGGCAAGGGGAAGTGATCCTTCCGAGTAACCGCATTGAGCTTGCGGTAATCGATGCACACCCGCCATCCGGTTTGGATCCTGGTGGGAATCAATTCACCTTGCTCGTTCTCCTTGACTGTAATACCGCCCTTCTTAGGAACAACTTGGGTAGGGCTCACCCACTGACTGTCAGAGATAGGATATATCATGCCTGCTTGGAGAAGTTTGAGAACCTCCTTCTTCACCACCTCCATCATTGGCGGGTTCAACCTCCTTTGAGGTTGTCTTGAGGGCTTTGCTTCTTCCTCCAATAAGATTCTATGCATACATGTAGAGGGGCTAATTCCTTTGATGTCTGCAATAGTCCATCCTATGGCGGTTTTATGCTCCCTCAAAACCTCAATCAACCGGTTTTCTTGATCTTTCGTGAGTTTGTTAGAAATGATCACCGGTAAGGTCTCTCCATCACCTAGGAAGGCATATTTAAGATGATCCGGAAGTTGCTTCAACTCTATCACTGGGGCCTGCACAACAGAAGGAACAAGCTGCTCGCTTGGCAAGGTTAGTAGCATGGGCTTGGAGCCCGGTGGTAAGAGTGGACGCTCATAATGAGTGTTCAACTCAGCCACAATTTCCTGCAGGTTAGCATTAAGCTCAAAATCCAGCATGTTGTTCACCAAAGAATTTTCAAGAGCAGATTGCAACTCATGCATGCCATTCACATTAAAGGTTTCTTGAACAAGAGGTTCAATCACATCAATTGCACACAAAGAGTTCACATCAGCAGGGTATTTCATAGCATCATAGATATTGTACTCTACCCTTTCCCCATCAAATTCCATGGTGAGAGATCCACTACAAACATCAATCCTAGTATTAGCTGTTTTCAAGAAAGGTCTACCCAAGAGAATAGGTGAGGCATGCTTATCATGTTCCATATCTAGCACATAAAAGTCAGCAGGGAAAATCAATTTATCAACCATAACTAGCACATCTTCAACTATACCCTTAGGATACACATTAGATCTATCAGCTAATTGGATCACAACTCTAGTATCATGCAAAGGTCCAAGCTCAAGAGATTTGTACAGAGAATAAGGGATAACATTGATGGAAGCACCCAAATCTAGCATGGCCTTATCAATTTTTGTTTCACCAATCACACATGGGATAGTGAACATACCTGGATCTCCGCATTTCTTGGGCATACTCCTTTGAAACACAGCTGAAATGTGTTCACTCACTTTGACCTTCTGTTGTCCTTTTAGCTTTTGAGTTCTCTTGATTGTGCAGAGCTCCTTCAAGAACTTAGCATAGCGAGGAATACTTTTGATGAGTTTGAGTAGCGGGATGTTGACCTCGCACTTGCTAAATGTCTCGAATAGCTCCTTGTCGTTCTCAAGCTTTCGGGTCCGTTTGAGAGCCTCTGGAAAAGGTGGAAGTGAAACATGAGGTGTCGGTGAAGACTCGGGAGAAGACTTGGGAGAAGTCGCCTCTGCGATCGGAAGCGCGGGCTGGCTCGAGAACTCGGGCGCGCTTCCGCCTGTCGGTGGCCGCGTTTCGGGACCTGAAGCTCGGGCGGAGAAGCGCGGGCTACCACTTGAAAACGCAGGCGCGCTTTGAGGTGTACCTGCCCGCGTTTCTGAGGATTCTTCACAGGAGGCGTAGCGCGGGTTGGTTCCGGAAAACGCGGGCGCATTTTGAATGTCTTGCCCGAGTTTTCGAAGCTGAACACCCGAATTGGAGTTCTCTCCTGCGTCCTCTTCTTCCAAGGGCTTCTCTTCTTGAATAACATGATGAGCTTTTCCCGGGGCATCTTCAAGCACTTTACCACATCGTAAAGTTATAGCATTCACATTCTGCCTCGGGTTGAGCTCGGTTTGAGACGGCAGTTTACCAGAATCCTTGGCCTCCAACTTGCTTACGGCATTAGCAATTTGGCTCACCTGCTTCTCCAAATTTTGAACACTTGACTTGGTCTCCTGCTAAAATTGGGTCATAGAAACCTGTATCGTAGTCACACTCTGAGCAAGAGCCCGAATCATGTCCTCTGTCGACATTGAGTTTGAAGCAGGTGCTTGAGGCTTCGGATTGAAAGGGGGCCTGTAAGCAGGTTGACCACCTTGTTGATTGTACTGCTGCTGCTGATTGGGATTTCCATATCGAAGGCTGGGATGATCCCTCCATCCAGGATTGTAAGTATTAGAAAAGGGATCATATCTCTGCTTTTGTGGACCATATCCACCCATGGCATTAACTTCAGCTTGCGGCTCCTGGAGTGTAGGGCAAGCATCTGTTGGGTGCATAACATCTAAGCAGATTCCACATGCCTTAACCTGCTGTTCCCCACCAGACATTGTGAGCTGCTTCACCATATTCTTCAGCTCTGAAACTTCCTCATGCAAAGATGACTGAGTAACTGCAGAATTAACTGATCTGGTAGACTTGTTGAATTGTCGTGAACCTTCAGATAGCTCATCAAATAGTTGGAATGCTCCTGCAGGGGTCTTGTTAAGGATGTAACCCCCACAAGCAACATTAACCATTCTCCTCTCATCATCCAGAAGACCTCCAGAGAGATACAAGATGAGATCCTCGTCAGAATAACCATGATAAGGACAGCTAGCAATTAACCTTTTGAACCGCTCATAATACTCGTACAAGGTCTCAGTAGGTGCCTGCTCAATATTATTGATGCTCTTCTTGATGCTATTAGACCTCGTAGCTGGGAAGTATTTCTCCAAGAATGCTTTCTTCATCTTCTGCCAAGTGTCAATACTCCCAGGTGCCAAATAATAGAACCAGTCATTGGCTGAATCCTTGAGCGAGAAAGGAAAAGCCCTCAGCTTGATCTGATCCTCAGTAACCTCTCTAGGCTTCATGCTTGAGCAGACTGCATGAAACTCACTTAGGTGCTTATTAGGGTCTTCTCCACTCAACCCATGAAACTTGGAAAGAAGGTGGATCAACCCCGACGTCAGCTCAAAATTGACTCCGTCGGCCAGCTCAGGCAATTGCACCGCCAACGGTTGTTGGGTCAGATCCGGTGCAGTCAGCTGCCTCAAAGTCTGTGCCACAGCATCCAGATTACCGTCACCCATCTCGTCAGACTCAGATTCAGAATCAAAAGGCAGCTCGTGAAAGGAATTGCGAATCTCCTTCCTCAACCTGAATAAAGTCCTGTCAATATCTGCGTCAAACAACAAGGGTGAAGAGTTAGTAGCACGGGTATGAACCATATGACAGGTTCATACCAGACAAAGTAAACAAATTAAATACACAAAGACGACGAAGTCCCCGGCAACGGCGCCAATTTGAAAAAGGTATTTTAGTCGCCTTAATACCTATCAAAATAATCCAAACTACCTACTAGGAATGTAGTAGGGAAGTAAGGGTCGATCCCACAGAGACTTGTGTTTTTATGTATTTAACTTGGATACTCAAATGAATGTAAAACGGGGGTTTTTGTAGGTGATTCTATTAACTAAGAAGTTTAACATGCAAAATTAAGATTGAGTAATCAAATATGGGAGAAGTATGCTTAACCAATTAATATCCATTGCGAATTCGATTATTGATCATTGATTATCAAAATTCTCTTTTTACCTTGACTAATCTATTGTGGAATGCTAATAACCCAACTTCATGGAATTATTAATCCTACTTCAATTCTAGTTATTAGCCCGACCGGTACTAACAACCCTAATTATCAAATAACCTAAGAGACCTCCTAGATTCAATTTGACAACAGCATTAAGATTCAAGCATCAATAGAAACATGCATTCAGAGCAACCAGACATCTAAATAACATGCAATTGGATTCTCTTCTCTAATCAACTAGTCCTACCAGTCCTAGGTTGATTAAAGGTTCTACTTTTGATCTAATTAACACCAACCGGTAATTAGAAAGATCTAGTTGTAATTCAACCTAGAGATTCAATTAGATGGCCAATCTAACAAAACCCTAAATCAAATTTATTCAATCAAGCATAGAGAAAACAATCTAATCAAGGCAAATTAAGAACAATCAAATCTCACAATAATTCTTAATTCACAACTTCAATTAACTAGTTAAGCAAAAGAGGTTTAGTTGTTCAAAGACATTGAAAAGCTTACAATTCTCCAAAGAGGTTTCTTGTTCTTCTCAAGCTTCAACAACAATGATCATTATCTCAAAGTCAAGAGTTATGAGAATGTATACCTAGAAACTAATATCCGAAAATATGTCTAAGAGGTTTCTAAAAATAACAACCAAAACAAGTTTCAGCCCAAACATCCAAGCCCAATACAAAAATATCACTCTATGCTGACGCGAAGAGAAACACGGCCAGACCCTAAAGCGCGGTCGCGCTTTCGCTGACTTCCCGCGTTTTCACTCCTGACGCTCAGGTGTCAAAGCGCGGTATGGGACTCCAAAGCGCGGTCGCGCTTTCACCGTATTGCCCCACGCTTTCACTCCTGAAGCTCAAAACTCTCTATCACTTGGGCACTTGATTTCCTCCTTGGCCTTTGTCCTTGCACACTCCTTAGGCACCTTCAAGCTCACCTCCATGTCCACCGTCACCATGATCCGGCACTCGATCACTCATATCTGCAAATATCAACCAAACGAGTGTAGATTCCGAAACTTCCAACACTAAGGCTACACTACGAAATAAAGGAAAATCTACCTAAAAATGCATGAAAAACTAATCAAAACATGTCCTAAATACTACAACCTATATGCTCTATCAAATTCCCCCAAGCTTGAACCTTGCTTGTCCTCAAGCAAGAAATAAAATCGAGATCACACCACAATTAGCAAGTTCAAGCATCCATCTCAATGTCAATCCACATTTCATCAAAAAGCTAAACCTTGACCAAGACATCATTGCACACAAGTATGAGAAGCTTTCGAAATCAAATCATTCATCCATTCTAGACCTCACCAAGGTAATGTGTTTTGCACTCTTCACTCAAGTGTTTAAGGGATGTGTTTCGCTCAAAATCAACTTTGAAAGCTAGACTACCATAGGCTTGCATCAGTGTTCTAAATCTTCACTACGAATGATCAAACACACAACAAAAATCATGAGGACTTTTCAAAGGGTTGTAATGGGGCCAAGGTATACACAAGTAGGTGGGAAAATATTTGGTCATGTGGTGCTAAAACCGGGAACTAGAACTAGCTAACTACCCAAACTTGAACCACTCTTCTTCAAATGTTTACCAACTTGATTCACCTCTTCTCCATCACTTTTATTACTACACTTTTACTCATTTTTTCTTTTTCAACTCACTTTGAGGTTTTTCAACTTGATTTCTCACTTTAATTTCCCTCAATCAAACACTTTTTTTTTTCTTTTCTTTTCAACTCCTTATCTTTTTTTCTCTTCCAACTCAACACAAATCCTTTCTTTTCAACCAACTCTCCCAAGAATCCTTCTCCAACTACACAAAAACACCCTAGCTAAATCCTAATTCCCGGAAAGGGTCAGGCTCATATAGGCTAGGAAAATTTTTGTGGAGCTACAAAATAAGGCTATAGGCTCAGCAACTGGGCTATCAAACAAAGGATCATGCATAAGATAGATAAGGATATAATGAGCTAATAAAAATGCCTCAATCATTTTAATGTCATGCATTCAAATCATGTAATGTAGCCTTGAAAAAGATATCTAAACGCAAGTTCTAGAGCTAGCAATCAAAGTGATACACTCAAGAAAGGATGCAAATATGCAATAAAGGCTCAAAATAATCTCACAAGGCATATATGTCTAGAACTTCATAAACAATCCGAAATTTCAACTTCTTATGCATGCTCAATCCTATAATTAAGATTAATAACTTAAGAATCATGCTTCAATCCAAGGAAACTTCAACCAACAAGCTAGTCATGGGTTAGATAATACTCTTAACTTAGAGAGACAAATGGTCAAGTAGGGAAATTTGGTTCCTAAAATACAGTATTTTTTTGATTTTTTCAATTTTTCAATTTTTTACATATTCGTCTACTATATATCTATTGCTATATACCAAAATGGAAGCAAATTCCGCCACATCAATACATCACCCCTTATTAAAAAAATTATCCTATCAATCTTAGTTTTAAGCTTAATCTTATACATGTTAATTGAAATATTAGTTTCATCTAAAATTTTGAGTTGCTTTCTAACCTAATATATAAATCTCAATCTTATTAGTATATATATGGTTATCTATTTAGTTTATATATTAATTTATTTATCCTAAATCCTAAATATACTAGTTATAATAAAATCATTTTTACTCATTTACTTACATATTATATTAATTAATAGATAAGTATTAGTTTTGTAATTTTGTTCTAAGAAATTTTCTAAAAATCATCATTAATAGCAAATTTTACCACTATATTTAAGCCACTTATTTGTTTTATAAAATATTTTTTCTATGATCAAATATCGAAATCCAATAATAATATTAATAAAAAGATTAGATGATATATCTACCCTATATGTCACAACATTGATAAATGATAGATTTCTTATTAAGATAATGATTCGTTAATATTTTCAAGTTTTACAACATATAACATGTATAGATAATTCGGTTTTCTTTTTTTTATCTGACTAAATACTCTCTATATTTTTAATCTTTTTATTTTGAAGAACTAAGAACCTAACATTTTGTTCGATAAATGTTCATTTGCCCTTACATATGAGTTAATTTGGATCATATATACTCCCTCCGTTTCAAAATACATGACCATATGCTCACTTTTTCTTGTTTCATAATATTTGTCCATTTTACATTTTTTCCTCATCTTCCATTTATACCCCTAATGATTATATTTATCATAATCATTACACTTTTTAATATTTCTCTACACAAATAATTAACTCTACATGAGATAGGGGTAATATAGGAATAACACTTTTTTTTTAATATATGTGCAATGTTTAAATGGTCAAATATTTTAAAACGGAGGGAGTATATGATTGAAGAAATTTCTGTGATGGTAACTGGTAAGTGACAAAAAAGATGCATGGGTTTTTAGATCAAGGTCAACAGAGGGCATACTAATTTTGACCAAAAAAAGAACAGAGGGCATAATAATTGACACAATTATAAGTATGTAAATTTTTTCTAGAAAAAAATATATAATTAAAAAAATTAAAACCTTGCAAATTGGAAACTTTGTATGTAGGACAAATAAACCTTTGAAATTGGATTCAATTAGGGTTGATCGATTGCTCTGTGATCGTCTCAATCTAAATTGTTCACTTCGATCTGAGGTTCGAGTTAGGCTGTTGCAAATTCCAAACTTCGATATTTTTCCCTCTTAATTGTTCACTCTTTCTATGCATTGTTGTATTTGTAACACGTTCATGGGTCCTGTCTTAATGTTGTAGTCTTTCCAAGCTTAAATAAACTCATTTTCTCCTAAATCACGATTCTTTATTTATTGTGATTTTGTTTGAGCAATTTATTTACTGTTTAATTTGTTAATACGTTTGCGCAATACAATTAATTTGATAAGAAAAACATAAATTTAGATAAACTAGTATTTGATTGTGTACGTGTCATGCAAAGTTAAAATTGTAAAACATACTGATTTGTATTTATTTTAGCAGCTGGGAATCACTTTTGTTTCCAATCTGTGACAAATTAGAGTCTGGGAATCACTTTTCTTTCACTATATTTTATTCTTATATATTATCAATTAAGTATGTAACAAAAAATTAATGAATGATAGATCAAAGCCTATGGTTTTTGTTAGACAATAATTAAAAATAATGCATATCAATAATTACAAAAGAACCTTAAAAACATCATTTCATCTTAGCATAAATTTTATTTTGTGAATGATTTGTTATATTTATAACTTTATTCGCTAAAATATAGAAAATTTAGAACAACCTTATCGTCTTGTGATTGATTTGTTATATTCTTTGACGAACAACTTAATCATAACTATATACTAAAGCGGAGGTTAAAAATAATATTTAGTTCGACACGTGTCAACTTTTTATTGGACCGCATCACTCATCTTTATTAAAACAATTTAATTTTTTAATTGGTTGAAATTGTAGACCCCATATTAGATTTCTTCTCATCTAGAAAAATCTTTAAAAAATCTATCCAAAATTGTACACATAATAAAAAAATTTATCAATTAAAAATTTTATTGTAGATTCTATAGACATATAAATTATATGTATAGTGTATACATACATATATATATATATATGATTTTGATATGATTTTTTTCCAACATAACTATAAAAAATAACAATACTAATTATAAAATTAAGAAATCTATTGATAAAAACAAGTATTCAGTCCTTATAATACTACAAATCTTTATTCGATTAAAAGAAATTGTTATAACATAATGAATGTATCATTAATGTAAAATTACATAAGATGCAAATTACATAAAATAAAACAAGATTTTACATCAAACTATTATTGTGAATAACTTTATATAAAATTTAAACAAGTTTTTAGTTAAATCAAATCGTGCCTTCAAGGCACGGGCACTGATACTAGTTATTATATATGTCTGTCTCTCCATTGAGAAGCTCTTGGATCCGCCATTGAACGTCCTTATAGACAACGTCACAGAATTATAGATTCGAACTCATTCTATTATTTATCATAATTATGATGTATACCTTAAAAGTATATATAATTTGTCTATTGTTTGTGTTATATCAGTCATCGCTTGTCATGAATGTTTGGTTCTGGGTTCAAACTTTAGGAGGGTCACTTAGCTAATAGAATCCTTTTCTTGATGTGATTGTACCATTTGTACGCGGATGATTATGTTGTACTTTTTTAGTAAAAACAATTTCGGACTTATGTATAAATAAGCAGAATTTTCGAATTGCAATAATTCTTACTACTACTTACTTTTAATATTCCAGCAAATTTACTCTCGTATTTACATGAAAATTACTCTTCCCTGCACACTTTACTTGTATAAATTAAAGCAAAACTTCTCATTTTTTTTTTTATACTCCCTCCGTCTACTTCTATTTGTCCATAAAGCCCAAAAATCGATCTTGCCTACTTCTAATTGTCCATATAGCCTATTTTGTTCATCGACTTCCAAATTTACCCCTAATTAGTATGTTAGTTGAAGTCTTGGAAATTGTAAAGCTCATAGTATGTGAGAAGAATTAATTATATTAGTGATGATTTAATAAGGGTATTTTTGTAAAGATAAGATCGTCTTAATAATTGTGCAAATTGCTACATGAACAAATAGAAGTAGACAGAGGGAGCAGTAACTAGACCTGTCAAAATCTGACCTGACCTGTAAACCCGACCGACCCGACAAAAATTTCTGAGTTTTAACCTGAAAATTTGAACCTGAACCCGATAAACCCGAAAATTTCTGGGTTAGGGTCGGGTCAAACCCGCTGGGTCAAGAAATCTATAAGATGGAAAACTTATTTTAGAATACACTCTAATATAATGAAATAACAGATTGACGGGTAATTGTGCATCTAAAGGTTTAGTTATATTACAATATAAAAATTTATTTTAGAAAGTTATGATATATATACTATTAAAATATTTAAAAATAATATTTTTAATAATATTTTGTTATTTAAATAATATTTTATTTAAATTTTGGTCAAAAAATTGACACTCGTGACTCGTTGGGTTGATCCGACCCGACCCGAAAACCCGAAGCGACCCGACCCAGTTTGACCCATAACTCGGTTGACCCGAACTCAACTTAACCCGAATTCGGAATGACCCAACCCGACCCGATTGACAGGTCTAATAGTAACTAGTGAGTTGGCTATCGAGTTTTAGCCTTATAACGCGTTAGCCATATAGGTCAAACCATTGCCCATTCATAACCGTCTACTAATGCAATGTCGGGTCGACCAAAAACATGCAATATAGGATCAACGTGCTTGTCTATATCTAGACCCGAAGAAAAATGGACTATCCCCCTAGAGTTGTTAAAATTCACCGACTCAAAAAACCGACTAGATCAGAATTTTTAGGATTAAAACTAGCAGATGAACCGTACCATGTACGGGGATGTTGTGTATTTATTTATTAATTTATGTATGAATTTTTTTATTGTAACAATTACAAATATTATCATATGCATACCTTAATTTAAAACGATGTTTATTTTTCGGATTATATAATGACATAATTCTTGTATATCATAATATATATATATATAAATAAATTTTATTTATATATTACTTCTTATACATACATAAATATATATTTAAATAATTGAGGAAGAATGACATAAGATAAGATGCATTATCACATATTATAAAAAATGATACAAATCTTCTTTGTTATTTAAATTAAATTGTGTAAACTAACTTATATAATAAAATCAATAAGTTTAAATAAAAACTCAAATTAATATATTATACTATTAAAGATATAGATGATATTTAATAAGATAGTTTCAAAACCAAATTATCTCGTATATATGTTATTTTTTTTGAAAAAATAATTAAAAAATATTTAATTAAATATTTAATAAAAATGTTAATGAATCATCATCTTAATTAAGAAATCTATCTTTTTTTTCTGAAGCGTAATCAATATGTAATATTAGCGATATATATGGTAAATATAACATCTAATTTTTTATTGATATTTTAATATGATATGATAGTAAAAAAAATGTATTTAATATATTATTTTAATATAATGAATATTTTTTCACATATATAGTGGTAGAATTTTCTACCATTGATGATTTAAAAAATTACCATAATAAAATTACGAAAAATAAACTATAGTTAATATGATATTTAATTAAGTGGATCAAATATTATGATTATGATTTATGCATGACAAAAGAAATTTTTTCTAAATAAATTTTATGATAGATATATGTATTAATTAAATATGTATAATGATAAGATAGAGATTTTAAATATGGATAGAATTATTAAATAAACAACTCAAATTATAAGATAGAACTAATATCTTAATTAAGTATGTATAAGATTATGATAAAATCAAGATTTAGTAAAATAGATTTTTAAATAAGGAGGGTGATGTGGCGCAATATGGTGGCAGAATTTGCTTCCGCTTTAGTATATAGTAATAGATTATTGATGTGTTATATAAAAACACGAACATTGCAATAACCCACTACAATACGAAGTATAAACCACTTTTATTTAAAAATATCACAAAACAAACTTACTTTCATGAATTTTAAAATTTTAGAAATTTACTTAAAATTATTACTAAAAAACTTGTTGCATTGACCGTACCCAAACCCGCATAAAACCTGAAAACAACCGGCTCCTATTAATCCTTACCTTTTAATGATTCGGACCTCCACTCAACCCGAATCTTAAAATATGTGACTTGAATTCAATTGAACGGGCCTGTTTGACTGATATGTTTGATATATTAGAGGTTATTAAGCATGATGTAATGAATAGATAAACGTTTTCCAATCACATCTACTATAATACAGTATAAAGCGGAACCCAAATCTTTGTTAAAATTTGCGCCACATCATCAACCCTGAATAAAATAATGATTTTATTTTTTGCATTGGTTTTCAAAAAATAACCTGTACATCTTCTTGATATCTTATTCAATTTCCTTATGTATACTTAATATATTACTCAATTATATATCCTTATACGAACAAGGAAATTCAAGTGATTTTCTTTTATATTCTTTTAAACTGTTTCTTATTAATTAGTATACATTTTTTTCATTATTGAATCTTGAAGAATAGTGAGAAATTTTCACATGTGTCAATAGTATATTCATTAATAATATAAATTTAAAAATTGAATAGAACTATTTTAGAATTATAATTGTATGAATAAAAGTACATATATAGGTCAATAGGTTCGGACTTTGGTCTATCAAATTTGGATTATAAGTTCCCGACTTAAAAAAACGTATTCGTATCAAAATTCGATCTCAAATCGGTTAATTCGGTTTTATATTTACATTACCCGTACATGGTACAGGTTTTGTACTAGTTTAATTAATTAGTTACCTCTTACAAAGTCCATTGGTAAGTGTATGTTAGGAAAGCTGTCAATTAATTTCGTAATATCACCTTCCTTGTGGCTTCCTCAAACTAGTTTTCACTCGATCAAGACGCAAAACTTTTGGTCTTACAATTGCATTATATCAGGTTCTAAAGAGAAAAGCTTCTTCATTCACACCTAAAAAAGAAAATAGAAATGTTCATTCGTTCTAATAATCAAAACAAGATCGATCTTCACGAGTAATTAGAAAGAGAATGAGCTAACTTTTTTTGATAAGGAAAGAAATTAAGGTCGCCACAAATACTACTTGGACTCGCTTAGAGTATCTATAAGGGATGAGAACTTTACTGGCCTGTTCTAAAGAACGAATGAACCTTAATGAAGAGTGCATTTTTTGGGGTTTTTTTAAAAGGTTAAATTTATATTAAAGGAGAGTTCCATCTTAGACAATGAGTTAAAAACTAATAACAAACTTAGAAGGCCAACCAAGGAAGCAAAGTATACATTTGCTAGACGTGTTACACAAGAATTTGACCTATGTATAAGGGTGAAGCATTGACATGTGATGTGGTGAATTTGACGACTGACCAAGCAAAAGCTCATAGTGTTGCAAGTGATGCCCCAAACACGTAGATGAAGGTGTTTTTTTGACCAAAAGCTCATAGTTAGAAAGGTGCATTCCGTTTTAGGAAAGTATACATCAAGCACGTCTCTCATGCACCTTTCTAATTCTAACTCAAAACAGCAAGTTGATTGAAAGCTCGATCTTTGCATTTACTTCGTTGGCACGCATTTTGACTATATTGTAGCTAGCTGCCTTCATAGGCCAACACTTAAGAGTTTAATTTGAGTGTGTGTTCTCCATCCTCCATCATCTTTTTAAGTAAAATAAACCGTCTTTTTTTTTAAAATTGGTCAAAGGTCTTTGCATCTTGCCAATCAGCTAGTTCTAACCGCTATATAATGACGGTATTTATACAAGATTATTAGCTCTCGCTCTCATTCTAACTTAGTTATCTAACATTGAGTACGTACAAGCTAGCCTTTACTTTTCAATCTCCAACATATATTTTCTTCTAAGGTTTGAAAGATCAACGCCACTAGCTAGCAATGGCGGACTTTAACCTTATCCTCAACACTCCGGTTCTTGGGGCCGGTAGACGAGATAGGGTTTTGGAGGTTTTGAAGTGCTTCAAAAAAAGGTGCGACGAGATTCACCATTTGGACCCACGAAAGTTGCGTGTCGACTTGAAGGCTTTTGCTGAGGTAAAGGGGATGAGCGTCGGAGACGCCAAGTCATCGGTCCGACTCCAGGCTTGAAAGTGGGGGACGAATTGGAGTATCGGGTTGAGCTCATGATCACCGGTGTCCATGGAAAGTCGCTTCACGGGATTGACTACACGGTTAATTTCTTGGGGAGCCCGGTTGCGACATGTGTCGTCGCAAAGGAAGGCTACTATGATAACATGCACGATCCGAACGTTCTCGTGTATCGAGGCGAAGGTGGCGGGATTCCTCGCCACAAGAAGAGGATCATGGAGGATAACCAAGTGATGAAACGCGGTAATTTGGCTCTCAAGAATAGTATTGAGGTTAAGAATGAAGTTAGGGTTATGAGAGGTGTAAAACTTGGAGGGACCAAGTCTCAAAGAGTTGTTTATGTGTACGATGGAGTGTACCAAGTCATGAAGTGGAGGAAGGTGAAGGGTTCGAGGGGAAACATGGTTTTCGAATTCGTTATGTGGAGGAAGCCTGGCCAGAAGATGATTAATTGGAAGAAGTACTACCTTTAGATTTAAGATTAGAAACAAGGATTGTCTTTTGCATGTTTAACCAAATAAGTGTTAGTTTTTAAGCTAAGTTCATATAAGTATCGCATGGTTTACGATTTCATGTCATTTTAGGGAAAGTATATTTGTCTAATCCGGTGAATGGACGTGAAGAAGCTAAAGACTAATTATATGATGGATGTAAGGAATTACTCGTATTTAAGGTTAACTTGGTGATTGTGCGTATCCTCCGCGGGAGACTGTTAATGTGTCTTGAATCTAAATCACACACTGCGACAGGTAGTACGGGGGTCTCGTTGTTACCGAATTCAGTTTTCCATAATAATATACGGTTTCTCTTCCCATGGACGTAGGTAACACGCCGTTACCGAACCACGTATATCTATGTGTCGTTCTTGATTTATTGTTCTCGTTCGATCTCTCATTACAACACTAAATCACACACTACGACTGGAATGGAACAACACATTGCCCGGGAGACTATTAACGACGCGTTTTTTAGACCTAGAATTTAATTGATATAAAACTCGTAGGTCAATGTTAGATCCCGTTTGGTATGTTGGTGGAATCGGATAGAAATTGCATTAGTAGGAATGGAACTAGGAATCGGAATGAACCATTCCTCAAACATGTTCTCATTCCAGATAATTAAGGTTTGAAACCCTTAAGGTGTAGAGTTTTACTTGTGTTTTTAAATGTTAATAGTTTTTAGAATTTATAAAATAAGGTTTATAAACTTTAGGACTCAGATGAAGAATTGCAATATTTGAAATGGACAATACCCTCCGATGTCTACTGACTTAAATTAACTTACAGACTTAAAATGAGTCGTTCCTGAAAATAAAATCGATTCCATTTCCGTATATGTTTCTGCGAAATAGAATAATGGGATTACTCATTCATGCCTCTTATTCCTCACTCCCAATGAATAGTACCAAACGAGACGTATTTACATAGTTGGTTAATTTTAGTATGAGATCAATACGCGAATTATTCAATTTAAAATTGCTAAGTAGTATTTTTTCTTATCACCGGTAGTTTTTAAAATTAAATTTAATTGGTTAATTTGGTGTATTATTTACATATTCGTCTACTATATATCTATTACTATATACCAAAATGGAAGCAAATTCCGCCACATCAATGCAACACCCCTTATTAAAAAAATTATCTTATCAATCTTAGTTTTAAGCTTAATCTTATACATGTTTAATTAAAATATTAGTTTCATCTAAAATTTTGAGTTGCTTTCTAACCTAATATATAAATCTCAATCTTATTAGTGTATATATATATATATGGTTATCTATTTAGTTTATATATTAATTTATCCTAAATCCTAAATATTTTACTTAAATATTATATTAATTAATAGATAAGTATTAGTTTTGTAATTTTGTTCCAAATTTGTTTCTAAAAAATCATCATTAATAGCAAATTTTATCACTATATTTACGTCACTTATTTGTTTTATAAAGTATTTTTTCTATCACCACATATTGAAATCCAATAATAATATTAATAAAAAGATTAGATGATATATCTACCCTATATGTCACAACATTGATAAATGATAGATAATAAAGAGAGGCAATATAAGCCCCTTGTTGGTTGGGATCGAATATGCAAACCGAAGGCATATGGGGGCTTGTGTATAAGGAAAGCAGAGGATATGAACAAAGCACTCCAAATGAAATTGTTATGGAAAATACTCACAGAACAAGACAATGTCTGGGTGCAGGTTGTAAAGGAAAAGTACTTAAGAGGAAACTCGCTATCAGAATATAAAACGAAGTCAAACAGTTCATGGCAATGAAAACAACTAATGAAACTAAAGCCAGAATTTGAGGGAGGCTTGAGATGGCAAGTAGGGAACGGTCGGATGATCAAGTTCTGGAAGGATAGATGGGTGACAAACGGACCACTTGCTGAATGGGTGGTATCAAATGAAGTTGTTAACATGGAAACCAAAGTCGAACAATTCATATCTAGGGATAAAAATTGGAAAACAAATGAATTACATCAAGTTCTCCCTAGAGAATTGGTGGAAGAAATATTGAGAATCCCGATCCCTGAAAATGGAATTGGCGATAAACTGATATGGGCTCCCAGCAGGAACGGGTGGTACTCCAAAGAGTCAGCAATAAAACTTATAACGAAGGAAGAAACCATGACACCAAGCCCTAACGCTTGGATCTGGAAGCTGGATACATACCCCAAAGTGAGGAACTTCCTTTGGAAAATTGACACGAACGGTCTGCCCAGCAAACAAAGACTTAGTGAAAAACAGGTTGTGGTGCCCGAAGGTTGCCTTATGTGCAGCGCTACTCATGAAGACACCGCTCATTTACTGACTCAATGTCCGCATACGCTGGCGATAATAAAGAGCATAAATGCAAAGACGGAACATACCATCAAATATCACATTCCGTTACACATGAACCCACGAAACATCCTATGCGAATTGAATAGCAAATTACGGAAGGAGGAGCTTATTGAGCTAGCAGTGGCCTGGTGGGGCATATGGCACCAAAGAAATAAGATATTTTTCCAGCAAACAGCAAATGACCCCATACAAGACCTTAGCCTATACCTCCGGAACCAACTGGCACAATGGAAACAAACGAAACAATGGAATGAGGATGAAGAAAAAGATGTGAGCAACAGTAGTAAATCAAGAGGCCGATCTCACAATAAAGTGGATAAATGGAAGAAACCATCCGAAGGGTATGTAAAAATCAACTTTGATGGATCTAAGCTTAGCAATGGAAATGCCTCAGGAGGCTCGATTATAAGGTATTCATTTGGAAAACCAATTAACGGAACAACTGGAGTATACGGGAAAGTGTCGGTGTTATTAGCGGAAACAATGGCACTATGGGATGGTGTAAGGAAGGCCAAACAATTGGGCATTAGAAAACTTGAGGTCGAGGGAGACAACATGACAGTTATCAAAGCTATAATAGGACAGAATCGCTGCCCATGGGAAATTGAAAGAACTATTACAGACATCATCGTTTCCCTCAGGGGTTTCGAGTCAGTCCGCATATTTCATGGGAGTAAGCACTGCAATTCTGTGGCCGATAAAATTGCTTTCTTGGGTCACAGTCTCTCATGGGAAACTATCTGGAACCATCACGAGCTCCTTACTCTCATCCGAAAGGATGCCCTAGGAGTCCCGCCCTAGCTAAGGCGAGATCCTAATCTTCACCGATTAAAAAAAAATGATAGATTTCTTATTAAGATAATGATTCGTTAATATTTTCAAGTTTTTACAACATATAACATGTATAGATATGGTTTTTTATTTATCTGACTAAATATTCTCTATATTTTTAATCTTTTTATTTTGAAGAACTAAGAACCTAACATTTTGTTCGATAAATGTTCATTTGCCCTTACATATGAGTTAATTGGGATCATATATATATATATATATATATGACTGAAGAAATTTTTGTGATGGTAACTGGTAAGTGACAAAAAAGATGCATGGGTGATTAGATCAAGGTCAACAGAGGGCAAACTAATTTTGACCAAAAAAAACAAAGGGCATAATAACTGACACAATAATAAGTAATGTAAATTTTTTCTAGAAAAAAATATATAATTTTAAAAATTAGAACCTTGCAAATTGGACACTACCTTTGAAATTGGATTCAATTAGGGTTGATCGATTGCTCTGTGATCGTCTCAATCTAAATTGTTCACTTCGATATGAGGTTCGAGTTAGGCTGTTGCAAATTCCAAACTTCTTTTCTTTTTTTTTTTGAATTAAAAGGGTAAATTTTATAGAAACAGCAAAACGGTTACAAAATTTTGCTAGCAAGGCTAGCTATTTACAGCTTCTCACCTCTCCATGTACTTGCAAGTACCTCTCGATCTCTTGTTCCATCTAGCCTTCAAACAATTTCTAATGTGTCTAGTGCACATGCTAGTACAATCCTCAATGCTTATAACCTGATTGCTAAACATCAACTGGTTTCTAGCCTTCCAAGTGAAGTAAACAACTACACAATGACAATGGTTCCAAGTGCTAAACTCTATTGTCTTCCTCCCTTTCAGTTGAGCAGCTTGGATAAGCCAATCTTCAATATTTCTAGCTCTTCTTCCAAGTTTAGCCCAATCGAGAACACCATCAAGGACTTTAGAGGTGTAGACCAGAGATGGTTTATGTCCTCATGCTTATGATCATCACACAGCTGGCATTCATCATCCATAGTGAGACCCCAACTTTTCATCTTGACTCTTGTACTAATGCCATTATTTATAATCTTCCAAGTCATAAACGCTACTCTTAGAGTATTAAGTCTGTTCCAAACCAGGTCATCCCACTGAATTTCTTGTCCCTTCTCTCTGAGGCAGTTGTATAGACCTTTGCAATCCATTCTGCCATACCTTGAGGTGATCACACATGGCATCACGTTATCTTGGACAGAGGTACAAAGTTCATCTCTGAGCTTGATCACAACGTTCCATATTGCACTAGAGGAGTTGTTGCAGCTAACAGTCCAAAAGCTCTGGCCCCTGGTATGAGTTTTAATTTCTCAATCCACTTGTGCCAGATGGAATCAGAATCTGCCACAGCATCATAGATTAATTCAACAACATTAGCTTTGTTTCAAGCAACCAAGTCTCTAATTCCAAACTTCTTAATTGTTCACTCTTTCTATGCATTGTTGTATTTGTAACACGTTCATGGGTCCTGTCTTAATGGTGTAGTTTTTACAAGTTTAAATAAACTCATTTTCTCCTAAATCACAATTCTTTATTTATTGTGATTTTGTTTGAGCAATTTATTTACTGTTTAATTTGTTAATACGTTTGCCCAATACAATTAATTTGATCAGAAAAACATAATTTTAGATAAACTAGTATTTGATTGTGTACGTGTCATACAAAATTAAAATTGTAAAACATACTAATTTGCATTTATTTTAGCAGCTGGGAATCAATTTTGTTTCCAATCCGTGACAAATTAGAGTCTGGGAATCACTTTTCTTTCAATATATTTTATTCTTATATATTATCAATTAAGTATGTAACAAAAAAATAATGGATGATAGATCAAAGCCTATGGTTTTTGTTAGACAATAATTAAAAATAATGCATATCAATATAATTACAAAAGAACCTTAAAAACATCATTTCATCTACAAAATAAGAGATAACTTTTGTGATTAGCATAAATTTTATTTTGTAAATGATTTGTTATATTTATAACTTTATTCGCTAAAATATTGGAAACTTAGAACAACCTTATACATCGTCTTGTGATTGATTTAACGAACAACTTAATTATTATATATGTCCGTCCCTCCATTAAGAAGCTCTTGGATCCGCCATTGAACGTCCTTATAGACAACGTCACAGAATCATAGATTCGAACTCATTCTATTGTTTATCATAATTATGATGTATACCTTAAAAGTATATACTATAATTTTGTCTATTGTTTGTGTTATATCAGTCATCGCTTGTCATGAATGTTTGGTTCTGGGTTCAAACTTTAGGAGGGTCACTTAGCTAATATAATCCTTTTCTTGATGTGATTGTACCATTTGTACGTGGATGATTATGTTGTACTTTTTTAGTAAAAACAATTTCGGACTTATGTATAAATAAGCAGAATTTTCGAATTGCAATAATTCTTACTACTACTTACTTTAAATATTCCAGCAAATTTTATTTTTTTTTTTGCGCACAATATTCCAGCAAATTTACTCTCGTATTTACAGAAAATTACTCTTCCCTGCACACTTTACTTGTATAAATTAAAGCAAAACTTCTCATATTTTTTTTTATAGTAACTAGACCTGTCAAAAGTTGATCTGACCTGTAAACCCGACCGACCCGACCAAAAATTTCTGAGTTTTAACTCGAAAATTTGAACCCGAAAATTTCTGGGTTAGGGTCGGGTCAAACCCGCTGGGTCAAGAAATCTATAAGACGGAAAACTTATTTTAGAGTACACTCTAATATAATGAAATGACAGATTGACGGGTAATTGTGCACCCAAAGGTTTTAGTTATATTACAATATATAAAATTTATTTTAGAAAATTATGATATATATATTATTAAAATATTTAAAAATAATACTTTTTTAATAATATTTTGTTATTTAAATAATATTTTATTTAAATTTTGGTCAAAAAATTGATACTCTTGACTCGTTAGGTTAATCCGACCCGACCCGAAAACCCGAAACGACCCGACCTAGTTTGAGCCGTAACTCGATTGACCCGAACCCAACTTAACCCGAACTCGGAATGACCCGACCCGACCCGACCCGATTGACAGGTCTAATAGTAACTAGTGAGTTGGCTATCGAGTTTTAGCCTTATAACGCGTTTGCCATATAGGTCAAACCATTGCCCATTCATAACCGTCTACTAATGCAATGTAGGATCGACCAAAAACATGCAATATAGGATCAACGTGCTTGTCTATATCTAGACCCGAAGAAAAATGGACTATCCCCCTAGAGTTGTTAAAATTCACCGACTCAAAAAACCGACTAGATCTGAAATTTTAGGATTAAAATTATTGTTGTGTTATATAAAAACACGAACATTGCACTAACCCACTACAATATGAAGTATAAACCATTTTTATTTAAAAATATCAGAAAACAAACTTACTTCATGAATTTTATAACTTTAAAATTTTAATTAAAATTATTACTAAAAAACTTGTTGCATTGACCGTACCCAAACCCGCATAAAACCTGAAAACAACCGGCTCCTATTAATCCTTACCTTTTAATGATTCGGACCTCCACTCAACCCGAATCTTAAAATATGTGACTTGAACTCAATTGAACGGGCATGTTTGACTGATATGTTTGATATATTAATTAGAGGTTATTAAGCATGATGTAAGAAATAGACAAACGTTTTCCAATCACATTTAATTAATTAGGTACCTCTTACGTACAAAAGTCCATTGGTAAGTGTATGTTAGGAAAGCTGTCAATTAATTTTGTAATATCACCTTCCTTGTGGCTTCCTCAAACTAGTTTTCACTCGATCAAGAGCCAAAACTTTTGGTCTTACAAGTTACAACTGCAGTATATCAGGTTCTAAAAAGAAAAGCTTCTTCATTCACACCTAAAAAATAAAATAGAAATGTTCATTCGTTCTAATAATCAAAACAAGATCGATCTTCACGAGTAATTAGAAAGAGAATGAGCTAACTTTTTTTGATAAGGAAAGGAATTAAGGTCGCCACAAATACTACTTGGACTCGCTTAGAGTATCTATAAGGGATGAGAACTTTACTGACCTGTTCTAAAAAACGAATGAACCTTAACGAAGAGTGCATTTTTTGGGGTTGTTTTAAAAGGTTAAATTTATATTAAAGGAGAGTTCCATTTTGACAATGAGTTAAAAACTAATTACAAAACTAGACGGCCAACCAACGACGCAAACTAGCAAAGTATACATTTGCTAGACGTGTTACACAAGAATTTGACCTATGTATATGGGTGAAGCATTGACATGTGATGTGGGTGCATGAATTTGACGACTGACCAAGCGAAAGCTCATAGTTTGAAAGTGATGCCTCAAACACGTAGATGAAGGTGTTTTTTTGACCAAAAGCTCATAGTTAGTGTTGTAACGAGAGATCGAAACGAGAACAATAAAGCAAGAACGACACACAGATTTACGTGGTTCGGTAACGATGTGTTACCTACGTCCACGGGCAGAGAAACCGTATATTATTATGGGAGACTGAATTCGGAATACAGAGATCTAGGTATTTCGAGAGTTTATATAGTGACTCAAAAAACCCTAGTTACAATTATAGGCCGCAGGCCCAAAACAGAATGCAACAGGCCCAGAAACAGAAATCACAACGAGACCCCCGTGCTACCGGTCGCAGTGTGTGATTCAGATTCAAGGCATGTTAACAGTTAGAAAGTGAAGAAATTGGAGAATCAGGGAAATAGAAGAATTCTGACTGCGTATTTCACATACAGATTTACAATATATATGGGGTTACAAGGCTTAAGGCCCAAGGAAATAAATAACAAGCTATACTTTACATAAATATATCCTAATACTCCCCCTCAAGTTGGAGCATGTAAATCAAGAATGCCCAACTTGCCAACAAGATATAAGAACTGTTGTTTGCCTAAAGCCTTTGTGAATAAATCTGCGGGTTGCTCAGAAGTGCGACAATAAGTAGTAATGACTTGGCCATCTTGAACAAGATCCCGAACAAAATGGCAGTCGATCTCAATGTGCTTAGTCCGTTCATGAAAAACAGGATTAGCGGCAATATGGATCGCGGCCTGATTGTCACACATGAGGCTCATAGAATGAGAGTGAACAACTCCAAGGGAACGGAGAAAGGACTTAAGCCATATCAGCTCACAGCAGGCAGCAGCCATAGATCGATATTCAGCCTCAGCAGACGAACGAGATACAGTGTCTTGTTTCTTGGTCTTCCAAGAAATAGGAGATGCACCAAGAGATACAAAATAACCTGTAACTGAACGTCGAGTAATAGGACAAGCAGCCCAGTCGGAATCACAGTAGGCAGTAAGCTGTAGAGAACTCTGAGAAGACAGAAATAAGCCCTGACCAGGATGTCCCTTAAGGTAGTGTAGCACCCTTAGAGCAGTGTGCCAATGATCAATCGTGGGTGACTGAAGAAATTGAGCCAGGACATGGACTGAATAGCAAATGTCGGGACGAGTGATCGTTAAGTAGATAAGTCAGCCCACTAGGCGACGACACTGATCAGGCGCATCAAACAGAGCAGCGGATGACTGAGACAACCGATGCTGTTGTTCAATTGGGAATGCAACGGGCTTTGATGCAAGCAAGCCGGACTCAAAAAGTATATCTAGAGTGTATTTTCGTTGGGAAAGAAAGATGCCCGATAAACTACGAGCAACTTCAATACCAAGAAAATACTTAAGAAACCCTAGATCTTTCATGTGAGAGCAAGAACTCAAGTACTCCTTGAAGCGAGAAACAGCGGAAGAGTCATTTCCGGCAATGATGAGATCATCAACATAAACCAGAACACGTAACACAACATCTCGGCGTATCAAAGAGAAGAGAGAATAATCAGCCCGACTATGTCGAAAACCAAACTGACGCAGAGCAGCAAATAGTTTAGCGAACCAGTTACGTGGTGCCTGTCGGAGACCATAAATAGACTTCTGCAACTTGCAGACCTGACCCGGAATACCAGAAGTGTAACCCTGTGGCAATCTCATATAAACCTCCTCGTCTAAATCACCATGAAGGAAAGCATTATGAACATCCATCTGGTGAAGTTCCCAACCACGAATAGCAGCAACAGACAGAAAAACACGAACAGAGACCATCTTTGCTATAGGAGCAAAAGTTTCAGAAAAATCAATACCCTCAACTTGACGATTTCCAAGAACGACCAAGCGAGCCTTGTGGCGTTCGATGGAGCCGTCAGAGCGATATTTGATTCGAAACACCCATTTACAGCCTATGGGTTTCTTATCAGCGGGTAGATCTGTGATTGTCCACGTATTGTTGCGCTCCAGAGCCTGAAGTTCATCGTTCATGGCAGCACGCCACGCTGTAGATTTTGCAGCATCAGCATAGGAAAAAGGCTCGACTTCTGCGTGAATTGCTGCCAAAAAACCGACGTGTTTCGGAGAAAAACGCTCACAGGAGACATACTCTATAATCGGAAAGCGAGGTCAAACAGTGCTGCATATGAAATCCTTCAGTTTGACAGAAGTCTGCGGTACACGAGCGCTTCGTCGAACATCAGGTGGAGGAGGATCGTCGTCAGAAGAGTCGGAATTCGCGCCGGGAGATGCCGGAGCTGTCTCGTCGTCGGACGAAGGGTCCGAGACATCAGAGGGGGGCTGAGACGGTGATGGGGTTGCAGGTGCAGAGGAAGACGCGTCTAAACTCCCCCTATCAAGAGCAGGCGGGACATCGGGCTCATCAAATACCGACAGTAATGGTGAAGAGTTCGAGACTGGAGAGGAGTTTGTAGGCTCAGAGAACGGGAATTGATCTTCATAGAAAACGACATCACGACTCACAAATACTGATTGTGTCTCTAAATCAAAAAGACGCCAGCCGCGTTTTCCAATGGGATAACCAACAAAGATGCACTTCCGACTACGAGTTCCAAACTTATCCTTGTTACGAGGAGCTTGAGAAGCATAGCAGAGACAGCCAAACACCCAAAAATAATTATAAATAGGAGGACGACCGTACAAGAGAGCATATGGTGTCTTCCGTGGAGCAATGAAGAGGGCGTTTGGTTGATTAGGTAGGCCGCCGCTAGATTACAATCACCCCAAAACTGTAACGGAAGGTGTGCTGTAAATCTCAGAGAACGCGCTACATTCAACAGGTGTCGATGTTTGCGCTCGACCCTACCATTCTGCTGTGGAGTATAAGTACAAGAGGTCTCAAAGAGTATCCCACAGTCAACAAAATAGGGTCGAAGTGGTAAGAATTCAGTGCCATTAGCTGCTCTAACACGTCGAACCTGAGTGCGAAACTGCGTCGAGATCATAGCACAAAATTGTCGAAACAAAGTTGGCACTTCAGACTTAGAGGACATCAAATGCACCCAAACATGACGCGAAAAATCATCCACAATAGTAAGAAAATAAGATGCGCCACTAGTAGTAGCAGTACTGTAAGGGCCCCAAACATCACAATGCAACAAATCAAAAATCTTGTCTGCTTTATTCAAACTAGGAGAGAAAGAAGATCGAGTCTGTTTAGATTTATGAGAAAAACATCACAAGGTTTGAGAGAATGCAAAGTACTACTAGCAACATCAATAGTAGAAATAGATGACAAAACAGAATCTGAAGGATGTCCAAAGCGATTATGCCACGTCTGAGCAGAGATAGTAGCAGCCACGCGAGTGGGAAAACTGACAGCCCGTAACCAATACACACCACCTCGCTGTTCACCCATACCAATCACTGTCCCTGAGGAAGTGACTTGTAATAAACACCACTTATCAGACATAAGGACCAGTCAACCAGGATCGCGAGTCAGACAAGCTAGCGACAACTGATTACAGCTCAGATTAGGAACAAAAAGAACTCGATCAATCCGACAATTTCCAAACTGGACAGTTCCCTCAGATACAGCGGCAGACATATTTCTGTCAGGCAGAAGTATAGAAACATAAGTAATAGCATGTATGTCACAAAGAAGATGCAGATCACCAGTCATGTGAAAGGAAGCACCAGAATCAAGTATCCAAGGTAAGAGAAACTTACTAGAATGATCAGAGGAAATTGGTTTATTACTCAAAGTCTGGCTGAACTGCACAACAGACTGCCACTGTTCATCAGAGAGATGTACACCGAAAGAGCTACGATCAGGAACTGAGCCTTGCGACGATGCCCCAACCGACGATGAGGGTTGTACTGCAGCAACAACTGCTGCACCACGACCCCGACCTCGACCTGCTGAAGTCGAGTCACCAGAGCCACAGTTAGAAGAGACGGCAGGAGAAGAAGAAGATGCAGCAGCCTTCTCTGCTTTGCGGCGATCACGCAAATCTCGAGCCCATTCAGGAACGCCAGTGATCAGGAAACATGTCTCGCGTTTGTGTCCCGTGCGGCCACAATGAGTACAAGTTAGGGAGCGACGATCAACGAAGGTGTTCGGGCCTGACGAACACCCAGGAGCTGCACCGATCGAAGACGAAGAACCAGTAGAAGATGGCGGAAATCGCCGAGCAGCAAAGGCCAAATTTTCAGCCTTGGATTCACGTTCTTTCATCATAGCTTGAACACCTTCCTCTTGAATCACCAAAGAATACACCCTATTCAATGGAAGAAGAGGGTCCTGAGCCATAACATTGGACCGGACAGTGGAACAGCAATCATCGAGGCCGATGAGAAATTGGTGCACTTGATCTTCATCTCTGTCTCGCTGGAAGTGTTGATCAAGATTGCAAGAACACTTGCGACAAGCACAAGCACGAGGGGGCTTCAAAGTTGCATATTCTTCCCAAAGCTTCTTAAGAGAGCCATAGTACGAGGCAACAGTCTGACCATGTTGACGACAAGAAGATATCTCAGCCTTGACCTACAATATGCGAGGTCCATTGCCAATGGAGAACCGTTGGGCTAAATCATCCCATAATTCCTTGGTAGAGTCATAGTAAGTGACAGAAGAACGAAGCGACATATCAATCGTTTGAATGATCCAACCAACTAGCATAGAATTGACGGTGAACCAATCCTCGTACTCAAGCGTACTGGAAACTGGCATCTTGACAGACCCGTCAAGAAAACCAATTTTGCGTTTGGCGCGGAAATCATGACGAAGAGCCGTAGTCCATTCTCGATAGTTATCACCCTTCAAAACAACCGGAGAAATTGTAAGACCCGGATGATCGGAAGGATGAAGATAGTAAACCTGTTCCGGATCTAGTATAGGACGTTTTGTGCCTGAACTAGAAGAAGGATCTTCTTTGTCGTTACTCATAGTAGCGTGAACGAGCAAGACCAACGACAACCACCAGGGCTGCAGAGAAGAAGACCGGCGGCCAATAGAAGAAAAAAAACGGAATTTTAGGGTTAGGCTCTGATACCATGAAGAAATTGGAGAATCAGAGAAATAGAAGAATTCTGACTGCGTATTTTACATACAGATTTACAATATATATGGGGTTACAAGGCTTAAGGCCCAAGGAAATAAATAACAAGCTATACTTTACATAAATATATCCTAATAGAAAGGTGCACGTAGATGGTGGGGGAGGTCATTTACTTGGTCGTCACTCTCACGTGAAGGCATTCCGTTTTAGGAAAGCGTCATCAAGCACGTCTCTCATGCACCTTTCTAATTCTAACTCAAAACAGCAAGTTGGTTGAAAGCTCGATCTTTGCATTTACTTCGTTGGCACGCATTTTGACTATATTGTAGCTAGCTGCCTTCATAGGCCAACACTTAAGAGTTTTGCGTGTGAGTGTTCTCCATCCTCCATCATCTTTTTAAGTAAAATAAACCGTCTGTTTTTATAAAAATTGGTCAAATGATAGGTCTTTGCATCTTGCCAATCAGCTAGTTCTAACCGCTATATAATGACGGTATTTATATAAGATCATTAGCTCTCCCTCTCATTCTAACTTAGTTATCTAACATTGAGTACGTACAAGCTAGCTTTTACTTTTCAATCTCCAACATATATTTTCTTCTAAGGTTTGAAAGATCAACACCGGTACCTAGCAATGGCGGAATTTAACCATATCCTCAAAACTCCGGTTCTCGGGGCCGGTAGACGAGATAGGGTTTTGGAGGTTTTGAAGTGCTTCAAAAAAAGGTGCAACGAGATTCGCCGTTTGGACCCACGAAAGTTGCGTGTCGACTTGAAGGCTTTTGCTGAGGTAAAGGGGATGAGCGTCGGAGACGCCAAGTCCATCGGTCTGACTCCAGGCTTGAAAGTGGGGGACGAATTCGAGTATCGGGTTGAGCTCATGATCACCGGTGTCCATGGAAAGTCGCTTCACGGGATTGACTACACGGTTAATTTCTTGGGGAGCCCAGTTGCGACATGTGTCGTCGCAAAGGAAGGCTACTATGATAACATGCACGATCCGAACGTTCTCGTGTATCGAGGCGAAGGTGGCGGGATTCCTCGCCACAAGAAGAGGATCATGGAGGATAACCAAGTGATGAAACGAGGTAATTTGGCTCTCAAGAATAGCATTGAGGTTAAGAATGAAGTTAGGGTTGTGAGAGGTGTAAAACTTGGAGGGACCAAGTCTCAAAGAGTTGTTTATGTGTATGATGGAGTGTACCAAGTCATGAAGTGGAGGAAGGTGAAGGGTTCGAGGGGAAACATGGTTTTCGAGTTCGTTATGTGGAGGAAGCCTGGCCAGAAGATGATTAATTGGAAGAAGTACTACCTTTAGATTTAAGATCAGAAACAAGGATTTGTTTTTGCATGTTTAACCAAATAAGTGTTAGTTTTTAAGTTAGGTTCATATAAATATAGCATGGTTTATGATTTCATGTCATTTAGGGAAGCATATTTGTCTAATCCGGTGAATGGACTTGAAGAAGCTAAAGATTAATATGATGGATGTAAGGAATTACTCGTATTTAAGGTTAACTAGGTGATTATACGTGCGATTCCTCCATTAGTTAACTACGTTTTTTTGAACTAGACTATAGTTTAAAGCGGAGTAAATGTCTTCACAAAAATTTATGTCATGTGTCATTTCTCAGCTGGGCCTTTCTCTATACTCCGTATTAGGTAGTAAGAGTCTTTATATAATCTTATCCCGTAAAAATTGCTTTAAAAGCCCGAAAATTATGAATTATCCATTACCAAGAACTTGTTGTAATCTTCTGATAAATTTTATTATTAATAAACGTGATATTTATCGTAAAGTAATTTTTGTACAAATTCAACTTATTTATATTATAAGTTGATCGATTTACTATTGGTACATAAAAAACATTAATCATAATACAAAGATAAATATATATGACCCTATATTTTTAACGTGATAATTGACGTTACATATCTAATTAAATTGGGTTTATAATCACGATTAAACTTGTTGATATAAAAAGTGCACTTCATTATGCCAATGCTATTAACTTTTCAATATTGACATGGATATTGAGGGTGACAATATATGTTTGATGAACGCCATTAACAACAAAATGGAATTGTTCACAGAACAATGAGATTTTTGTTTCAAATATTCGTGGATGCCTCTACCAGGCCAAGGAATGGAACATTGATCACTTGAAGCGATGTAAAGAATATTTCCTTATGTAATTGAAGCGATGAACTTTTTTAATTTTGTTTTATAGTGTGAATGATGTTGTTTTGCATTTGGGGACTTGAATCGATCACTTGATAACGGAGTTGTATGACAAAAACTTTTTGACTTATTAACCTATTGACTTATTGACCTATTGACTTTTGAGTGAAGACTAGATTGATGTAAATATAAGAGCATCATATCTACCATGGATGTATCCCATCAGAAAAAATAATGAAAAAATTTTAATGTGGTATGTCCCGGGAAAAATGAGTGCAAAATATACACCTTGAAAAAGAGGGGTGCATATATACAAACAAAATATTGTGTTTAGAGGCAAGAAAGTGCATCATGTGCTTTACAAATATAAAGTGTGTCATGTATCGCTCTCGTATTGGGTGGAAGAACACTTAGGAATTTATTTGGTTAATTTGTATACATTATCAAAAAAAATTAACCATAATTTATAATTTACTTTTATCTGTCCATAACAATATTGTATATGCTTAAATAAATTTAAAATTTAAAATTAATTATACTTTTTTGGGCTATTTAGGGTGTTTTTTGGATTGTTTATTTCTATTTTTTATGAATAAATTATTTATTCTTTCTTTTATTTGTCAATTATATGCTGGAGGATGTTTTTAAATAGCTTAATTATTTTGTAATGAGAGATATAATGTAGACGTATTTTTTTTTATTGAAAATGGATATATATATGTGTGTAATTATATATGAGAGAGAAAAAGGTATTAGGATAAGAAAAGCATGGATGAATGAGATGCATGAATATGGATAGAAGTTAAACTTTGGTGTATAAATGACGTTACAGAGAGAAAAGGTGAAAAAGTATGGTGCATGATACTCTAATACATTCATGTGGATTGATACTCTAATACATTCATGGTTGTGGATGGTCTAAGACACAATGAAGGTGATCAGTATTTCTACCAAAAGAAAAGTCATTTTAATTTCCACTTAAGGAATGACTCAAAATTATCTCAATTATCAAATATAAACAAAAAATAATCTCAAGTTTGAAAATCACCACCAACGATATACGAACTATCACAAAATTATAATTACTTTATAATGTGTTTTTAGGATACAATATAATAAAAATAAATTAAAATGTTTTGAAGAATTACTAAATTAGGATATTTTTTTAGTTTTTTTACCAAAAGTTTATCTTGTTGTATTTTAAGATTTTGAT
Source organism: Polygonum maritimum (assembly GCA_963924305.1). NCBI lineage: Eukaryota > Viridiplantae > Streptophyta > Magnoliopsida > Caryophyllales > Polygonaceae > Polygonum > Polygonum maritimum. The sequence goes on from OZ002736.1 coordinate 4,715,199, forward strand.
TTTTACATTGGATTTTTCAACACATGCATCCTTAGGTCATTATTAGAAAAAAAAATCTCCTATTTTAAGTAGAAAAAATAACAAAAAAGGAAAAACACCTTCATCTACGTGTTTGAGCCTTGAAGCATCACTTTCAAACTATGAGCTTTTGCTTGGTCAGTCGTCAAATTCATGCACCCACACTACATCTTTAATGCTTCACCCTTATACCTAAACTAGAGTAGGTCAAATTCTTGTATAACACGTCTCTCAAATATATGCTTTTCTTCGTTGGTTGGCCTTCTAATTTATGTAATTAGTCTCAACTCATTGCCTAAAATGACACTCTCCTTTAATTTTAAGTTAACCTTTCAAAACAAACCCAAAAAATTGTAGAGGGTCGGAGAGCTTGGGTTATTGAAATTTTTTAACAATAATCTAAAGTTTTGAAATTTTCTAAAATTCATGAAAGTAAGTTTGTTTTCTCATATATATATTAAGTAAAAATAGTTTATACTTCATATTGTAGTGGGTTATTGCAGTGTCCGTGCTGTTATATAACACACCAATAATTTTAATCCTAAAATTTCAGATACGGTCAATTTTTAGAGTCGGTGAATTTTAACAACTCTAGGGGGATAGTCCATTTTTGTTCGGGTCTAGATATAGACAAGCATGCACGTTGATCCTATATTGCATTAAATGTAAACGGTTATGAATGGAAAATGATTTGACCTGAATTTCTATGGCAAACGCGACATAAGACTAAAACTAGAGAGCCTATAAAAAGATATGAGAAATTTCTATGCCAAAGTCTCATAAGACTAGAACTTTTAAGATATACATATTAATTACGATAAATAATAGAATGAGTTCAATCTATAATTCTGTGTCGTTGTCTCTAAGGACGTTCAATGGCGGATCCAAGATCTTCTCGATGGAGGGGCGAACATATTCAATAATTAGGTTGTTCGTTAAAGAATATAATAAATCATTTACAAGACGGTAAGATTGTTCTAATTAAGTTCTCAATATTTTAGCGAATAAAGTTATAATATAAGAAATCGTTCACAAAATAAAATTTATGCGCGCTAATCACAAAAGTTATCTCTTATTTTGTAGATGAAATAATGTTCTTAAGTTTATTTTCTAATTATTGATGTGCATTATTTTTAGTCATTGTCTAAAAAAATCATAGGCTTGATCTATCATTTATTATTTATGTGTTATATACTTAACTGGTAAAATATAGCAATAAAAAAAAGTGAAACAAAAGTGATTCCAAACTCTAATTTGTCATGAAACATTTAAAAGCATATGAAGCTGTTAAAATAAATACAAAATAATATGTTATAAAATTTTTACATGACAAACAATCAAATACTACTTTTTTTAGATTTATGTTTTCCTGATCAAATTAATTGTATTGGGCAAACGTATTAGCAAATTAAATAGTAAATAAATTGCTCAAAAAAATCACAATAAGTAAAGAATTGGAATTTAGGAGAAAATGAGTCCATTTAAACTTGTAAAGACTACAACAATAAGGCCGGACCGATTCGAACGTGTTGCAAATACAATAATGCATAGAAAGAGTGAACAATTAAGAGGGAAAAATGTGGAAGTTTGGAATTTGCAACAGCCTAACTCGAACCTCAGATCAAAGCTAAGTGACCAATTTAGATCGAGACGGTCACATAGCAATCTAGATTGAGATGGTCACATAGCAATCGATCAACCCTAATTAAATCCAATTTCAAAGGTTTATTTGTCCTAGATATATACAAAGTTACCAATTTGCAAAGTTTAATTTTTTTTAATTATATATATATATATATTTTATTATTTTTCTAGAAACAATTTACATTATTTATAAGGATTCGAATCAAATAAAAACTTTTCTTAACCTATAAACTTTAAACCGTGAACATGAAATAAAAATATGTAAACATGAAATAGATATATGTGAACCCAAAACAGAAATACGTAAACTTCAAAAAATATATGCGATTTTGTGTTATTATGTTATGAAGAAAGTTTGTGGGCCCGGTAGATAGGTAGAATGGGACGTGTCGGTACGACTACACATATGTGTATGTGCCTAACAGATAAGCCCATGGGGTTCCACCCTAAAACCAATTGGCAATAGGGGGAGTAACCCAAGGGTTTATATACGGTACGGCAGCTGACACTTGGACTTTGATAGGTAGATAACGGTGCAGCTGGGAAAGGCAGCTTGCACACAGTAGGTAGATAACGGGCGGATAGCAAACTGGCTAAGTCCAACCCAGGTAGATAGTAAGGTAGATAATGGGCCCAAGACCAAACCCGCTCTGATACCATGAAGAAAGTCTGTGGGCCCGGTAGAAAGGTAGAATGGGACGTGTCGGTACGACTACACATATGTGTATGTGCCTAACAGATAAGCCCATGGGGTTTCACCCTAAAACCAATTGGCAATAGGGGGAGTAACCCAAGAGTTTATATACTAGGCAATTTATTTCTTTGTTTCCGATGTGGGATAGCAATTCTCCACATGTTATTATGTGTACTTTAATCTGGTTCATAATACATGATATTGAGAAATTGTGCTATAACATGTGTTAATACGATTCATACTAAAAATTGATTATGTTCACATATTTCTTCCTGATGTTCACATATTTATGTATTTTGTTCACGTTTTCAGTTTAAAGGATAAGAAAAGTTTTCAACAGAATCAACCTCTTATTTATAATTGTGTCAATTATTATGCCCTCTGTTGACCTTGATCTAATAACCCATATGTTAAGTATATGATCCAAATTAACTCATATGTAAGGGCATATGAACATTTATCGAAGAAAATGTTAGACTCTTAGTTCTCCACACATACGTGCATATATAGTCACATAATTTTTTGTTTTGTCTAGGGCATTACGTAGGAGAGTCGAACCGAGCGATAACATCTGTGTACCACCTTCAGAGGTTAAAGGCATAATCATACGGTATTTGGGAAGGCACTGAGAGCTTAAATATATCTAATAATTTTAAAACACCCTAGTACATTAGAAGAGAGAATGTGCATTTACAACAAAATAAGAAAAATTTGACCGACTAGCAATTGCTACCACTTATAACTAGAATGGTATCAATTTGACCGACTAGCTAGCTCGAAGTAGACATGAGAAGGCACGAGGAAGGTGCATTTACAACAAAATTTGAAAAATCCAATTTTACCGATCACAAAGTAAGTTTCTACTTTCTAACACAGACGTATCGATAGTATACTCATACTCTATACTAGTAGTAGCTAGCAATAAGGGCTATTTTGGTTGCAAAATGGCATCATGGCCTTTAAGTTCCTATATATGGAGTCCATTATTATCTTGTATCAATAAGAACGTGTTTGGTTGGAAAATATAAAAACATAAAGAACAAAGGATCCACATTAGTATCTTAACCAGTATGATGAGACCCACGCCTTCAAGATAAGAATTTGATTTGACTAAAAATTTAGTTTAAAATTTATATAAAGTTATTCGAAAGATTAATTTGATATAAAAACTTGTATAATTTTATTTAATTTGCTTCTTATGGCACTTATTTTAATGATACAATATTTTTACTATAATATATTCTTTTAATCGAATAAAGATTTGTAGAATTATAATTTTGGATAAGAATTGAATACTCGTAAGATATTTACGATTTATTTTAATGTTCATGGATTATATTTAGAGGTGTCAATCGGGTCGGGTCGGCTGAATTTGGGTTCGGTCTTTTCAGGTTCGGGTTGAGTGCGGGTTCGGGTCAATCGGGTTACATGTCAAGTCGGGTCGGGTCTTGACAGGTTATTGTGCGAGTTCGGGTCGACCTAACAGGTCAAGAATTTGAATATTTAATAATTATTAAAATAATATTATGATTAAGTAATTATACTTAATAATAAAATATTATTTTTAATAGAATTTAATAATATTATTTCATTTATAATAGGTTTTATGATAAAATATATCATAATATTTACAAGAAAATGTATTTATTCTACATATATATAAAATATCGGGTCGGTCAGGTCGGTTTCGGGTTTCAACCCAATCGGGTTCGGTTTTTTCCTTTACTCGCTTCTATACGGGTTGGGTTTCTATATTTATATTTTAATCTCTAATTTAGTATATAATAAGTGTTAGAAAACCGAGTTCGTGTTTTGATGGTTCCAAACTGAAGAGGTTGCCGACCTCAGTTTCCAAAAGCGAAGCGCGTGCGGAAATTCAGAAAAGAAAACAACGTGTTTTTCTTATATGGAAATCACGTCCAGCATATTCAGCAGTTCGTTGAAGGCAAGAACAAGATCATAAAGATGGAAAATCATCAAGAGATCAAGGAAGATATTGAAGATAATTTTATCATGGCTTAGGAATATATTTTAGGAAAGATCTTGTGAAGATTGTGCACGATTCATGCCTTAGTCGTTTGGGCTGAATCGAGTGGCATTATTCTTAGTTCTCTTTATATAGTTTCATGAGCTTATTGGTAGAACTAAGGAGCATTAACGAACATTGTAATTGTGAGTGAGTGTTGAGTGAGATCGTGGGATTCGATCCTTAGGAAGGTTGAGTATATGAGCGAGCTATAGAGAGTGAGGGTTGAGATAAAAGGCAAGAGTACTTGCAAGAGAGGGCGTGGGATTCGCCGGAGCGTGGGATGCGCATCTTGAAATAGGAACACCTTTTGTAGCCCGAGAGATCAATATAGCGAGCGAAGTGCTCTTCAAGTCCTTCTAAGTTGAAGCTTAGAAGGCAAGTGGTTTTTCTTCTTGCAAGCACGTTGGCTACAAGGAGTTTCCACTCTAAATCGTTGTGTCAATCTAGTATTTCGTAATCTTTCCTGTGTATTTTAATTCCGATGCGTAAACATAAGTTGTTGACTCTGGTCGCCGACATCGTAGGTGTCGACGACCTCTGAAGTACTAACTGAGATCCTACAATAAGATTAATTAATTATACAGTTAAGAAAAACATATACATACAATTTCAATGATAAATATTCTGTTACATTTTACTTATGTGTGGAGCCTATAGTTTGATTTTGTTTTTAGGGGAAGTGAACTTTACAGTTGATAACATTCTGCCTTTTAATTGTGTATATATTGTTGTTGTACATCATGTCAAAACTTAATATTCTCATCCATAAAATACTCTCAAAAGATTTTTAAGTTTTACTCAAAACAATTCTTACCAAGCAAATCAAACAATAAGAGCATGATTGGTTGTAAAATGTAAGAAGTTGAGGGTTAAAAGGAAAAGATTTTCATCATGTTTTTTTTTCTTTCTGTTTTTCGTTTTCTATTCAGTATTTTACAATTGAATAAATTTTAGATAACTTGTATCTACTACTTTTTTGGTCGAGGTTAAAACCTATGAGAATCGAACCGGAGATCTCTAAGTACTACTTTTAGAAATTAACTCTTCTAAAAAAATTGATAGTTCTTGAAAATTTAATCTACTAAGATAATAGACGTGGCAGTTATGTCGGTCCAACCTCAATCAAATTAGGGCCCGTTTGGTATCCAACGGCGGAAACGGAAACGGAATGGAATGGAATGGAAACGAACCTAGTCCACATTAGCATCATGATACATGATGAGTCACCTCAATTTTCATTCAAAAACTACCGCAAGGAGGTCTTGCGGTACCCTTGTGGCACCTCAATCATTCCTAAATCTAAGGGTGGGGTAACAAAACACCTCAATCATTCCCTTCATCCCTTCTCTAGACACACAAATTTCAAAGTTTGAAATTAAAATATTTTTTTCAATTAATGTATAGTGACCTATAATTGGACTAAGTTCATTTCCATTCCATTCCATTCCATTCCATTCCATTCCATTCCATTCCATTCCGTTTCCGTTTCCGGCGTTGGATACCAAACGGGCCCTTAGAATATAAACCTAATCAAGTTATAGATGATTCTCGTACTAGGTGGATTCAATTGAAGAGTCAATAATGCCAATTATGTCTTTTTTATTGAAATATAGAAAACAAGCATCATGGTAAAAGTATTCATGAGACAGGTAAAAACTAAATTGGATCTAAAAATCAAATTAGGGTGGAGAGATTTATCCTATTTTGACGTTCTCTTTAATTTTCTAATTACTAATAATTCCATTAAAACAATCTGTAATTTAACGTTCGGGCATTGGTGCCATTTTTGTAAAAAGAAGCTATTTTTGCTATAACAAATCTTATTAGTTCGGGCATAGGGTGCTAAAAACACCTAGGAAGGGCCTAGAGAGCGTTTTTAGGGCGACAGTCTTCGGCGCTGTTTTTGGTCATAAAGGGGGCAAGAGCCCAATTTTATTGTATCTTGAAAAAAAAGTTGTTTCAACCCGAAAAAACAGAAGTTATTTCATCTCCCATTTCAATGATACGAGTCATATTTGTTTTTTTGTTTTTTTGTTAAGAATGATAGTATGAGTCATATCACCAATACGACGGTGGAAGAAGACCGTTTATAAATTCCCCCCTTCCCACCACTCTCTCACAACCCACTCACACAACGACAACAACCACCCTCCCCTTTGAGTTTCCGAGTGCCAACAATGGCGGATTCCCCTCCCATCATCCAAACCCCTCGCCAATTCCCCCCTGGCTGCGGCCCCTCCGCCCCCATCTCCCCCTGGCCCCGCCCCCAAAAACCCTCCCCAAAACCCCCACTTTCTCCGGCCAAGAAAAGCCAACGGGACATCGTTCTCGACGCTCTCCAAACCTTCAGAGCTCGGTTCTGTGAGATCCAGGCCTCAAACCCCACCACCAAGAGACCCGACATGGAGGCCTGGAAATCGCTCAAACGAAACCTCCGTATCAAGACCGCCAAATCCCCTGGCCCCGTTCCCGGAGTCGAGGTCGGCGACAGGTTCAACTACAGAGCGGAGCTGGTCATCGCCGGCGTCCACACCAAGCTCCAGAACGGCATCGACTACGCCATGCTCCGAGGCCGTCTCATCGCCACGTGTATCGTCGCCAGAGAAGGCTACTCCGATAAGATGACCGATCCCGATTTCCTCGTCTACGAGGGCGAGGGCGGGTTCTCGGCTCAGTTTAAGGTGGAGCAGGTCATGAGGGCGGGGAATTTGGCGCTGAAGAATAGTTATGAGGTTGGGAATGAGGTGAGGGTTGTTAGGGGGGTGAAGAGTAGGAGTGATGGGAGTGTGGTGTATGTTTATGATGGGGTTTATGAGGTAGTGGAGTGGAGGAGGAAGAAGAATAGGAAGGGGTTTATGGTGTTTGAGTTTGATCTCAGGAGGAAGACTGGTCAGAAGGCCATTGATTGGAAGAGGATTTGATGATTACGTTATTGATTAGTAGTGAATAAGTATGTTTTGTGTGATGCTGACTGGTTTTGGGGAAGATTTGTCTAGTGTGGGTGAATGGGCGTAAATCTGGGTTTAGTACTAATGAGCTGAATTGCATGTTAAGCAAGGTTAAATGTTGTGCTCTTGTGTTTAGTGACGGTGAATCAACTGATTATTCCTCTAATGGTCATGGTTATATTAATGTCTTTGTCTTGATTACAAATGGGTGTGGAGTCACCATCATGTATGACATTGAAACAGATTGCATCAATTTCATTGAATTGGTTTTTTTGGTCAAGATTTCATTAAATTGGTGGTTATTTCAAAATGGGCATTCAATAAATAAGCCTGTGTTCCCAAGTCTGAAAGGCAGAGAAAGCCCAGTTTTGGTGACCAGAATTCAGAAACAGACCAAATGATACTTCTTCCATTTATTGTATATCAACAAATGTTTCTCTGATTTCAAAAGTTAAGAAACTCCTATTACAAGCTAAGATTGATCACTTTGCCCTACTTGGCAAGGCGTCTCTCTCGGCTGGTCCATGTACAGAACAAGTCAGCAACCGAGCAACCGCAAACCAGAGGAACGGGGCAGCGCAAGCCCCATATCCAAATATCACGAGCGCCCTTTGGATCCCGTCGTGATACCATGGATGAGCCATGACAAGCAAGGCACCGAGGAAGCCTAGCCAAGGAGTGAGCACGGCTGAGAACGGGAGGAGGAAGGTGTGTATGGAGATGTTGCAAAGAGCAAAGGAGCCGAAGAGATAGACGCTCCAGCCTACTAAAGGGTGGATGGTTTTCGGTATCAAGAAAACGGGGGCCGTGTAGGCTACGACAATGGAGGACACGGCCAGGAGCTTGAGGCTGATGCTGTGCAATGAAACGCCCCTATCTGAGCCCGTAGGTCGGTTGCAGAGCTTGGAGAGGTTAGAGCGAGCTAAACGTGTCATGATGATGAGTCCTAGGTAGAACACTAATTGAAGTACAACAATTGGATTCTCTTCTTCATACCTGTTACAAAAGTAGTGTTAATATGCCTTGAATCTGAATCACACACTGCGACAGGTAGCACGGGGGCCACACGGTACACTATGTTTTTTGTTTGTGGGCCTATCGCAATCTGTTTTGGGCCTACGGCCCATAATTGTAACTAGGGTTTCTTGAGTCACTATATAAGCTCTCGAAATACCTAGACCTCTGTATTCCGAATTCTGTCTTCCATAATAATATACGGTTTCTCTGCCCGTGGACGTAGGTAACATACCGTTATCGAACCACGTAAATCTGTGTGTCGTTCTTGCTTTATTGTTCTCGTTCGATCTCTCGTTACAACAAGTAGTAACAGTTTCTTAGAAGAATGAACTCATGAGACTATATATACATATGTTGGTCATTTAGTTGTAAATGTACCCGAGAGTCTTGCGTCGTTGTTCGTGCCATTGGAGGCCGAGAGGAAGAACAGGCCAGGACCACCAGTACCACGGCTTCAAGAGGACTATACCCGGGAAAGTGATGACGCTGTTCGGTCCACAAGGAACGTTCCACCGGAGTTTGATGTCTAAAAAAGATCAATCAAAACACTAATTAGATCAGAAGAGCTCAAGACTTGTATGTGTGAGAGAAGTTCATTTGATTGAGAAGGATCATTCACTTACAATAGTACGAAGCGTCCATTTGATACCCGAGAGGAAGCCGAAAGCTGCCATTGAGCCTCTTGGTGCTATTTCCAGGAGGATGAAAAATGGGCATATCAAGCAAGTCCGGAAAGTAGCCTCCGATGAAGCCCTGATCAAACCCGTCGGAGTTTGGCCTCCCAATCTCTAGATCATGCATCATACTCTTGAAAACCTCCATAGATGGCTACAACAGTTGATCATCACACGGCGACAACAAGGTTAGCGAACTGCTCGGTTAGTTCTTAGATCAGGATACGCGACGAGGCCTTAAACTCACCTGCAAGACGAAGAGGCCGGTGTGGAAGATGCAGGGGTTGATGAAGGTTGCGCAAAACTGACCACATTGGAAGAGCTCATCGGTCTTCTGTAGGAAAATGTTGTCGGCGTCGAGCATGACGACTCGCTCATAGTCCACTAGGCTCCAAGCGTAGAGCTTGTTCAAGGTCTGCTTGAATCTGTTGTCGTTCCTGTATGGATTGTGCAGATTCTTCACCCTTATCACTCTTAACCCATCTCCTTCCTCCCTGGAAAAACATACATATATAGTTTGAACCATTATTTTACAGAGCTAGCCATACTATATGTAACATTCATTGTTCGTTAATTTATGAAGTCTTAGCTAGGAGTATATGATAATTCAGAAACCTGTCTTCAACTTGCGTTTACCAAATTGAGTAACAACGTTTTGTGCAAGCCAAATTGAATAACACACGATACATGAGGACTTGATTAGAGGCAGCTACATGGAAACCAGATAAACCAATCATAATCCAAAAAATTAATGTGACATTTCGTTAATTATCTACCAAAAAAAAATGATGTAATGATTATGTTAATTGAGTGTTAGAAGCGTAACATTCGGTCTTAGCACATGCCTAATGCCACCCTCATCTTGTTGACCATGTAACTTGATAACATGGCTTCCTTATCATTGCCATTTTCTTCCCATTGTTGTGTATTATTGGAGGTTTTATTTTGACCATTTTTATATAATGGATGAAACATTGACCATTTCTATACACTACGGAGTAAGATTTTCCGGTAAATTCAATATATACTTGTTTATTTTCAAGACATATAATAATACATAATAATTAGGGTTTTATATTAAACAAAGGAATGAAGACAAGGTCTATAATGGATGAAACATTGACCATTTCTATATGGTACGGACTACGGAGGATTATCAATCTTTTGGTTCAAAGACGAATATCAATATTTTTTTCTTGGTATATCAACATCCAACTTTATGATTCAGAATTGTGGTCGCGATAATTAGTAAGAGAAGAAAATTACAAGTTGGAAATGTTTTATATTGTGCTCTTTCAAGGAAGAGGGATACGATAGAAGAAGACGCCATAGATCTAAAAGTGGTTGAAGAAATGAATTTTAACATGTGAGTTTTAGTGCATGCATCTTGTCACTTATTTAATAAATTGCCCGTCTTGTTAATTTTACCCGATAACCTCTCGGTGCCACCTTTATAAGCGATGATAAGCCTTTTCTATTTATTTAATTAATTAACTAATTACCTTTGTCTAGGGCATAGATTAGGACTCCCTTGGTAAAAAAGATCTTCCTATGCTTTATATATTTATTTAGGGTTTGTAAAATACTCCGTAATTTTATCTTCTAGAGTTAGGCTCTAAAAGCCGTATTCTTAACCTGTGTACTTTGCAATATAATAAGGTCTGTTCTAGTAATGAGTACGTTCCTAAGCTTTAGATAGTGGGCTAGTATATGCCTTTTGTAATAGTTACCCTAACAAAAGTAGATGGAAGTGAAATTTAGGTTTGAAATTAAATATGAAAATGCCGCATTTTTTTTACCACATTACCTTTGTATTTAATTACTCCATATATTATGATCACCCTACAAACCTTATGAGTTATGATAGGGGAATTTAGCTCTACTCTTCGGTCAACATTAAATTTTACCCTTATGGCGTTACTTATCTGATGATTTTCTAATTCCAACTTGGATACGTGCAAGACATGATTGGCTTTTGCAATGGATCACGTCTTACTTTCAAACTTTGCACTTGAAGAAATCCTACTTATTGTATCTCATCATCTCTAATTCAGCCAAAACTTCGCCAAATTAAGTTTGACATATGTCGCTCCGATTAACTACACAAACCAGACAAGGAAAAGAGGAAGAAAATATTCCACCAATAAGCCTCTACACTACCACTCGGTCTGCACATAGATTGACTCTGACTAATCAAACGGGAAAAGATATGAAAGAAAAAAAAGAGCTTACATAGCGTGGACCCAGTGAAGGGGAACGTCAAGGGACGCGATGACGACGAGATCGGCGTCGACGCTCAGGGCGGCCAGGGATCTCATGAGGACACGTGCCGCCACGTAGAACTCGTAGTCCCTAGGCGTTCCCATGTACATCATCGTAGCGTATGCGTTCCTCTTGTGCTGCCCGTTTCGCCCCTCCGTTGACCCAAACGACGACGTTGCTCCCACCACCACCGCCATTACGAGCAACCATCGTGCAACTAAGTGATGACACCTCCAGGGTCCTCCCATGCTTCTGTTCTTAGCGATTACAAACAATGCCTAATCGAAGAATTATTATAATTAGTTGATCGGTCGGTTGAAATTTTCAAATGCATTGGCAAAGAGAAATGGAAAGGATATGAGAGAATGGAGGGGGATAGGGGAGTTTGAAAGACCAATTTCATCATTAAGTAAGGATATGTTTATAATGACTATTGAGTTGGTTGTCATCAATTAAACTAAACCCGAGATTGATTTCGATGCCGGCCAGAGTACATGCTGACTAATAAAATACGGTGTTGCATTTATAATATTGACGATGTAGCAAGTCTGACCCGATTAGAGAAACACAGGCTCGAGGAAGGCACCCCTATGCATGATTTGGGCGGTTTAATTAATTAATTAAGTTGCACTATTGGCCATGCAGGTAAGAAAACAACCGGTACAAACCCCGTATCATGTACGGGTAATGTAAATATAAAACCGAATTAATCGATTTGAGATCGAATTTTGATACGAATACGTTTTTAACTCGGGAACTTATAATCCAAATCCGATAGACCAAAGTCCGAACCTATTGACCTATATTTGTACTTTTATTCATACAACTTTAACTCTAAAATAGTTTTATTCAAATTTATATTATTAATGAATATACTATTGACACATGTGAAATTTTTTCACTATTCTTCAAAATTCAATAATGACAAAAAAACTAATTAATAAGAAAAAATTGTAAGGAATATAAAAGAAAATCACTTCAATTTCCTTATTCGTATAAGGATATATAATTGAGTAAGATATTAAGTATACATAAGGAAATTGGATAAGATATCAAGAAGATATATAAGTCATTTTTTTGAAAATCAATGCAAAAAATAAAATCATTATTTTATTAAGGGTCGATGATGTGGCGCAAATTTTAACAAAGACTTGGGTTCTGCTTTATACTGTAATAATTATAGTAGATATATATTAATTAAGTAGTATACAACATGTAAGACTTTTTCCGTGCGTTATACCACATCACGTATTAACGTTTTTATTAAGTCAAATCATACATACGGAGTATTTATCTATATTATATTTATCTATATTATATGTATATATATTGTCTAATAAGATTTTTTTAATAACTAAATAAATAATAAATAAAAAAAATTTTAAGTGATTTTTTCTACTAATTAGGTAAATATAGAGAGTGTTTATAATTGTTTTTTAGTTGTACAAATTCTATCCGTAACATATTAATTAAAATACTACTTAAGAAAGAATTTTTTTTAATTATATAATGATCAAAAGATATTCTTATTAAATAGTTAAATATTTGATTTCTTAATTAATATGTTAATTAATCGTTATTTTTTAATTAAAGATTTATAGTTGAATTATACGTTTCTTTAAACTTATATAAATTTACTTAGATGTACAACGTTGTAGAGTGTATGGGGCAAAGGTGTCCCGAGTGTGGGGCGAAGGTAATGTTTCCCTATGCAAACACATAAAAAGAAAATGTGTTGAATATTTTTTTCTCCGGGTAAAACATTACATAGCTAGTTCGACCAAAAAAAACATTACATAGCTAGTTTTGTGTTATAAATTCGATCAATACAAGGGAATTTGTGTGTTCGATTGAGTTACAAGTAAAAGATAATCAAAAAAGGGAGTACTTAATCATAACTATATACTATAGGGAGGTTAGAAATAATATTTAGCCCGACACGTATCACCTTTTCATTGGACCGCATCATCATACAATTTTTTAAAACAATTTAATTTATTTTATTGTTTAAATTTTATTATAGACCCCACATTAGAACTCTTTTTATCTACTATATGATTTCCATTTTAATTTTTTTAACCTGTAAATTTTATACATAAAAATTCTTATCTACTAATTTCAATCAATCTTAATTTTTTTTTATAACATCTTCCCTTTAACAAGATAATTAAAAATAATAATATGAAAATACATATGTCAATTCCAATTAAATTCATAATTGAAACTATAATCCATAAACGTCAAAATAAATCATACAAATCTTAGGAACATTCAATCCTTATACAAAAATTATAATTTTACAAATCTTTATTCGATTAAGAGAATATAATATAGTAGAAATATTATATAATTAAAATAAATCCCATAAGAAATAAATTAAATAAGATAGTCAAGATTTTATATCAAACTATTATTTAGAATAACGTACTTTATATAAAATTAAACTAAGTCTTTAATTAAATCAAATTCGTGCCTTGAAGGCACGAGATTAACACTAGTTACTCTCTATATATACGGTTCAAGATAATATATAGCTTCGAATTTGTACTAAAGTGTACGTTTATATAGTTTGCCACCATAGTATAACATGCAACTGTTATACAATCACTAACAACAACTATATAAAAAACTAGCTCAATCAAATTTAATGATTGATATTCGGCCCGGTATAGAGGCACTTATTTAACAACATGCACACTTACACATAAAAACAACAAAGCAAACCCTAGCCAGCAATAGTTAAGCTATTCAGGGCATTGGAAGCCCGAAGGGGCTTTCTTGCCACAAACGTTGAGGAGCAAGCTGAGGGAGAGGGGGACGTCGAGCTTGATTCCGAGGACGCTCGATTGTTTGATGGCGGTACAGAGACAAAGCGCGGCTTCAACATCCACGAGGTCCTTGATCAACGAACAACACGGCTTCACGGGAGGCTCCCCGAGCTTGATTTTCACTAGGTGCTTGAGCAAGTCAGCACACACGCCTAGTTTGAGGGCGTCTATAGGGCATTTCCCGGCAATAGGGCTAGGTGGCAATGGTTCCTTAGGGGTTGGTGGTGGGCAACCCTTACTACACTTGTCATCACTCCCATGCACGGAAACGAGGGCGAAGATGAGGAGGTTGAGGAGGAGGAAGAGGGAGAGTTTGGAGGCCATGTTCATGGATTGTGTTAGTAGAGGCTTCAATGTGGTGATGGAGGAATGAGAGGTTTGGAGTGCAAAGTTGTGATTTTATAGAGGGCTAGCTTTGTTCAAGATCGAGGCTAGTGGATGGTGATCTATTCGTGTATTTAATGTTGTGTAATGAATATTGGTAAGTAGTTGTTAATATAGTACTAATTTGTATACAACCTCAACTTGACTTGTTTAATTTTTTTGGCGCTCATAGCATATATGTCTGTCGAACAAGCAATATATGCATGCATGCTAATAGTGTATATATCCACTCGTCGCATGCCACTTAATTGTAGCATTCACTGAGTCTGCCTTCGTAGCTTGTATGCTACTATGGAGCACCCAGATTCAAACACCTAGCCCTATACTTACGTTATGGTACGTACTAAAAATAGAAATACAAATATGAACTTTGCTATGTCTCATGATCCAATTCTCACTAGATGACAAAGATCTTTGGACTTTGCTTGCAATGCGCAAGAATATCGAAAAAAGATATATATACATTTTGACTTTGCTTGCAATGCGCAAGAATTCTCACTATATAGTTGGGTTCAAGTAGGGACTACCTTATGGTAAGGAGAAGGTTTATAGTGGGGACTAATAATAACCATGGATACAAAAAAATGGATGGACGAGATTATAAGACACGAATGTGCGTTGGTAGAAGATTTTAATTTTTTTAGTGGCAAGATGGTAATTTTGGTCATCTTCTTCTATCTCATGTCTCAGATGTCCTTGGACTGTCTTAGAAACTCTTCATTCATCGTTCTTTGTTCTTCGATTTGCTCTCCACCAGACTCCACAACAAACGACTTCAATTCGCTGTTTACTATCAATTTCTTTGTTGATTCGAACAAGTAAGTAGACTCATTCTGATTTCTTTGTTGATTTCGTTTTCTGATCGTCATTCTGCTTCAAACAAGAAAGTAATTGCGATTTCATTTGTTGCTTGCGATTTCTCCCCTTTGTTGAATTCTTTTGTTGATTTTGCGTTTAAACTACTCAAATTCGCTTCTAATTGAAGTAAAGCTGCTGATTTATGCAAAATTATGAAGCCCTAGGGTTTTGACGAAAACGCTGATTTATGAAGCCCTAAAATTCGAATTCTCATACTAATTTGGTTGGATTCCAAGCGAAATTGAAGGTTAATTTCTAGTAGAAGTGGATGCTCATTCTCTGATTTGAACAATATAATATATTAAAGTCTAGATTCCTTGTTTCCATCTTATATGCTAAATCTGCTAATATGCTGAAAGTTTCGAGTTGTGAACTGCTCTGACTCTTGCATTTGCTGATGTTTTTCTTTATATGACTAGTTTAAATTTTTACACGGGTAGTTCAAAATTTTCTATTAGTTGTTCAAAACAAAACATGAGCAGATTGGTGCATGTTTGATTCCTGCATGATGTGAATGTTGCAAGTTGGTTGTTTAGTAGTGCTGCGAGTTCATGATATTTGTTGGTTGGAATTGACTGGTGCATGATTTCAGTTGGTTGTTTGTCATGTTTGATTGGTGCACCTTACTAATGCATGATGTGAATGTGAATGTGAATGTGAATGTTTCAAGGGGTATTCCTGAAGCATTACCATGTTCGATTTCAGTAGTAGTGCTAATTTAGTAGCAAGTTTCCCATGAAATTTGACTATTTTTGCAGTTTCTAAATTCTAGTGTACTATTATGGGGTTCTAGTGGTAGGGTTTAGGACCTACAAAATTGTCCTAATTTGTCAGTGAGGAGATTGTTCAAAGTTCAAAACCTGCAAAATTATCTTAATTAATATGGTCGAAACTAATTTAATTCTGATGTCTTATTACACTCCATGTTTTTGGATTCATATATCATCTTAATTATTACATTCTATCTTTCTTCCTGATGTGTATTTATTTTCATATGAACTCACATTCTACCTTTGCCTTTCTGTGAGTAGTTCAAATTTTTGTAATGGTAGTTCAAAGTTTTTTATGAGTAGTTCAAATTTATATGTTGGTAGTTCCAATGTTTTCTATGAGTAATTCAAACGTTTTCTATATAACCAGTTCACTATTTATATGGTGTAATCTCTTCATGCATAACCAAATGCTTTCGTGTTTCGTTATTGAGAGAAAATATTACAAGAAGGGTGGAGTAAAAAATACTGACCCAACTTGGATGCCTATAACATGGACGAACCCGAACAACCATGTTGATGCTAGGGTGTATGCTATGAGGCATCTAGAGACATACAGGGGTGAACGAAATTGGTCGTGTGACTTCAAGTAATCAAGCTCCAAGGACATCACGTCGTTGAGAATGCATTATTCATTAGCAAAACATTCATCTCCATGGAACGAGTTTCAGAGTATTCCAAAAGAAGAGGCGTAGTACCACTATATAACCCCGACATTGAAAAACTTTTTGCAAGTATTTTGTTGGGCGATTTTTTTGTGATATTTTAAGATTTAAACAATTGGAGTTAAACCTCACTGTCATTGGTGACATGCTAGTGTTAAAGACCTTATGAATGCATTTAGGCTACTAACGTAACCCATGAATCTTTATAGCTTGGTTAATGATGAAAGTAACAAGTTGATGTCATGAATTCATGAGGATGCTATCTTATGCAAAGTTATATCAAACAATTAAGTAGCTATTAAATGAGTAGTTAAAATGTTTTCATTGACTAGTCAAACTTTTATGTTATTAGTTCAAAAGTTTATATTAGTAGTTCAAATTTCTATTCACTTTATTTTATACATAAAAGTTTTATTAGAAAATACTTTGTGTGTCTTGTTTATCTAAAAAAAATATAGTTAAAGCTTGAGTAATTGAGAACAACTAAAAAGAAATTACGAAAGAATGTCAATGGAAGGAATATTGTAATGAGAGAAATGATTACATTATGTATCACTATTCCTACTGAAAAGGAAAAACAATGATAAGAATTCAATACTTCTTGAATCTGTGATGGCATGGGGTGTTCCTATAAAAGATCACCGAATATGATCTAAAAATTATGAGAAAAAACAAAGTTCAATATTTCACTGAAAGGAGTTCAATTTTGTATTGAGAGAAGTTCATATTTTAGGACTATCACTTTCATTCATAAGTGTTGTTCTTCTTTTTCCCCTGCATTTTCTCACAATTCCTGCTCTCATGATCAACATACTAATTACACCTGTTGCACTTCCTTTTGGGATGATCCCTTTTTTCAACCAATTTCACTTTACCACTTTTGATGCACTTTCCACTACCCTTGTTTTTTGGTTTAGTTGGTAATAAATGAAAGAATAGACTGCTGATTTTTGTCTGAATCATCGCCATTGACCCCTGATGGACACCCATTAATACCTGTAAAATTGGTTTATAAATGACAAACACATAGTTCAAAACATAGTAATAAAAGTTCAAAAAATAGTCATACGAGTTCAAAAATAAAATTGCATAAAAGCAGAGAATGTCATGCGAACCTAAATAAAATCAGATTTGGACAGCACACAGAAAATTGCTATAGCAAACACTTATAAGTTGATTTTTTGTTTGATTCATAGAAATTACAAATTGGCATTGAAATGACACAATAGTTGGTGTTGGAAAGGAACTTAAATCATGCATTATTAATGCTTAAATTAAGCATTTCATCAAACATTTGGTAGGTTCTATGAAAGAAGCAGGTCAAAATTCACCAACCAATCTATTAGATCATACAATCCGATCAGATCATACACTTTCACAATCAGATCAAATTAGTTCAGATCATACAATCAACTAGATCAGATCATACACAAATTTTACAATCAGATCATACAACCACTTAAAATTCAGATCATAAAATCAGATCGTCAAACAAGCAAATTTGAGCGCACAATCACTTAGATTTCAGACCATAGAATCAATCAAAATTCAGCACTTAATTCATACGAGCAAATTTGAGCACACAATCATCATCTGAATTGACTAACCTTCAATCATCCTGAATTGATTTTGAAGAGAATTTTGAAATCGAAAAAATCGTGATACCTTGTAGAGGAAATCCTCTGAATTGTTCCTAAATTGGTGGTGATAGCTTCCAGTTGGAAATCAAATAAGAAAGATACGGGGAGAAGGTAAAATCGTGTCGTATACGGGGGAGAATGCAAAATCGTGATCGCTAGACAAGTGAGAATAGACCCGGCAGAGAGTGACCCGGACCCGAAACCCGAACCGAACTAACCCGACCCGAACCCGAAATTTGACCCGAACAACGAAAAATGAACCATCCGAACATGACCCAGACCCGAACCGAACCGAAATGACCCGAACCGAAATGACCCGAATAAAATGTAAACCGAACTGACCCGAACCCGAATTGACCCGAATCCGAACTGACTCGAACCCGAACCCGAACTGACCCGAACTAAACTTGACCCGAAATAACCCGATCTGAAATGACCCGAATATTATATTCTACACATATAATATATTATACATTAATTTAATACACAATATAATATATTATATCTATTAAAATGGATTAAATTGTCGCGTGTCCCGTGTGCGGATCAGGTAAGCGTGTCAAATCGGATTGAGGTCTCGGAGATATTGTCACTCTAAAGTCTAAACTGAACTCGATCCCTCATTAAATTCTCCTAAGAAACCGTCTTAAAATAATTTATTCAGAAACCCACCTATGTTTTACAGAAAAGCATTGACATTATTACTCAAACAAATTTGTTGTTAACTTATTAAGAATGATGTCTCCCTCCAAAACAACGTTATCAAACGTGTTAACTATCTGATTGGTCAAATCAAGAAATTAATTTAAAACATACAGAATTAAGTTTGCATTTAAAAAATTACGATTATGAAATACTTTTAATAAGTAAATAATTAATCAGTAAGAAAAAACATAGAGTTCAAGAAAATAAATTAGATAAAGGCTATGATATAATAATTATTCTTTATATCGTTATATGTAAACGGTGAAAATATATCCGTAATTCCGTAAAAGGTACGTACGGCCGTACGGGTCATCGACTAGAAGGTGAAAATATATCCGTAATTCCGTAAAAAAAAGTTGAATCCAAATAACACTCGAATCCGAATTGGCCCGACCGGAAATGATCCGATTCGAAGCAATCCGAAAAGGACCCGAACCGAACTAGACCCTATTGAAGTCCGAAAATCTCGAACTAACTACGGGACAAAATTATTAAACTCTCGGGCCTTTCGGCGCGCTAGAAACCGGCTCGTCTTTCTTCGAGCTCTCCCACCCCCCGCGTATTATTTTATTCTCTTTTCGGAGGCTTATAAGACTTTTTAAAGTCTTTCCCGTAAAATAGTGCGAGCTCCTCGGAGACTCAAACACGTCGGGGCCCGTCCTTCGAGAACACGTCTCGGGACCGGCCTTTTTCCAATCCCTTAAACTTTACCCCACACCTCCTATATATAAGAAATAGAGCTGCTTGCTTACCTTTGGTTTGGTCGATGTGGGACAACAAAATGTGTCCTTGCCGTTGCCAACGCGTTCACATGGCAATTTCATTTTTGTACGGTGACATGGCAAGGCAACGCGGTGATTGCCATTACATATGTTGCATGGTGACATGGCATAGGCAAAGCCAACTTCCCTTCGTTCCAACTTCGCCTCCGTATGTTCGATGTGGACGTTACGTATATACATATTGTCATACGCGTTCACTTATTCATTTTTATTATTTCGCGTACTTAGCGCGTTATGTTCGATGTGGACGTTACGTATATACATATTGTCATACGCGTTCACTTATTCATTTTTATTATTTCGCGTACTTAGCGCGTTAAAACGTGCCTAGCGCTTTAATCTTTTGTGTCAGTATTATTTTATCTCGTGCACCAACGCGGTGACAGATACGGGTATCAACAGACCCGAACCAAACTAGACCCGAACCGAAATGACCCGAACCCGAACTAACCCGAAATATTACGACCCGAAACGACCCGAACCCGAACTAGACCCGAACCCGAACACGACCCGAACCCGAACCGAACCGAACAAGATCCGAATGACTGTTTGACCCGAACAGACCCGGCCCGAACAACCCGATCCGAATTGACCCGAACAACCCGAATTGCCAGGTCTAAGTGAGAACCCCAATTGCGTATTTTCAATATACTTAATTGTGAGCTGACAGATTTTATAAAACTAAGGGCTGAGATTAGTCCCTACTATAATCACTACTCCTTACCTTAAGATTGGTCCCTACCTGAACCAAAGTATATATATATATATATATATAATATAATAAAGATCAATAGTGGACACCTAAATATTGGTGAACAAGTGAACAATTATAGGCCATTGGATGTTAAGCTAATGGAGGGCTCAGATTACCCCTACAAATTTGACACAATTTCAAATTTAAACCAATCCCTTAATTATAGGAAGTGGTGATTAATTTTGAAAATTTGGAAAAATCAAAAGAATTGTTTGGATTTTCGTGGATCCCGTTCTTCCATCGTCATCTTCATCCTCTCGCCCACACAAAACCACCGGCCCTACCTTTTCTCGCCTCCAAGTCGCCGGCCGCCTCTCCACAGCTTCCGCCGCCGTCGGTTTCTCTCTTCTTCTGCGCCGTCGGCTCCCCATATCTCGTTCGTCTCTTCGCTAAACGGTTGCCCAGATCCGGATTTGGGCTAAGTGTGGGATCTCGCCGCCGCCCCTCGCACACCGTCACACCTCCACCCTGCTGCTGCTATCGCCGGCCCCATAGTCGGCTTTGCTCGTGTCATCGCCGCCCTCAAGTGATGTTGTTGTCTGAGTGTTCCGCCGGCGCCGTTCCCGTGTTCGAAATCTCAGATCTGTTTGACCGCGTCCCTGATCCCCCCCTCCAGATCCGGGGTTTCGCCTGTCCCCCGGATTCCGCCTTAGATCTGGTGTCCGACGTTGGTCGCTCCCGATTCAGCCCGTCTAGTGCCGCCAGTCTCTGGTTGTCCGACCTCAATTAATGGCCTCGCCGATCATCGGTTACCTCCCCCGAGGACGTCATGTATACTAACACTGAATTCCATGTATATACGCTGCTATCGAATGTATATATAATCCAAATCGTTTATATAAGAGACATTTTTTCATTAGTTGTACATACAATAATGTAATTAGTATCCAGCCACAACTAGCTTCGTACATACATTCCTCGGGTTGTCATATACAATATACTATACATATATACATCTTATTTTGTAGGAATAGGTCACATAAACAATCCAACCACAACATATTCCGTATATACATTCTTTAGGTTGTTATATATTATATTACTGTACATATATACATCTTGATCTGTAGAAATAGGTCACATAAACAATCCATCCACAAGAAATGTCGTATATACATGCCTTAGGTTGTCATATACAATATTACTGTACATATATACATCCTGATTTGTAGAAATAGGTCACATACACAATCCAGGCACAACAAATTTCGTATATACATTTCTTTGGTTGTCATATACACGATTACTATACATATATACAATGATTGGCAACGTGGTGGTTCGTGGTGGCTTTGGCGACGTGGTGGTTCCGACGGGGTCTTCCAGCAAATTGGTGGTTCCGACGGCCGGCGCAATGGTGGTTTGATGTTGCCGGCGCAATGATGGTGGCCGGGGAAGTGATTACACCGGCGAAGTGGTTATATACAATATTACTGTACATATATACAATAATGCAATTAGTATCCAGCCGGAACAAATTTCGTATATACATCTGTCAGGTTGTCATATACAATGCTACTGTACATATATACATCCGTAGAAATAGGTCACAGAAGCAATCCAACAACAACAAATTTTGTATATACATTCATCAGGTTAGCATATACAATATTAATATATATATACATCTTGATCTGTAGATATAGGTCACATAAACAATTTAAACATAAATTCACGACATATACTAAATCAAATCAATCATATACATAATGAAAAAATTATATACAAAATTACCTTATGTTATATTTATACGATTGACAATTGGCAACGTGGTGGGGGGAAAACTCCAGCGCGGTTTGACTGGGGGCTACGAGAGGCCGGCGGGAGGGGACCCAAACCTACGGACGAGCACCGGCGACGGGCGGAATCGGGAAGCAACCAGCGTCGGGCACCAGATCTGGGGCGCAATCCGGGGGATGGGCGAAACCCCGGATCTAGAGGGGGGATCCGGTCAGGTGGGGTACAAGGCAGGTGGCGACGGTGGTCGCCGGAATACTCCCAGGAGAGTGGTGGCGCTAGGGTGAGAGGTTGAGCGGCGATGGAGGATCTACGTAATTCTGGATCTACGTAATGGAGGATCTGCGCTAGGGCGAGAGGTTTTCCTGCGCAATGGAGGATGCTGGTGGCCGGCGACATGGTGGCCGGCGACGTGGTGGCCGGCGAAGTGGTGGAGGCTGCAATGGAGGCCGACGATTTTTGGGAGCGTCTCTTCTGGATCTACAATGGAGCGTAAATTCTGATTTTACAGAATTGTATTTATGGTAGTTACAATTGTTAGATGATGGAGAAAATCTCTCCTGTTTTAGATTTTTTTTGATTTTCTTATTTT
>OZ002736.1:4738399-5010279 GCA_963924305.1 Polygonum maritimum
GTCGGCCTCCATTGCAGCCTCCACCACTTCGCCGGCCACCACGTCGCCGGCCACCAGCATCCTCCATTGCGCAGGAAAACCTCTCGCCCTAGCGCAGATCCTCCATTACGTAGATCCAGAATTACGTAGATCCTCCATCGCCGCTCAACCTCTCACCCTAGCGCCACCACTCTCCTGGGAGTATTCCGGCGACCACCGTCGCCACCTGCCTTGTACCCCACCTGACCGGATCCCCCCTCTAGATCCGGGGTTTCGCCCATCCCCCGGATTGCGCCCCAGATCTGGTGCCCGACGCTGGTTGCTTCCCGATTCCGCCCGTCGCCGGTGCTCGTCCGTAGGTTTGGGTCCCCTCCCGCCGGCCTCTCGTAGCCCCCAGTCAAACCGCGCTGGAGTTTTCCCCCCACCACGTTGCCAATTGTCAATCGTATAAATATAACATAAGGTAATTTTGTATATAATTTTTTCATTATGTATATGATTGATTTGATTTAGTATATGTCGTGAATTTATGTTTAAATTGTTTATGTGACCTATATCTACAGATCAAGATGTATATATATATATATTAATATTGTATATGCCAACCTGATGAATGTATATACAAAATTTGTTGTTGTTGGATTGCTTCTGTGACCTATTTCTACGGATGTATATATGTACAGTAGCATTGTATATGACAACCTGACAGATGTATATACGAAATTTGTTCCGGCTGGATACTAATTGCATTATTGTATATATGTACAGTAATATTGTATATAACCACTTCGCCGGTGTAATCACTTCCCCGGCCACCATCATTGCGCCGGCAACATCAAACCACCATTGCGCCGGCCGTCGGAACCACCAATTTGCTGGAAGACCCCGTCGGAACCACCACGTCGCCAAAGCCACCACGAACCACCACGTTGCCAATCATTGTATATATGTATAGTAATCGTGTATATGACAACCAAAGAAATGTATATACGAAATTTGTTGTGCCTGGATTGTGTATGTGACCTATTTCTACAGATCAGGATGTATATATGTACAGTAATATTGTATATGACAACCTAAGGCATGTATATACGACATTTCTTGTGGATGGATTGTTTATGTGACCTATTTCTACAGATCAAGATGTATATATGTACAGTAATATAGTATATAACAACCTAAAGAATGTATATACGAAATTTGTTGTGGTTGGATTGTTTATGTGACCTATTCCTACAAAATAAGATGTATATATGTATAGTATATTGTATATGACAACCCGAGGAATGTATGTACGAAGTTTGTTGTGCTGGATACTAATTACATTATTGTATGTACAACTAATGAAAAAATTGTCTCTTATATAAACGATTTGGATTATATATACATTCGATAACAGCGTATATACATGGAATTCAGTGTTAGTATACATGACGTCCTCGGGGGAGGTAACCGATGATCGGCGAGGCCATTAATTGAGCGTCGGACAACCAGAGACTGGCGGCACTGGACGGGCTGAATCGGGAGCGACCAACGTCGGACACCAGATCTAGGGCGGAATCCGGGGGACGGGCGAAACCCCGGATCTGGAGGGGGGGATCAGGGACGCGGTCAAACAGATCTGAGATTTCGAACACGGGAACGGCGCCGGCGGAACACTCAGACAATAACATCACTTGAGGGCGGCGATGACACGAGCAAAGCCGACTATGGGGCCGGCGATAGCAGCAGCAGGGTGGAGGTGTGACGGTGTGCGAGGGGCGGCGGCGAGATCCCACACTTAGCCCAAATCCGGATCTGGGCAACCGTTTAGCGAAGAGACGAACGAGATATGGGGAGCCGACGGCGCAGAAGAAGAGAGAAACCGACGGCGGTGGAAGCTGTGGAGAGGCGGCCGGCGACTTGGAGGCGAGAAAAGGTAGGGCCGGTGGTTTTGTGTGGGCGAGAGGATGAAGATGACGATGGAAGAACGGGATCCACGAAAATCCAAACAATTCTTTTGATTTTTCCAAATTTTCAAAATTAATCACCACTTCCTATAATTAAGGGATTGGTTTAAATTTGAAATTGTGTCAAATTTGTAGGGGTAATCTGAGCCCTCCATTAGCTTAACATCCAATGGCCTATAATTGTTCACTTGTTCACCAATATTTAGGTGTCCACTATTGATCTTTATTCTATATATATATATATATATATATATATAGGTTTTGGTTCAAGTGAGGACTACTCTTATGGTAAGGACTACTCCTTATGGTAAGGAGTGATCTCATTCATTAGATTTACCTCCTTATTATATAATGAACGGTCCAGATTTTTTTTTATAAAAAATATATTTTCAGGATAGAGTTTTTTTTTTTTTTTTAACGAAAACGATATTTTTTTTAACTATTAGTTCAATTTTTTGTTCTATGAAACTTTTATATCTTTTGAGTTCATTTTTTGTATAATTCGATTTTTCACAAAAATAAATTTGTTTTAGTTTAATAATTTATGAATTCAAAATTATTTTTTCTGTTATACATAAATAAAAACTAGAAAAATAAAAAAATAAAAATAAAAATAAAAAATACATTTCTTCACAAATACAATGATTATAACCCTGAAATGTGGTAGTTCAATTTTTACAACAAAAGTGTTCAATTTATTATGTTAAAAGTTCAATTTCGTGTACTAGAAGTTCAATTTTGTAATTTGTAGTTTTGTACGGGTTTAATTTTTTGTACAATAAGTTCAAATTTTTCTTAGTGTTAGTTCAATTTTTATTAAAGTAAGTTCAATTTTTATATTATTCGAAAATTAATTAAAAAATTAAATTTTTTTTTGATTTTTTTGAAAAATACAAAAATTAAAATAATATGGACCATTCTTTATAAGCTAGGTAAATCCAATGAATGAGGTTACTCCTTACCGTGAGGGGTTGTCCTTACCATAAGAGAGTCCTCACCGGAACCTAACTCTATATATATATATATATAAGGATAAGATTTGTCATTTTCCAAAGTATGTTTGTACATGGATTGAGTATATTTGTCAAAACAAAACCAAAAAGTTTTACATGAAATTAGTGGGAAGCCTGGATACTATTTGGGCCCCCACTCCTTTATCAATATTATTATTATTATTATTGTTATTATTGTTATTATTGTTATTGGTGGTGGTGGTGTTGTTGGTTATTATTATTATTATTATTATTATGTCTTGTCCCTAGATATAGAATAAGAGCATATAATTGGAAACTATAATCTAAATTCTCCAAAAAGAAACTTAAAATTTACAATTTTAAGCAAATATTGTTAATCATGGGTTCTCTTGAATATGGATTCTTAATTTAGAAACACAAATTTGTTATAATTATGTATTTTTACGAAAATATATCTTCAATTCAAAAAGAATGTATGTTATGTTTTGTATATTAACTTAGATAACCAGAGCATTTAGAATTTGCAAATATTATATAAATCTTGATCACAATTCTCTTTCATAATTAAGCTGGCTATGTTAACAAACTAATATATATATATAGATTAACTAGTTTGATAAATTACTAACCCTAAATATCTGTAAAATGAAACAATTATGTACTCATAAAAATACCTAGATTTTTCTATAAAAAATAAATAAATAGATTAGTATTCAAAATAATTAATTTAAATATAAGAAAGTGGAGAAAGCGAACGAAGTATGGGGGAGTGGATATGGGCCGTATAGGAGGAAAGTTAAATTGCATGGGGGATAGGCCATAGGTGGGCCCATAAAAGAAGGAAAAAAAATTGAAATCTTGTTCTACACAAGGATCGAACTCACGGACACATGGGAGAAGTTTAAAATAAGCAGGGGCAGACAACCACCGAGAAACGTTGAATTCTTGAATTTTAAACTAAACTGAAGTAGTATAACTATAATTAATTCCAAGGAGAGGAGGGGCGACCGCCCCCCTTCGCCCCTCCCTGGCTCCGCCCTTGTCAACGTACTTGTCAATATCTAGACCCGAACAAAAATGGACTATCCCCCTAGAGTTGTTGAAATTCACCGACTCGAAAAACCTATCGGCTAGGGTTAAAATTATTGATGGGTTATATAACAACACGAATATCGTAATGGATTTGATGGATTTGAATTAAATGAAAACTTTTCTTAACTTATAAACTAAATATATCGAACATAAAATAGAAATACGTGGACGCAAAACAGATATACGTGAATACACACAGGAAATAAGTGAACCCCAAAAATATTTGTGATTTTTTGTTATTACGTGTAGTAATCTGATCCGTAACATTTAATCTTGAAGACACTTCATGTTGTATATTCCTAGTGTGTTTAATCTTTGACGTGATATAACATATAAACCTAGATTAAATGTGTCTACACATGTAATCTTGATTCAGCCTGCAAGCCTGCAGACATGGACTTGTCCTCTTTTACCTTACCAAATAATGAATCATGATAGTATATGCAACAACATTGTGGCTTCTAGGTTAAGCTTAAGTAATTTGGTATGCGAATTATGTATCATGGTACTTTAATTTAAACTACCTCATGGACACCAAGTATTATGAAATTCATATGCTGATTTGCTCCGTTTTTTTTATGTAAATAGTTGAATTGTGCGTGTCTTCCAGGTGGGCTTCTACTGTCAATTCATGGGATTTTGTGAATTGGGGTTCTTTATTGATTAAATGTGTTACATGGCTCGTTGTTGTTGATGAAAATTGAACCAAGAACCATATACCATTTACGAATCTTGTATTAAGAGTTTAAGACCTTACCATGAACCACGTACCGATGCTGTTTGGCGCGCATCTCTCGGATTCCAGATCAAACAAGCTAAATTGCATACTTTGTAATTAGTCATGGAACCGGGCCGGGCTGGGCCGCCACCGGGCCGGGCCAAGAAACCGTGGCCCAGGCCCGGCCCGGCAAATATCCGGGCTGGGCCGGGCCGGACCCCGGGCTGGGCTGGGCCGGTCCACATAGGCCCGGGCGGGCTGGGAGCGGGCTGGTGACGGGCCAGGCTGGCCCACACATACCGGGTTGGGTTGGGCTGGGCCGGGCCGATAGTTTATTTTTAATAATTACTTATCAAAATTTTAATAATTAAGATGTCTATGTAATTAATTTTAATAATTATAGTGCATATTAATTTTATTTTTGCACAAATATAATTTATAGGGTGCAAATAATTTTATTTTTACAAATATACAATTAATGGGGTGCATATTAATTTTATTTTTACAAAAAAAAAAAGTAATATGCACCGGGTCGATTTCTAAGCCAATTAATAGGGTGCATAAAATTCATAGATCTATTTGTAGAATTTCTAAGCCAATTTTGAAAAGTTGAACCATTGAGAATGATGATGATGGCAAAACCGAATTATATGGCCGTCATATTTACTGCTCAACAAGATATAAACAAAAATCTAATATACTACTAAGCTAGTCACTATCTAGTCAGGCTTATGATTAATCCTCAAAAGGAGTCATTACAGCATCCACAGTGGATAAATATTCTTCGTATTTCTAAACAATTAAAATAAAGAAAATAAATCAGGTATATGTCAGATTTTTCACAGATAAATATTTTTGATTTCTCCATTCTACTCTTGTAAGAGAAATCTTTTCCGCACATCTCTCTACACAAACCTGACAAAAGCTGATTATTTTTATTTTATTTTATTTATTTATGGAGAAGAAATGTTTCTATACCCCATTGTGGATATCTACCTTGCTAAAACTCCAAGACAAGAATTAGGCTGATTTTGTTTAATGACCAACTTTGTTCTTAGGCTTTGTGATCTAAAACACAATTTTAGTTGGATTTGGGACATGATTTGTTGAATGGTTTTGTTCTTGACAACGACAGCCCGTTAGGCGTGTTGGATTGAGTCCTCATCGTCGAGTAACCCAAGCCCTACACCAATATCCTCAAAAATCCCCGAAATGACAATCTTACCCCTCTCATCTTTTCATTTTTCCACTCCAACCCCTTCTCGAAAACTTCGCTCTTCAGCTTTCCATACTCCTTCTCCCTGAGAAGTTGGGTTCTCCAAAGATTTCGCTCGCAAGTCGCAACAATGGCGATCAACGTCAACGCAGCTTCCGCTTCGGCCTTGGCCACTCTCGCCGACGCCAAAGCCTCCTCCGTATTCCCTCCCAACCGTCTTCATTCCAATTTGTCTTTCGCTCTTTGCCCCAAGCCCAAGGTTCAATTCCTGTTCACTGTTGCTCTTGCTCTCTATTTTCAGCTTAATCAACTCTCTGTTTGTGTGCATATCTTGGATCTGTCATCTATTTTCTTCGATTTTTTATTGCACAGTGTAATTGGCGTGTTGTGCAATTTTCAATTCCATTTGTTTGGATTCGGTAGGACTTCATTCTGTCTGTGCTTACAATTTGAGCAATTTGTCAAATTTGCGCTTGAAATGTATATTAGTTAGCATTCCCGTTTGTAACAATGATCGAACTTATGGTTAGTTGTTGTAATTGTTCGATTTCTTTGGTTAGCTCGTCCGTGCAAAGAGCATCACTTAGCTATGCATCTTTAGCCATGTTTTCAAATGGTTGCCTAGGCGGCCTAGACGGACACCTAGGCACCGCCTAGACGGACGGGGCCTAGGCGGGGTCTAGAAGAGATTTTTAGAACACTGATCGTTAGACGATCTTCAGACATTTGCTGGTTAGAAGCTATGTTCAATAAAAGGATGCATTAACCTCTGATGAACTCGTGAATCATCAACGTGTGAGGTGCTATTATCACATAGACTAGTTGCTTTGACCTTTTCCTAATGTGCAAAGTTTGAATTCTAGGGTGCCTCTGGTATGAGATGCAATGTCACAGCCAAGGCCCAATTAAATAAGGTAAGCTCCGACTAATCTTATACACTCCAAGGCCTGTTTTCCGAGTTTCAGTAGTTCTTACAATTTCTGTCAAGGTTGGCGAAGCGGCAGCTGCTCTTGATTCCAAGTCTGGAGTCCCGGGCAAAGGGGTCGGAAATGAGAAGCCGGAGAGCGATTCTTCTACTGGGGCAATGGCTTCTCAGGAATCCATATCTGAGTTTATCACTCAAGTGTCGAATCTTGTCAAGTAAGCCCGCATAACACATTTTACTCCGTGAAAGAAGTGAGATGGTACTGGGAACTCATTATTTGTTTAAACTTGCAGGCTAGTGGATTCAAGAGATATTGTCGAGCTAAAAATGAAACAACTAGATTGTGAGCTTTTGATTCGTAAAAAGGAAGCTATCGCTTCTTTAGTACCTCCTGCTCCTGTACATATGGTGCAAGCACCTCCTCAACAATCGGTAGCCCCACAAGTTGCTGCGCCTGCACCTGCACCTGCACCTACACCCACACAGGCCCCCTCAGCACCGTCGCCTGTTTCTCCTCCATCGGCTCCCAAGCCATCTAAGTCATCACTTCCGTCTATTAAGAGTCCTATGGCAGGGACATTCTACCGTAGCCCAGCTCCTGGTGCTCCTCCATTTGTAAAGGTATATCTCTTACTCGTTAAGTTAATTGATTCTTTATTTCCTCATTTCTGTAATTGGTATGGTTGTTGCTCTTTTGATGAGTAAATCTGATGTTGGTTTCTCCCTTTCTCTAGGTGGGGGACAAAGTTCAAAAAGGGCAAGTACTGTGCATTGTGGAAGCCATGAAGTTGATGAATGAAATTGAAGTAAGTCTGTCTCTTCTTCTAGTATGCAATCCACTTCCCATAACTTAATGTAAATCCTGCGTTACAGAAGCTCAATAATGATAAGTAAGACCATTAGGATAAGATAAATGGAAAACATGCTGTTTGATTATGATATCACTCTTTTTGATGAAATTAATGTAAGACTGTTAGAATAGAATAATTGGAAAGGTGGTGTTTTGAATGTCCTATCACTCAGTCTTACAAAAGAAATGCATATTACCTCTAGGGATTGACAAGCCAAGGTAACTCTGTGTTAAGCAAAGAAACTTTTGTACCAATATTTTTAATAGTACTCCCATAATCCACATTAGAAGTGGTTATGGTCGGACCTTATAGTGTTTGGAGACATGAGTTGATACCCTAGCAACTAGGTCCCAAAATTATCAGGGCTTTCTATACCACGTTGTCTTAGGCTCTTAGCTTTTCTGGTATATGATGTCAAGAATGTGACATTCGTTATATTTTGGCCTGTAAATTGGATTTGGAAGCTTGTTGCCTGTTCTTATGTCATACTAATGTAGAAACAACATTAGTGCTGATGTGATCTGTGTTTTATTTTCCTTATCAATTCATCTACAGGCTGATCAATCAGGGACAATAGTTGAAATCATAGCAGAAGATGCAAAGCCTGTTAGTTTTGACACGGTATCCTGAGCTATTCCATTTGTCTCTCTCTTTATTATATGCTTACTATGTTTTGCTTTCTAACTAGTCGGGTTTTTTGCAGCCACTTTTTGCGATACAACCTTAACTGATCAACGGAGTTTGTTCTTAAGGAATTGACGGTAGGTTCTTCTAAGTTGTTGTTAGGTTCGTATATTTATGCCTCCGGAGCAGGTTCTGCTAGGAAGCGGCAAAAATAGGCTTGTGTGACTTGTGACAAGAGAAAACATGTTTGTTTGAGTTTTGTTTCCTATTAGTTTGTAACATTGTATTTAGAACTTCATTCTTAAACCTATCACATTTTTTTTCTCTGTGGTCGTACTTCGAATTTTGCAACAGCATTTCAGTTTTTCTGCCTTCTTAACTATCTATTGCTTATGTTTGGCATTGCATGTAAAAGAGTACTTCAGTTCAAGGGGACAAGATATGTCAACTATTTCAGTTTTTGTAGGTCAGGCATAAGTTGGCGCCTGGTTCAACCAAATCTAGTGAGTTTTAGGTCAAAAGACTTTGGGTCAGATTAGTAATGAGTTGAACGGTTCTGATTAACATACAGTCGGCAATTTCTTGATGCAAATTACATTTTGACGGTCATACATTATAATAACTTTTCCATACAAATCTCATTGAAACTTTCAGAGGATAACATGCACCACGTGAACATAGGAAACCTTATCAAATAACACACAGGCAAGAAATCAGTTAAGTAGCTCCGTCTGATGAGTACATTATTTGAGCATCTTCTTTTCAAGGGGCAACAAGCAAGAAATTGTAGAATCATCAGTGCATGTAAGAATTAGTCTTCCAAGAAACACTCTTCATATTTGAAGCGCATCTGCAATGGAGCCAGCAAGACTGATTACTTCGAACGGTGCTCGGTTTGCTATGGCTTTCACGGTGTGGGGGCACGAATCAGTGATCCAGAAGTACGAAAACGCCTTCTCAGTAACTGTGTAATATCACTAATTAGTACTCCTATATAATTCAAAATGAACAATTTGGAAAGAAAAATGAAAGCTTATAGCAACAGAAGAGTATACCATCGTTCTTGTGTATGAACCGTTCCCATGATCGCTTCGGGAAAACTCCATGTGTGACATAAGCGCTCACCTTCGTTGCACCATGAGCAGCTAAGGCTTTCTGCAGGCAGAAAACAACGCAACACTCACACATCACAGCCCACTGGTTGAATATTTTACCATGCAAATAGATTAATGCCATGTTGCAATAAAAAATGCTATTTCAATAGATCTGCCGATCAGAATACACTAGTATAATTTTATATTTTTCAGTATTGGGAAGGGAACATTTAGTAAACTGTCATTACCACAGTACTGCATCTTGCAAAGAAAATAGTAAATCAGCATTATTGAAACGAAAAGTCTATTTGGTAATAACTATAAGATCACAATCTAGTTGGGAGATACCTGACACTCGATCAAGGTGCTCCCTGACTGGACCAAATCGTCAACAATGACAACGTGACAGCCAGCAGGGTTACCCTCCTTGATCCTAACTATCCTCTTATCGTCTTCTCGAACCTTGTTACAAACCACCTGACAAACAGCGGCCAATGACATGGATTAAGCGAAGAAGTCAAGACGAAAGAAACATGCATGACACTCTTTACAACCGCAAGGAGAATGAACGCACCATAGGAAAGTGGTCTAGTTGCTTGTGGAATCTCTTCCATGCACCATCATCAGGAAAAGCGATGACAATCTGCCAAAAACAGCGTTCACATACGTGGTGATTTAGTTATGAAAGTGTTGAATTCGAAGCTTCAACAATAAGCTGTGTTTGAACATCAATCTTGAGGGGTACCTTTTCAGCATCGGGAAGTTGATGGAGGCGCTGCTTTAAGAGAGGAATGCCAGTTTCAAAACAAGGCAGGACGTTATCGCCAAAATAGAACCGTTCCTACACATGATGACAGGAAATAATTAAACACCAAAATCCAGATACAGTTTCTCTAATAACTGAGAGCACCTAATTAAGGAACTGCAGCTGAATCAAGATTCTTTGTACAAGTGATGACAGAATATATTACGCAAAGAGAGATTAACACCGTAAAGGAGCAGAAATTGAGGCATTTAGAGAGATTAAACTCAATAAAGGACCAGAATTTCATATAGCAGCACAAATCTTTATTAGATTTCAAGTTCACATTATTGCCTCCATTGACTATTCAGAAAGAAGCAGAATGATCAGAAACATTAACTACATCGCATGATCAATCAGTCAGTCTATACTTGTGCATCTTTATAAATTGATATGCATTCTTTTCTTAACAGAAAGATAATCTGTTTTATATAGAGTATCATGTCAGACCACCAAATCTCGTAAGCCTACATTAAAGTATATCTAACTATCCTCTACATGTTTCAAAGGCTTACCAGTAAACTTGCATTCCTTTTCAATATAAAGAGGAACTGACCTGCAAAGCATGAATGTCATATATAACCACACTCGTCGGACCGCCCCTGGAAACAGGAATATTGGACAGTATTCTAGCCATTGTGAACGCCGTGGCGACATCCCCTTCCTCTTCCATTCGCTCAAAGGATCCAGTCGGGAAGAAGGGCAACACCAAAGTAAACGATGCAACGAACAACCGAGGAAGTGCAAAGATGACTGATAGCTGCTCAAATATGACAGCAGGGGAGCTAAACGACGCCAAAAATGCGACATGCTGGCCCCGGATTCCCTGTGCATCGTTTATGAATAGGTTTGGGAACCCATCATCAAAGCTCCTGATATGCACACAAGTCAGAAACACCATAGAAGCTATAAGCAATCTCAAAATGACAAATTTTTAAATAGCAAACATTCAAGTGACCCTGTAAGCAATCTCAAAATGACAAATTCAAGTGACCCAAATTGAAGTGACCCATATACTAAAATTCAAGAAAGCAACACAATCAAACAACAGCTGGGCATAAGAAAGCAATGAACAAGTTCAAGAACAATTTTTTAGCAGGGGGAATTGTAAAAGAAAGATTCAGTGGGTGAAAACGAGAAGGGCAGAAGAAAGAACCTCCAATTGATGGAACGGAGCTGGATGAGGTCGGACTCGGCGGCGACTTTGCGAGCGAGCTCTTCGGCCTCGACGCAATAGAAGAGATGAACCTGCTTCTTGTTCGGCTTCTCCATTGACGATTCAGGTTTTCTCTGGTGACAGTGGGTTGTACTTTGTAGAGAGTAGAGAGAGTAAAGACCTTCAAACAGAGAAATGCTGAAAACGGCGAGAATATGAAAATTCACCCTAAATTCTTTCTTCCGGGTTGGACCGCAAATTCTTTATTCCCATAGGGTAGGTGTACATGGTCGAAGCTCCTTTGCATTATTTTTATTGCAATATGATATGTTTCAAATTAGTTTTCGCCCTTTTTTACAATTGAATAAATATATATTTTTTTTGATCAGAAAACAATTGAATAAATATATAAAAGTAAAGAAAATGGATTTTTTTGTAAGGAAAAAAAATTAAGAGTCTGCTTGGATGTCAGAAAAGTTATATGAACAATGTCTTTTGATTTAAGATGCATTTCTTAGGACTATAATTCATTTCAATATTGACTAATTTTTTTATCGAGTAAGGATTATGTCGCAACAAGTACTACCTACGCTCGTCCAGAATATTGATAAGGCATGAGAACTTGTTAATAACCGATTCTAAGAAGAAAGGACAAATCGATGCCCATTCGAAACGGTGACCTCGGAATACCACTCAAGGACTTAACTGCTGAACCAGATGTCTGAAGGCAAATCAGTGGACGTATACTTGGAAGGGACGGATGAGCTTGAAGTTGCAATTGATATGTTTAACAAAACTTAAATCTAATATCATATAGACAAATATCAAATCAATTCTACTCATTCTATAATCCAAAATGACATAACAATCTATTTTTTATTTTATAAATGATTCTAATTACCGTCTATTTTTTATTTAGTCAATTTTACAATCTTATACAAATCACAACTTAAAATTTGAGTCAAAAATCCTGAAATAAAAAGATCAAAGAAAACTAATGAATAAAGACAACATCAATTTCTGTTTTTTATTCTCTCAGCCTTACCCCCGCTACAATATCATACACCCTCTCTTTTTCAATTTCTCTCTCTAACATATCATCTATTCACCCATTTCAATTTTTACCCACATTTATACACACCATTAATTCATATTTTTCCATTCTTAATATTTTTTCTCTCTTTATATATAATTACACATATATAATCTTTTCTCAATACAAGTTATATAAAATAATGTAATTAACCACTATTGCTTATATATTAAAAACATTTTATATTGAAGGGTATTAATACACGAAATCAAGAAAATTAAATTCCCTAAAATGGATACAAAATGAAGTTCAAGTCTTACAACATACGCTAATCACACCAAAAGAAAATGCAAGAAAACAAACAATAAACCACATACGAAATTCTCAATCCAAACAAATATAATACTTAAAACTCCTAATTAGAATGACATAAAACTTCAATTATTGTTAAGAAAGTTTAGAATACGAAAACATACAACAAGCACACACTGGATCAAGCAACATAGAAATCTAAATAGTACAGCAAACACACACTTCTACAAGCATTATAGAAATCAAACAATACAACAAGCACACATTGAAATAAGCAAGCAACATAGAAATCGAACAATACAACAAGCAAACTAGGATACACTAGAGACCATTCAAATTAAGCCCCATCAATTCGATATTGCCAAGATCATCCATCAATCACTTCTTCACCATTTCAACATAAGGAGGGAGTGTTGATACCGATTTCATCTTGATTATTTCCATCAATCAATTTTTTTTTCCTAACCTCCTCTTCTCTTTCTTTCTACATCATATTAATCTCTTTCTTCTTAATTTGAAGCTCCTCCATCTTCAATGATTCCATATGGCTAATATGTTGATGAAGGTTCTCCCCTATCTTCATCACTTTCTCGTCAAACTCGTCAAGTGGGTTGGTATACGAGATCTTCTTTTTCAATCTTGCCGCCTTTATGGCCTTTATCCCCCGGTGGACGTTTGATTGGTGAAGCATTCCAAGCGCTTACTGATGGGTCTGGTATAGGGTTATTGGAATCATCTTCATCATCCGCGTCATTTACTATTCATTCCACCTTGGTTGCTTGTGCATGATCTCCCATGCCTCTTCATCTTCAAAACATTTTCCCTTTGGATGATTTTTGTGATAATCATTCTTTGCTCTCTCAACATTCGTATCCGATTCATTGCTAGCTCAAGTAGCCTTAACCATTTTGTGGTAGCGAGCAAACATGTACACTGACCTATTAACTCTTCTTGACTTTGTCTCCAGCATGGATGCGTTTCTGTAAGCTTGACTCATACTTTTGTGAGTAAGGTAAAGCTCCTCAACTTGACTCCAAAACATTTCACCCTTTTGGTCGTTACTAGTGATAACGTCGCTATTCATGTTGACTCAAGATTATCAAGCTAATGAGAAGCTTAACATCATTTTTATCCCAAAGTATTTTTCATTAGAGCTCTCGGTTAGGCACTAGTACTCCCATCTTGTCCATGAGATCGACCACCACGGGAGCCACCACCATAGGAGCGAACACCGCCAACACCTTCTGGTTGGGTGATGATATGGAAGATAGCTTGCACTTCCATTTGAGTTAGTGGTCGCCGGTGATGATTGAGTCTCAACGAAGTTGGATGAGGAAAGCATACCAAGTTGTATATTTGAATGATGAACAAAGTTTGTTGGGAAAGGCATGGCAAATTACGCATTTGGATTAACAACAAAGTTCGGCGTATGATTAATAAGAAATTGCGCATTTGGAATACCATAAGATTGTGAAATAAATTGTGCAGTTGTTGAAATCTTCTTAGGAGTTAAATTAGAAGGGGGATTTGGGGACGAATTTTGGGAGGGATGCTGTGAAGGATACATAATGGAAAAGTTCTTTGAAAGATAAGATAGAGGGAGATGGTTGCCCCCGGGGCATATGGCGCAACGGTCTAGAGAGCTCCCATGTGTGAAACATGTTCAGGGTTCGAGCCTCACCCCATGCATTTGAGAGTTCTCACTTGCAGGTGACACCGCTCCCTTGGTACGCATGCCCTCTGTGAGTAGGCTCACCGCTGCTGCTGCACATCCCGCGATTGACCCCTTTCACGTGGTCCAGAGCAAGGTGCGTGGAGGTGCGGGACTAATCGGAATGTAAGTTCCGGAAACCCGTAACCCCAAAAAAAAAAGATAGAGGGAGATGGAAGAAGAGTCACCCATGACATGATATATATTGCAAGTAGTAGGGTTTTTTTGCCCAAAACCACAACTTCGAGAAACAACCAAGAAAACACTATGTTCAAACCCTAAATAATGTCGGTCGATTTCAAATTTTTTTAAAAAAATTTTATTCGAAAAACATAAAACTGCAGTTTTGAGCCCTTAAACGACTTTAACCATGAAAGAATTCCCAACCCGGAAAGGTATAATAATAATCATTTCCGACTTAAACGCCCCTTTTCCACAAGTTAGAACCCAATTTCCGCAACTTGCAATCCGATTCTATATAATTAATATTAAATTTAATCAAACATATACAATAGTGGTGTCTATGGGTAAAGAAAAAATTACGAATTGTGGTATAATTTTTTTTTAATATGTATAAATTGCCCAAATATCAAAAAATGAATTTAGGAAATATTAAATCTCAAGCGTCACGTGTCACACTCACATTGGCCCAATGCGGGCCGCTTAGAGCACTACATGTGGCACACCCATTTTCTTTTGTTTACCCTCAACAATCCATGAACGCAACATTGGTTCGGTTTTTTTTTTAATCAAAACGACGCGTTTTGATCGCCCAATTCTCCAAGAGCATACTACGATGAGATGGGTGCATTATTTGCTCCCCATTTTTTTGGTACATGCGCCCAATCTGTTTTTTATTTACGTTTTTATGCATTTTGCACCCGCGACAGTCATTGTTGTGCTTGCTCTAAGAGATCATACAAAATGTCTTTCAAACTCGTTCAGACTAGCATACGAGTAACTTCCATGTTTTTTCGACTATTCTTTTTGTCAAAAACACATTCCAAAACTCATGAGAATGAAGATGCTTAGAATTTTTAGGGAAATAGTCACAATTTTTAAGTACGTTTCATGTTAACTATAGGACCGATTCATATAAAGACTGAATATCAGATTGATTTATTTATTTTCAAGTAAACTTTGTTACACGTCCATACTCATTGAGCCACTCAATGGGGGCATAAATTTAATTTATATGGTCATCTAATCACAAGTTGTGCAACTCTAGTGATGAACGATCTACGAGTCTCATATTACCTACAAAAGTTGCAAGATTGAAATATATTACAATGGTACATCTCTAGCACATTTATAGATTATACAAACTCTTATTGGTATTTAAATATTAAAATATGCATGTATATAGTGTATACTAATTAAAGAGTGCATTTATAAAGTCAACTGTACATGTGTTGGATCAATGTTAACATACAAATATTATTATCCGGTAGGCCAATAGTAAGCTGGGTAGTGGAATAAAAAACATAAGAAGGTAGCAGCTGACACAAAGGTATTGGGAACTTCCAAACAACCAACTAGTTGTTGAAGGGAGAAACCACTCCCTCGTTATAGGAATTTTAACAATCTCTTACAAATGTCAATTATAAGTTTCTTAAACTCTGTCAGGCAAGTAGAGGCTTCAAGTTATCAAATATATTCCCTAGATCTATCACCGCAAACCCTATTTTCTCAGCCTAAGAAACGTGTACAGCAAGAATTAAAGAGATTGCCAAAGCTTTCTTCTTCATTTGAGCACTCTTGAAGACTTAACAATCTGTAAAACTTTATGCCTTATCCTATATATATATATATATATAAAGTCAATCCACATGAGATATGATCCAATCTCAACCATATAACCCAAGTGATTTATCTTATAAATTAATAAATCATACTTCTATCCTAAAAGCGTTATCATATCTCCATGCTATTTTGTCTTATTCCTAAGATAGTTAGACGGATCTTCATGCAATTCTCACGTATTTCTAGGCCCATTTTAGCTCATAAACCCCATTCTAGCTCATAAATACGGCGCATTAGAGTTTTCTCTTTTCATCTTATGCCTTTATTGAAGAATAGTAAGGCAATGCTCTACAAACGCTTATGTTCCCTTACAACAACGTTCACTTTTTCTTAACTATTTTTCCTTCCATTCAAAACACTTAAGTATAAGATTCAACGATCATGAGTTTGACTTTTTAAAAACAAGAGAACATTGACATTGTTCTTATTATAACAGTGAAACTATTCCCTCAAAAGATAACAACGAGAATGTTCCTTCATAAAGAATGACTATCCAACAATATGTTGTGAAACAATATACATATATCAGGTAGGACAGAGCACTTGAAGGTAGCTAAAAAAAACCCTACAACAAAGATTTGAGAACATGTATTAGAAAAAAAAAAGTTTAGCTATACATTTTCATATTTGTATGAGGAGGAACCATCTTGAATACTTGGCTAGTCGTGAGCTCGTGATCCGTAAAAAGGGAATCATGTAATCGATTTACATCAACCAATTCGAAAGTAACAACAATGAGGAATGTGATTATGTTTTCCACCCGAAGTGAAGACTTTGTTTACACTAGTTGAAATATATTTAGACTTATAATTTGGTTTTAGGAGGGGATGTAGACAACATTGAATTCGAAAATGGCCAACTTTAAAAACGACATTGCATGAGAGCACAATTATCAGCAGACCAAAATTTGGTCATCAAGAGAGAGAATGCATAAAAAATAATATATAAAAGGAAAAGGAGGAAGAAAAATTGGTGACCAGTCACCATAAATTCTATAATGGCCAAAAGAAAAGGTGGTCTTTCACCTAGCATGGCAAGTGTATTGAAATATTATTTTATTATTTAAATAATTCTACTTTAATGAACAAAAAAATAGAGAAACAACATAATATTACCAAGACCAATTTGGATTAACCGTGCATATACTCTTATATGACATTTTTAGATAACCGAATTTCATTTTTGAAATTTGTTCTTAGAGCGCAAATGAAACGACGGCGTATGGACAAAAAAGAAGCCAACAACATCTCATGAAGGCCTGTCAATTCCCCGGAAAATACTGCCCAGTGTAGTGTCGTTGGATAATACTTCGGACGTGAAATTGCATTTAGAACCGGTTAATAACCCCTCTTTCAAATTTTGTAAAAATCCCCTTTTTCAAATTCACAAAAAGATAAAAACAAAATCCTATA
The DNA here is from genome assembly GCA_963924305.1 of Polygonum maritimum. NCBI lineage: Eukaryota > Viridiplantae > Streptophyta > Magnoliopsida > Caryophyllales > Polygonaceae > Polygonum > Polygonum maritimum. The sequence continues at coordinate 4,756,051 of OZ002736.1, forward strand.
CCCAGCTCTCTGCCCAGTTTCCCACTCACTTCCCCCCACTCCTTTTTCACACAACTGACCTTCTTCTTCTCCTTCTTCTTCCATTCTCCGTCTGCTCAAACAAACCCTTCTCACCCAACTACACCAAATGCAAATGGAAGCTTCAGATTTGTGCTCTTGAACCACCTTCTGTGACTTTCCAACCCCCTTCTGGGCCGTTTCCCAGCCGTATTTTGAGGTCCATTATTCTCTCTCTCTCTCTTGCAAATGCCCCTTTTCTTTGCTGATAATGCTATGATTCTGTAGCTGATAAAAGGGCCTCCTTTTTCTATTTCCTGGGTTCTAAAGTTTTCATCTTTCTTTTGCAAGATAGTCTCTTTCTAGTCTCTACAACTTTCCCAAGTGTTTTTTAAACAACTTTTGCTTTCAAACCCCAGACTTTGAGTTGTGACTTCCCCTTGTCAAATGTCAATGAAAACCCTTGATTTTCGGCAACAATGGAGGACTTTGCCAAGCCTCATTGATAATTTCTGCCTAAATTCCCAAAATGACCCTGTGTAGGACCCCATATTTACCAGTTTTACCACATGTAGTGGCCCAGGTGCTTGCCTTGGCTTACCACATTTCACTCTTCATTAGGTTTTCCTTGTCAATCTAGGGGTTGATTTGTTAGTATAAAAAAAACCCTTTCTTTTTTTTTAGATGTGTATTTGGGCCATTACTGTTCTCTGGGCTACTGAATCTTATACCTGCTCCCTCGTGCTCTCAAATAATGTAGCTACTCTATTTGGACACACCAAACATTTGGTGCTAAATTTTCAAATTGCCCTCCCTACTAATACCAAACCAATTTTCAATGCTCTTTTTGGTTGCATCCTCTCTATTATATAAACTACATTGGAGGTTCTGATTGTCTTCTCTCAACTCCCAGTTTGTGTGTTGCTAGAAAAATGATAAAACCCACCTGTCTTTTTATTTCTTGTCAAGAGCATTCATTTTTCCATGTGCATTTTTTCTTAGCATTGGATGCTCTTTCTTTTAATTAGTAGCAGCCATCTGGTTTGTGATCAATCTGTGCCTCATTTTGCAGGGTAACTCTGGTGGGTCAGTCTGTCTGAAAGCATTCAATTTCTGAGGAAATACTTCTTTCCTTTTGGCTTTCTCTTATTTAGTACTTTTGCTGCCTGTACAATACCAAAAGGGTGGTTTTGATTCACATTATGGAGACTCCTAAAGCAAGGTAATTTCACTTATCATTAGGCTCTTTTAGTGGTTGCTTTATGGGTTTGTGGTTATCTCATTTTCCTGTAGTTTCATGATGGTCATTGGTTATTAGGGGGTTTAAGAGTGTCTGAAATTTGACCAATTTTGATTGCCCTGTTGCTTTGTAATGGTAGTATTCCAGTTTGATGTTCTATGATGTCTTCAAATTCTGCTGCTTTTTGACTGTTTTTCTTGCTTATATTCTTTATGTTTCTTTCATCATCTTTCTTCTGTATTCTGATGCTAATGTGTGATGCATTCTCAAATCAATGTCTGACTTTCCCTATTTCTGGTCCCTAAAACTATAAATTGAATAAATTCATGCAAGTCCACCACACTGAATAGTTGTTTGCTCATGCAATTCCACCACAGTCTAAATGTATATGTTCTGATTCTTCTGAAGATTCCTGCAATCCCCCCATTTTTTTTGTTTCTTTTAGCTTGCTGCAGGAATTGTACACAAAAAAAATATGAAAAGTATGTCCATAAACAAAACTACCTCAATGTTGATAATGCTGAATAGTTGTTGTTTTGTCCTTCCTTGAATCAGAAATGGATCTTCTGAAGCGCCCAAAAAGGTATCACCTCGTGTAGCGCGACAACTGAAAGTGCCGGTTGCATTTGGATCATCCAGCCCTGCATCCCCTTCAACTAATGCTATTAAAATCCCAAAGGATAGAAGTCCTAAAGTCCCGGAGCGTAAGTCCCCAAGAAGCCCGGCTGTTCCTGAGGTATTACTCCATCAGACAACATTCTGCAATCTACTTAAGTAGGGATTGAACATCACTGCATCATTTGCAACATCACTGCATTTTAGAACTTTGAGGTTCTTTATCATATAATTTTAGATTTTACAAAAGAAGTTAATTGGTAAGTTGTGTCTTTGTTTCTTGACAATCCATAGCTCACTTCAATTTTTCGGCAAATTAGGATTGAACATCAATTGCTTGATCAGTGGTGTTCAAAGCTACATTTAGAACTTTGGCTAAGTACCCCTTTTTTCTTTTTAAATGTGTCTTTGCCAAATAATGTAAGTGAGGTTGGTATGTATTACTTTCTTGACAACCCATAGCTGATAAGATTCTAATGACTGATGTTTCTTGCCAAATAGTCTAAGTGAGGTTGTATGTATTATTTTGTTCACAACCTCATAGCTGGAAAGATTCTAATGACTGATGTTTCTAGGCAAAGCTGGTATTAGTTGTTTTAGTTTTATATTATCCTTGATGTCTTTTTCTCTTAGTATGTAGTGATATAGTGTTATGCATGTATTAAGTCACTGATTTCTCCTGTAAAATGTTTTAGCAGAAGAAGCGTGTGAGTAGAGTGACTGAATTGGAAACTCAGATATCTGAGCTACAAGATGATCTTAAAAAGGTGAAGGACCAGTTAATTATATCTAAGAAATCCAAGGAAGAAGCCGAAGCTAATGCCGAGGAGCTAAAACAGCAGCTAGCGTCCGTCTCCTCCAAGCTTGAAGAGTCCCAAAAGCAGCTCTCTGATCTGTGCACTTCTAAAGAAGCTCATGTTTCTGAGCTCAAGGGCATTTCAGAGGAAAAAGATCAAGCCTGGGAGAATCAACTCGAGGTCATACGTAAACAACAGTCGATTGATTCGTCTGCTCTTGCATCCGCCTTGGATGAGGTCGAAACTCTCAAGCAGCAGCTTGAAACGGTGACTCGATATGAGAATGCCGAGAATGAATCAGCTGACGTCGAGCTCCAGTCCTTGAAGGAGAACCTCAGGGAGACGCTTTTTGTTTTGGAAAGCATGAAAACCGACATGGATATCTGCAAGCAATCAGAAGCGAAAGCACAAGAACTCGTTCGAGAAACCCTTGTTCAGCTTGAAGAAGCAAAAGAGGCTGTACATGCTCTTAGACAAGACGGCTTGAAAAACGTGGAAGCTTCTAAATCTGTTGCTATGGAGCTGGAAAACTCTAGGGCACGTGTCTTTTATCTCGAAGGCGTAGTCAGTGAACTCAATGCTCAACTCGCTGAATCCAACGAGAATGCATCTAAAGACAACCTAGCATCAGAAGATTGCCAGGATGAAGTTGTGGATGACAATGAGGTTGTGAAGCTAAGATCAGAGGTGAGGATTCTTAAATCTGCTTTGGAGGCTGCTGACTTCAGACACCGTGATGAACAGGAGCAAAACAGCGCCCAGATCAAGCATGCACGCGAGTTGGCTGATCAAATAACATCTGATTCAAGTGTGCAATTGGCTGAGCTGGAATTGGAATTGATCCAGGCGAAGTCAACCATTGAAGAGCTCAAGGGAAATCTCCTTGACAAGGAGACCGAGCTCCAGGGAATCTCTGAAGAAAACGATGCTCTTAGCTCAAAGCTCAAGAAATTAGTGACCGATCACGAGGAGGAAGACGGGATTGAAAGGCTGAGAGAAGAGATTGCAAATCTGAAGGAAGATGTACAAGAAAAGGAGTCCGAGCTCCAATGCGTTATGAATGAGAACAAGACACTTAAGTCAGAGATCGAGGACCATAGAGAAGAAGAAGCAGTGAAGGAGGACTCGGCAAGAGTGAAGCTTGAAGTTATGATGGAGGAGGCAGAGAAGAGTAAGAGAAGAGCCGAGAGGGCGGCTGAGCAGCTTGAGGCAGCACAGGCGGGGAACGCTGAGCTGGAGGCAGAGTTGAGGAAGCTCAAAGTGCAGTCAGATCAATGGAGGAAAGCGGCTGAAGCAGCGGCTGCTATGTTGTCAACACCTGGAGGAGGAAATGGACGGTTTGTGGAGAGGACGGGTTCGCTTGATAACAATAACGGGTATAGTCCTGTGGGTGGAAGGATGGGCTCGCCGTATATGGATGATTATGATGATGACAGCGCGTTTAAGAAGAAGAATGGCAATGTGCTAAGGAAGATCGGCGGGTTTTTGAAGAAGCCTCAGAAATGAAATAAGGTATGTGTTTGTTTTATCTCTTCTTTTAGTCATTTGTGAAACTTGAGTGTGAATTTGAGGTGATAAAGTATGTGCAAGTTGGATTTTGCAGGTATGAATGATGAAGTGATAAAGCAAGACGGACTTCGCTAGTCGAATGCGGCTAATATGCATTTGTTGTTGTTTAGGTAAGTGAAATCAGACACGGACCTGTATTGGGTAGAGATGTAGTTGTCAAGTGCAGCCTAGATGTATGTATTTTGCTTGCCTTTGTTAGATGGAGGCGCATTTTGAGGGACTTGCTGTTTGTTTTCACTTTTGTCTTTGTAACTTGCAATGCTGAATTGCTGATGCACCACTGAAACTCAAGTAACGCAAATTAATAGAACTAGTTGTACCCGTCGTGCCATGCACGACTTGAATTTTTAGATTTATATTTAGATATATAATAAATAGAATATTAATGTTAAATGTATAATATAATTTTTTTAACATAATTTGGTTCAATCGGATATTAGAAGTTTTTAATTGTTAAATGATTGATTGAGAATATGTTATTATGCAAATCGCGAACTTATATTCTAAATCAAATAATAAAGCAACAAAATTAGTTTTTCTATTAAAAAATTATATAAAATTTTAGCTTAAATATTATTTATTTAATTAAGTAAATCAAATATAATTAGTTCACAGTGATTATATTTCGACAATTCAAGATATATATTAGAATCATGTTTTTCAACTAAGTGATATATTAAAAAAGATAGAATATCACCAAAATTCAAAATTTTGAATATATCTTTTACATAAATAAATAATATATAAGTTAATCAAATTAATAGAAATACCACAAATAAAAACTATTTTTTTATCAAAAATACGGTGGACCCAGAATCAACTTGAAAAGATAATTGATATATTAAAGACATAGAATATCTTACCAAAATTTGAAAATTTGATCATATCTTTTACATAAATGAATAATAAGAAATATAATTAGATTAAATGAAATAACATAAATGAAAGTTATTTTTTATCAAATATGCGGTGGGGCCAGAATCAACGTAGTGGCTCGAAAACGATCGGCTTTTATAATATATATTGATATTGATTATTCAGACTTCACTCGGTCATAAAAAAATTTAGGATGAGGTTAATTTAATCATAATTTCGATAATTCTAATCTAAGTTTGGATAGTTATAATAGATGTTATATTGAAAGCAATTTAGATTTTAAGTTGCGCTTAAAATCAAGAAGTGGTAAAGGTAATCACAATTTTGGTCATCGGTATATTCAATCCAAACACAATATATTTTAGTTTATTAAAAACAAATCTCTATATAAAGTGCAATAAAAACAGTAAATCATTTAAGTAATAAAATAGGAGATCATTCCAACCAAATCTTTGTTGATCGAAGTCCAACCAAACTATATTTTCTAAGCAGTAACAAATCTTTTCAAAACAAAATTTTGCTATAAAATAGCTCCACGGATAAAAATATTTCCAAAACAAAATAGCAGGAAATCTTTTGTACTTTGAACCAAATCTTCATTTTCATAAATAATTTTGAATTTTCTAGAAAGTATATGATGTGGCTTAATATTATGGCGACACGTGGCAAAATCCTTGGTGGCGTAATGTGGGTGCAACATGTGGAAAATGATGACGTGGCGCAACGTGGTGGCTTCAATCCTTACGGCTTTTATATATATACATAGATTGCAGTAATTTTATATACACCGCTGCCTGAAATGCTTGCACTTGCATTAATATAGACAAGGAAATAGTTCTTTTTTTTTTTTTTTAGTTTTTGAAAAGAAAAAGATTGCTACATTTGTGGGGTAAATTCCCTTGGTGGTCCCTAATCTTTCATACTCGTTTACTTTTAGTCCCTAATCTATTAAAAGGTCTTTTTTGGTCCCTAACCTTTAAAAAGGATTACTAATTGGTGCTTCTGTTATATATCCCGTTAGTTCTCTGTCAAAAGAATGACATGGACTCCACCTGTAGAGATACATTAAAAAAATAGATTTCTTGGCTGACAAAGCACTAGTTTGCACGTGATACACTGATACTTGAAAGCTTATTTTATTGAAACACATCCTTGCTCCTGGCTCAACCAAAAAAACACATCCTTGCTCCTGGTGGATTAAATAAATTGCATCTAAACTAATCTGCATACATTAATTAGAGTGAAGAAATTCGATAAAAAAAAAATTATAGTGAAGAAAAATTATAATTATATATGAACTCCAAACTAAATAAACAAGCATTTTTTTAATAAAATATTATAGTTCATCCAATTAGCCTTGCAAGTTGTCCGTGGCTGAACATATACCCCTAGCAAAAAAATATGCTTAAAGTACCGAACTATTCAAAATGCTTACAAAAGTGGTAAATTTAACTCTAGCATCTATTTCTTCTTGTACTGAGATATGAATTTTCCTTTTCCTTGTCTTTGCTTCCTTGTCTGCAGGTTGTAGGTCTATCAATATAGCTTGTATGTGCACTGGAGTGTACACCACTTTGAGTACTTTCCTGTGAAATGCAAAATAGAGATACATGTTTAAAAGATGAGGCATACAATACATGTAGATGTTGTATTACATGAAAAACCTTTTTTTAAATGCAAGGATATTATTAATAATATGACAATAGAATAATTCAGTAAGTAGTTGCATCCATGTACCTGCTGGGTGTTGTTACATTTCCTCTTATTATGACCAGCTACACCACATTTCATACAATGCATGATCATACCCGACCTTCTCATCTTGTTTTTCGGTTCTCTTTCACCTGCTTCTTTTCTTCTCTTCTTTTGACGTCTTCCACGTTTGGGCGGAAGTGAGTTAGGAGGCATAATGGGGTTATGATTCTCATTTCCCCATTGATTCATACTTCTAATGGGATTGATGATGTTATCATACATACTTTTCCAAGTAGAAATACTATAACACTCGTCTACAAAATCCTCAACTGAATTGTTATTATAAGCTAAGGCTGCACAAGCATGACTACATGGGAGTCCTGTCAATTGCCATTTCCTACATGAGCATGTTCGGGCTGCAACATCAACAACAAACTGCTCCATTCGACAAGTCACTTGAAACTGTGTTCCTCCAGAAGGTATAGGCCAACAATACCTAGATTCATCTTTAATCTTATCCATTTTTTTCACAATTTTTGGACATATATTACCAGTCCACCTAGTCATCTGGTCTCTTTTCCTTGCAATCCTAACCATTAACTTGCATCTAATCATCTCCATCATAGTCAAAATAGGTTTATCTCTTGCATCTAGAATAAACCGATTGAAACACTCTGAAATATTATTCAGTAACATATCACATTTACTAGTTTCTCTAAAATGTGATCTTGACCAATGTTGTGCAGAGATTTTCTCCATCCATAGATGAGCATCAACACTAAGAGCTTTGAGCTTTTCCATGTGCATATTGAAATCTCCCATGTAAGTACTTGTTGCAGCAGCCCAAACAGTGTTCTTCATTACCTCTCCAGGAAATAATTTCTTGAAATTTGCAATCAAATGTCTCACACAAAATCTATGCTCAGAATTTGGAAATAAATCATTCACAGCTTGAATCAATCCCTGGACGCCACATTATAAATAAGATCACGTTAGAATGAAAAATATATAACAATGATGATTAAAGTTCAAGTAAGGTGTATGCTTACTTTCTGTCTATCGGAAACAAAAGTCCACTTATGACTATTTTCAATCTCCAACTCTTCACCAAGCAACTGTAAAAACCAAGTCCATGAGTCTCTACTCTCCACTTCAACAATCGCATATGCTATAGGCCATATGCAATCATTTGGATCAACCGCTGTTGCAGCTAGCAATTGTCCACCATATCTACCCTTGAGAAAACATCCATCAATCGAGATCAAAGGTCTACAACCAGACTTGAAACCATTCTTACATCCCGATAAACAAACAAACATTCTCTTGAAAATCAAGTTATCCAATGACAACAAACATGTGCTCCTTGGATTAGTCCTTCTTAATTCTCCTCCATAGTCCGCAAGCTTCAAAAAGTGTTCCTCCTCTTCTCCTCTCAGGATACTAAGGGCAAGTTGTTTTCCTTTATATGCCTTTCCTTTTTTTACAATAATATTGTAATCACATTTAATTTGATCTTGTAGTGCTGGAATAGTAATTTCTGGAATTCTTCTAATTAATTCCAAGTACTCATATACAATCCACATTTTAGTAGCAAACTTACTTGAAAATCCTCTACTGCAGGTATGCTCATCAATGTAGGTTCTGATTTGTACCCTTCCTGAATTATCAAATGGAGTTGCATATAGTACCCATGGACAACCCTGCTTACATTTCACTCTAAGCCTTTTCAAATCATTCTTCTTAAAAGATAATTCAACCCTGTTTTTGATTGAATATATCCTGACAGCTTCTTTCAATAATTGAAAAGATGGAAATATCATTTTCAACCTGAACTTTGGATCCTTAATATCAGTTCGAGGATTGAACTTTGGAAACCTTTCCTTCTCCAAATCACTATCTTCATCTAGGCTATCCAATTGATCAGAACCGTCATAATCCGAGTCCACATCAAATACGTAACCCATGACTTCTTGTTGATTATCAAGCTCCTTTGTTTGATCAGCTGCACTTGAATTTGGGGGATTCATCACAAATTCAATATCCTCATCGTCTCCAATATTGTTGTCCTCCTCTTGTAGATGAACATCTTCATCCTCCTCTACATGTTCAACAATCTCACCCTCTGAAGATGACCCATCCTCATCATCATCATGTAGTAATAACATAGTTCCTTCTTGAAGATTTGTTGCATGTATATCATATTCTCCTTCCTTGATGACCACAAACATTTCAATTACACTGCATACTGATAAATGAGAGGCTACCATATCTATCACAGCTATATCACCATTGATCATATTGAACTGAGATTGACTTGCACTAGAATGAGAAGACTTCCACAATAATATAACCTTGTCCATATCATGTTCAATTTGCCTCAACATTTCAGCAATGCTTTCGAATGACACTCCATCCTGATGGCAGTAATCAAAATAGTCAACATGTGCCTTCACATATTCGCTCCACCCTTCCTCAGAAAAATACCCACCATGATTGAATTTAATACTAAAATAACCTGTATTGGCATCTGTGAACAAGTATATATCATAAACAAGTTAGAAACCAAAGAGAGTTAATGGTGTATAATATAATACTCCTAGATAAGCCAAAAAGAAGAAGGATCTTTTGAAAACACAACTAGCTAGTGGGGACATGCATTATCTAAGGCATGTGAAGCTACAGCAACTTAAGATGGTCCCTTGTCTTTATTCTATCACACATAAATCAAGTAGAAAAAACCAAATTGTTTTTGTCCACCCATACCACTTCATTCGGTGGCCAATAAAAACAAATAAGCCTGCATATAGCTTCTCCTACAAACCCAATATATACTACTGGTTCTTTCCCACATGAACCCTTTGTGCTTTCAAAGGTGTTTTCTTTCCCACATGAACCCTGAAAGCTTTCTAGGACTCCCTTTTCCCAAATGTAAAGTTCAAAACTTCCTCAAACAACCAATAGTCTAGAATTTGAAAGTAGAGATTTTACCATATTGTGGGGGTTCAGAAAATAGATCTTGTTTACGCCACTTTCTTCTGATTTCCAACTTGTCCATCTTCCTTCAAGCTTCCTAATTTCATGCCAAGGCTGCAAGTTGAAGCACAGAGCTGTTCTTTTTCGCTCAAATTCTACCCTAAAACCACGTCTTTTTTGGTCTAAAAAAATTCACTTTTTTTTGTAAATTCCATTCTCACCCCTTGTGCTTTGTCAGCCAAGAAATATATTTTTTTAATGTATCTCTACAGGTGGAGTCCATGTCATCCTTTTGACAGAGAACTAACGGGATATATAACAGAAGCACCAATTAGTAATCCTTTTTAAAGGTTAGGGACCAAAAAAGACCTTTTAATAGATTAGGGACTAAAAGTAAACTAGTATGAAAGATTAGGGACCACCAAGGGAATTTACCCTACATTTGCGTAGTTAACTAGTTGTCTTGTATGCAAATCTGTTGTGCATGTTCTGCTCGGAAGTTCTTCATTTTTCAATCTTTTGGCGGCCATCTGGCGTACATAATGCACATGTATTTGAATTATATTTGTATTATGTTAATGTTGAAGTTTATTTCAAAGTCGATTAATGCAATATTTTTTCAGGTAATAATATAGTATATAAACAATTTTCAAATATCTTACGTAAAAGATTAAAAATTTATTGTTGCCTTTATAATTTATAAAAACCTCAAAGAGAAGAGAGTTATAATAGAGGTTTTTGTGGGTATACACTGTATTTGATATGAATGCATAGTTTCAATCATCCATGCATAATTTGATCCACTCCATTTAGCCGATGGATGACGGATAGATCCACAATGATGGATAGATCCAAGCTAACAAATGGGTAGTAAAAGTTGTTCATCCAGCTATCACCCAACTCATTGTTATCCTTATAATATATAGGGATTTTACTTTTGGTATCCTTGAGGTATTGTCAATTCCTCTTGGTGCCCAAAAAAAAATTTAATTCCTTTTAGTGCCCCTGAGCTTTGTAAACTCAATCCTCCGTACCCCAACTACAAACCACGTCCACCAACTACTCTATTTTCAAAACTACCGTTAACAAAATAAAAAATTAAATTAAAATGAAGATTAAATGAAAGGGCTGCCTTTCACGTACCTCTAGCAAACAGGTATTCTTCCATGTCCAAACAGAAGCACCATAATTTCATATTATTCAAACATGCATTTTGTACATTTCAAACAGGTACTCTGTTGACAAAGACACCATAGAATAATGGAAAAGAGAAACCTTCACATTTACAACAACATTCAGTCATTTACAGCAACATCCTAAAAGGAATTTGTTTAGCAATAGATTATTCACTTACAGCAATGTATATCTCCCCAAATTAGAGCTTTCTAATCTCAATCTCCCATTGAGCCCTAATTTCGGATTTGCCCCAAATTACACACCATAATTTCAAGATTTCCCCAAATTAAAACCCTAAATTAATAGAAACTTTGAATTGAACCCTAGAATCTTGTTAAAACTCAAAAATTAGAGCAAATATTTGTACTTATCGCGTCGATTCAAGGGTGTCGTTGTCTCCCACGTGAAGCTTTCGCGTCCGAATCCACCTGCAACTGGCCTCGCCCTTGTCTCCCCATCGCCGGCTCACCCTTGCCTCCCCGTCGCCTGCTCACCCTTGCCTTCCCGTCGCCGGCCTCGCCCTTGCCTCGTGTTGTCCATGGTGTCCGGTCGTCATCCCAAGAGGAGCTGACAGGGGTACGTGGAAGAGGAATTGGTAGGGACAAGTGAAAGAGGATGGTCTTTCATTTTTCATTTATTTTTTTATTTTGTTAACGGAAGTTTTGAAAAATGAGTAGTTGGTGGATGTGGTTTGTAATTTGGGTACGGAGGATTGAGTTTACAAAGTTTAGGGGTACCAAAAGGAATTAAAATTTTTTTTGGGCACCAAGAGGAATTGTCAATACCTCAAGGGCACCAAAAGGAAAATCCCTAATATATAAGGCCCTAATAACATATTTAGTCATCAGTAGGATATTTCTATTAGGTTGGGCTTACAATGTTGGGTCCGAAGTAAGGCATCTTTTGTAGTTGGTTGACCCGTGAACAAAATAGAAATACATTCGTTTTCCTTCTATTTTCTAACCGATAGGCGCCATATTCACCCGGGGTAAATACTCCCATATTAAGTGTACGACCTATATCTAGAGGTGTCAAACAGGTCGGGTCGGGTGGATTCGGGTTCGGTCTTTTCGGGTTCGATCTTATATTTGTCATATCAAAATGTCGAGAAATAAGTCTATTCCATGTTCTATAGTTGAGATTAAATAGTCGTACCATATAATTATAGGAAAGCGCTCAGGAAAACTACGTTTTAGAGAGGACTAGAGAGCCTTAAAAGGAGTCTACAATAAGGAAATATGAGGAGAATATTCTACAATATATGATTTGAATTAATTCAATTTGGAAGTTTTGAATTTTAAGGCACAAGTTAAACATTCAATACATTGGGGATATTGATTGCAATATTCATATTAATAAATCCAAAACCGTCATTTATGATTGTTTTTTAATACATGTTTTTTGAGTTGAATAAGAATGTGTAATGATTTGTATAACAACATATGATGGTTTGAATAATATCAAAGATTAATTTGAAAATTTTTTGGGTCGAATAAGTACTCATTTTACCTTGAATAAATTTTAATTATTGGTTAAATAGTTACACATTAAGATGAAGATGAGTACGAGGAAATGAAGATTGTGTATAAGCATTGAATATATTAATGTAATTCATTGAATAAGAAAAAAAAAGGACATTACATTTCGTATATATACCACAATGAACTTGAATAAGTACATCTATTTATTTGAATAAGTATACATAAATGAGAAAAATTGATCATTGTCATTGTCTTCAACCTTCATCCATCTATACATTTTCAATCATCATCTTGAATAATCGAATTACAGAACGAAAGTAAGTGAATAACAATTCTCGCAACAATGAATAAAAAATACACATAAAAGAATAATAACTTTCACAACAAAAAAATGTCTTGCATTTAACCACCCCTTATTTTACACTTGTTGCATTTAACCACCCCTTATATTTTTTTGTACATTTAACCACCCCTTATTTACAAATTGTTGTATTTAACCACCCTTTATATTTTTTCCTGCACTTAGCCACCCCTTATTTACAAATAATTGCACTTAACCACCCATTGTTTATATAAAAAATATTTTCCCTCAATTACATGTTCGGGTTGGTTCACTTCGAGTTCGTATGAATTTGGATTGACCTAACTATTAATAGAATTATTTTTTTAATTATTATAATAAAATAAAAAATATTATTTATGTATCCATCTTAATATATAATAAAGTATTTAGATTATTCAGTTTCGAATGATATATTATTTTTACGAAACAGTGCTTCTGGTAGACCCATCAGATATTGGGTTTCAAGTTTTATCCAATAAAGGACCGAGTCGAGTCTCTCTTTGACCCATTGATTTCGGATTGGGTCCCAACACAAAAAACTATACAACGTTAGAGGAGTGTTAGGATTCAAAACTATTTTTTTAGTTGGCGGATACAATTCGAGAACCAACCATACAACTTTAGAGGAGTTTTAGGATCCGAAACTAATTTTTGCAGTTGGGAGATACTATATGAGTTTGTAGATTCTTTTATTTTTATAAAAAAATAAAACTAAGGGTAAAAATGTCATTTATTTTTGAGAGAATACCATTTTTGTCAAATGGGTGGTTAAATGCAACTATTTACAAATAAGGGGTGGTTAAGTGTAGAAAAAAATATAAAGGGTGGTTAAATGCAACAAATGTAAAATAAGGGGTGGTTAAATGCAAATTTCCCTAAAAGTAATTCAACTTAAGAAATGCAATGAATAGAATGCGATTTTGCAACCACCAAGCGATAACAAGTGTGTGTACTAGTTTGAAAAACTTTAAAACCTATAATGAATAACAACACAAATCATGGCGTTGCGAATAAAAATAATTTAACATACAAAATTCAACAACTTGTTGGTAGTTTTGCATTTAGAAAGTCATAATAAGTGTGTGCAGAGATTTGAAAAACTTTCATACAAAGATTGAATAACAAAAATGACGACGTGAATGAAAAATCAATATACAAAATGCAACATTTTGCTGAATATTTTGCATTCATAATGTGATAATAACTGTTTGTAGTGATTTGAAAAACTTTGAAATGAATAATTAATAACAAAACAAGTTATGACATTGCAAAAACAATAATACATTATGAAAAATGCAACAGATTTAGAGAGGATTTGCATTCAAATAGTGATAATAAGTATGTGATAATAATTGTTTATACTGATAAAAAAAACTTTCAAACGAATATTTAATAACAATATAAGTCATGACATTGCAAAAACAACCATGCAATATGTAAAATGCAACACAATTAGACGAAATTTGTATTTAAAAAGTGATAATAAGTATGTGTAACGATTTGAAAAACCTTGAAATACGAGTGAATAACATATCAATTCATGACTTTACAAATAACAGCAAAACGGCATACACAATGCAACAAATTTTACACGAATTTGCATAAAGGATGAAAGTCACGAATCAACAACACGAACCAACTAATATACTATATTAGACAACACTAATCCATGAACATAGAATTGAACCTAAAGCCACATTCAAATGAGAATGAATGATGCAAGACAGGTAAAAATATATCTCTAATCCACATCAAACTTAAACTAATGACATAAAATGAATGTATTACTCTACTCAAGCACACAAATAATAAATTAAAACATTTGTGAATGAATTGATCAAACTTAATAGATCTGAACAAATAGATGATATTTGAGTGAAGAAATTAGTATATAATTTCCAATATTACGGTGTTATTATGGTCGATAAACACGATGCTCGCTTGTCAGTTTTTAATGGTAGATTACGATATGTCAGCAATATCACCTCTCATTGCTATTCATGGTCAATGGCGGAATTCTCTTCATCGCCCCCATGTAGATCGAGAGAAGAGGAGGTTGTAGAGGGAGATCTGATTTTTTGGAGGGAGACGGTTATGAATTTGAGAAAATGGGATATGGAAAGAGATTTAAGGAAATCAAAATCCCCCCAAAAAACAAATATGGTTTTAAAAATATGGATATTAATCTGGTGCATCTCACTTTTTAGTCAATTTTAATCTCCGTTTAATTTAATATCATCCATTGATTGTTACTAATCCAATGATCCAGACTCAGGCTCGCTACTCCCCCATAATCAAGGTAGTTCCTCCGAGCATTATTGTATAAGTATATGTGTTACTTCTCCTATTTATAATTGATTTTAGGATGAAACTCTGTCGAATTTATGTATTGGAGTTACATATATGCGACCCCCCATCCATCGATGCATAGAAGTTTAATATGGTATTAGAGCTACTTGCCTATAACGACTTGTCTTAATCCCGATGCTCCAAAATTGAAGGTAGGTTTCGAGTATAAAAGAGATTGAGATATATACCCAACACATCGTCTTCTCCATATGTCAATTTGGTCGGACCAACTGCAGTTGCGGGGGAATGTTGAGAATAAATCTATCCCATAGGTCAAGTTGGGATTAAGTAACCTTAGTACATAGGAAAAATACATGTACGACCCCCACACTTGTCAAAATTATGCAAACAACCCCCCTACTTCGAGGCAAATGTTTCCTTGTGCAAATGGCCCACACTTGTCGAAATGTTATCTTGATTCGAGGCAAATGAGAGGACTAGATCTGAGGTGGCGGGCAGAATTCGAAGGTGGTCAACGGTGGAGGTTGGGCGGGAGCAGCGGCGATAGAAGATAAGCGAGGCTTGAAGAAGTGGATGGGGCATTTTATCGATTGGGGGCGACCAATCTGAGGGAGGATAGAGGAGAGAGCGAGAAAGAGGAGAGAGCCCAAGGGATTGCCGTGGATGAATGGGAAGGTTGAAGATGATGGGAGGTTTTGGATGAAAATTTTAAGAAATAAAAAGGGTGAAATTGTAAGTTTATTATAAGTTGAATTTTCTTTTTTTATTCTTTATCAATTTTCCTCTATTTTAAATATTTTTGATTTTACAAAAAAATGACATGGAATATACATGATGTTATTGTGGTAAAAAATTTCTACATGTAAACGCTCGTGCAACATACATAAGAAAATTTCCACCGTTTAAGTACCCAATAAGTTCCAAATGTTATATTGAGGTGCCAAATTATGTGCAACTGTACAAGTATAGGGATTTGTGACTTTGTGTATACATCTAACCATGGTAAATATGGTCCAAAACTCCAGATGATGGAAGCTAGAAAAAGGAAAGATTGAGTTCAAATGGTGATCGTGGCCTTGTACTTGGAGAGAGAGAGAGAGGGAGAGGGAGCTGACAAAAGAAGAAGGAAGGAGGCACGCTCGTACCCACAAGCTCAGATTTTGTCCCCAGACCCACAATCTGTCTTCTGCCTATCAAACTCAGATTACTACAATTACTACTCCTTGTTCTTTCTTGCCTTAACTAAATATGTCAACTTGTTCATCTTGGCTTTTTATTGCTCGTCTTCATTCAATCTCTACTTTCCCAATCATACTATCCCGATCGACCCACTTGGTTTAATCATTCACCTCAAGTACGTACGTACATCTCTTTTAAATCGTAACTAATTAAGCATATGGTATGTCAAAGGAAAATTAAAGTGGACTTATTTTTTTCATTTAGTGTTGTTTTAATGTGGTATAACTAATTAAGCATATGAAAAGAGATTTATGAACACTCTAATGCTTATTTTATTGAAAAAGAATTTGAAAAGTTATCAAAATAAAATATCGACTTATAAGTACTTTACTACTCATAATCAACCCGGAAAATAATCAATCTCGTTTATGCTTAAGAAAACAAACACAATTTTCCTTAAAAAAATAAGCACATGCTTATCACCCAATTTCCAGATTTCCTCTCTCAATGCCCCTCTGTCTCACCCATTGCTCTCAGTTGCAAACCTCCATTGCCATCCGTCGTCCTAGTGTTGGGATCCCCCACCACCTCCTCCATCTCCCAGATCCTCTCCCGCCGCTGCTTCCCCCTCTACGTTGGCGACTCCAACTCCTTCCTCTACGCCCTCCTCTCCGATTTCGGTGAACGACGACTCGGGTACCGATGTTGTTTTCTCTAGGTCGATGTCTCCCTCCCGGTGTTGAAAGAGTACTTCGTGAATGGGTGAAAAAAGAAACAAGGGTTTCTTGTTTTTGACTTTGTTTTTATTTTTTTAAGGGTAAAATGGTCAAAACAAGTATAATACGTACAAAATTAACAAATAATCTTATCGAACAATATCAACACTGAGTTGCCAAACGGAACCTTAATGTTGGACTGTTGGAGAAAGTTCATGGACCCAGTAGGTAGGTAGACTTGAGACGTATTAATAGGGGCGCATGTCATGAACCTAATACATAAGTCAATGAGGTTCTATTATGAAACTAATTAATTGACAATAGAATGAATAGTCTAATTACATACGTAGGTGATTTATATTATTATTTCAGACATGGAATCGATCCATTTCTAATGAATGTCAATTTACTACTAGACCGTCCATCTAGGTTACTTTTGTCAAGGAGTTCATCACAAAACTTATTATTGGTATAACTAGTAGATCATGTTGTACTACTGTTGTAGTGATCAAATAATTGTATGCTTAATTGAGCACAAACACATCATTCTAACTTTTTTGTTCCAAACTGGCCCTAGCTAGTCTAAACTCCATAAGAAATGATCATTATGAAAGCTCAAAACGAGTCCATAGCAAATCTAACATGGACCCAATCAAAATCCCTGAAATATTCTTTGATTTGATAAGACCGGAAGCTAATTGATGAGATCGAGTAGCCATTTTGCAACCTACCAAAAGCAAGCGATCCAAGAATATCTTGAAAACACAAGCTCCCACCGCCAATCCAAACACTTTGAAAGCTATAGCTCCACCCTTTTCTCATTTTCAATGCACTCAATATTATAGTACTGTATACATATATTTCCCAATATTGCACCAAATAAAACCCAAACCACTTTGCTTCTTTGCATCACTTTAAAGATTCCCTCTCTTATTTCTTTCTCCAAAATGGAAAACATTCTTTTGCCCATCAATTATAGTCCCCAATATGTTGGTTGTCCACCGGTACTCAAAGCAACACACCATAAAGTACACTTGCATGTAATACACAAAATCAAGACTAGCTCAAAATCTGATCTCTATGATCAGTACGTAGTAATCATGTAACTGATGGTCTATAGTGGAGTACTTCATTAACGCCAACATAATTTAACAACCCGTAGCTAAAAAAACAAAAGTACACATCATACGAATCAAGATCTATCATTTAAGATTAACACCGTACCCCCAACATAATTAAACAACAAGAAGAAAGAAAAAAAACCCAGGGAAACTAAAATTACACAAGTCGTCTTAATCAACTAGTTACTAGTGCCTAGTTCAGCCTACTAAATCAAAGCTGGGCTAGGAAGAAGGCTGCCTTGCCACGCGGAATTTCCCATTAAGCCCCTGATAGGCTCAAGATCATTACCACCCGAAAGCCCACCAAATCCCATGTTGCTCATCAATCCGTGATGGTGATTATCCCCTATATTATTATAGCTGTTGTTATGGTTAATCATCTGCTGCCACGGATATAATCCGGCCCATAATCCTCTATTCTCAAAGCTCTCTTGTTTCATGGCAGCTTCAAAAGGCAAACCACCACCACCACCCATCTCTTCGTTGGGAGCCCCGAACCCGTAACCCAGATTCGGCTGCTCGATCGAGTTGAACAAGAAGCTCCCGTGGTGATTCGGGTGGCCCAAGAAACCGTCGAAATCGGTGACGTTAACCTGAGGAGGAAGGTTTTCGAACCCGAACCCTAACCCTAATCCGATCCCGTTGCCGAAGAGGGCGTTGGGAGTCGGGCTAGGGCCCGCCACGTCATGGGTGTGGGGCCTCTTGAGGAATGACGTGGCGGAGAAGGAAGGGGTGGATGACGGGGAGGAGGAGGAGGAAGGGCGCTTGTTGCGGCGGCAGCCGCCGCCAACGGGTACGTTGCGGAGGGTGCCGCCTTTGGTCCAGTAGCGGCGGCACGACTTGCAAAAGTAGCGCGGCTGGCTCAGGCTGTAGTTGTTGTAGTAGCAGAACTTGGTGTTGGTGGACTCGCACCGCGGGCACTTTTGGGGCTCGTTCTCCGGTGGCCGCGGCTTCTGCGGGTCCTGAAGCTGTTGTTGTTGTTGTTGTTGGGACGGTTTTGAGGATGTGATTAGGGTTTCGAGAGTCTGAGAATCCGATTGAGAGCCCAATTCCTAAACAAACGAAATGAACAAAACATTAGATACATATATAAACGAGATAGTTGGTTAATGATCTAGGGAAATGGTAATACTAGTGAGTTGATCAAGTTAGTTACCTGGTGGTGGAAGTGGTGGCGGAGGACGGTGGAAAGATCCATTAATGGTGATTAAGGAGAGATTAAGGGAGGGGGTAGGGAGTTTTTCTTAGTTGGAGAAGTTTGAGAGAGGTTAAAACATGCAACGTGAATGAGAAGGATTGGGAAATGGGGGGTGTATAAATAGAAGAGAGTTTGAATATTATAATGATTAAGATAATAGTATTAATATATGTATATATAGATAGATGATGAGGTGGGCATTCAGTGTTTCAATTGACAATGCCCGGAGAATAATGAGACAAGACAGCATTAGAAAATTCTACTCTTCATGTCTTTTTGGATTTGAGATTTTGTGGTGGGCATTTGAATAAAAGTATTTTGTGTGTGTGCTTTTTGGTAATGATCGAGTATTATTTTGTTTTGTATGTATTGCGATGTCCATATGTAAAGTTGAATCAAACTAATGATCACATTCGTTTTTTTTTGATCGAAATGATCACCTTCGTTGTTTGAATAAGATGCACTAATATAGAAGGAGCCAAAAAAAAACTGTTGAAATGAGACAAGAAGAAGATGGTATATTTGTACGGTTTGACTAGTTTTAAGTTCTTGACCAAAAAAAAAAGCAGTTTTAAGTTGGGTCTACTTGTATGTCGTAAATAGTTCACCTCTTTAAAACCCAAAATATTTTAACGTTGAAAGAAACTTGCAAACTTAACCTAGATGAAAAAAAAATTGTATATATTGGAATTAGTAGTGAGATATCTACATACGTTATATACGTCGAAGAGAGTCCATAAAGATGTGAGAAAATATTTTGTTAGTCAATATGCTCCACTCCTAGTATAGAAACAAGAATTAATTAATTAAACTTAAGGTCGGATGATTGAAAACCACCCGTATAATAGACCATGTTTTAAAAACTACTTGTTTAGTATCAATTTACCGATAACCACGTGTACGAATCTTTCCGTTAAAAAACAACCACCTCACATCTTTGGTCCGTTAACGGGCCGTTTACGTACGTGTGTGACACGTCTTTTTCTACTTTCTTTTTAACGGAAGGGAGATGTGAGGTGGTTGTTTTTTAACGGACGGATTCATACGGGTGGTTATCGATAAATTGATATTAAACAAGTGGTTTTATTATACGGGTGGTTTTCGATCACTCGGCCCAAACTTAATGTCACACTTTCAAGAGATTGAGTTCTACCTACTCTCATAAAATATTTAGAAATTGAAAGGGCTTGGTGAATAAGTTCATATAGTTTTATTTGAAAACCAATTGATAATATTTTGTAGAAGGAGTAATCCATGAACTTATGTACTATACCATTTCTATTCTTATTTTAGGTGTAAGATACGTGAATTCCCAACATAAGATGTTAAAATAATAATATTATCATCATCTAAGTATAAAACAATATTTGTGTAATGTAATGGATATAAATAAATGTGGTAAGTGGCAAGGTTGTTAGGATCCCGATTCGGATCCTACGATTGAAGTTTCACTAAACGATACGGATCATGTATATAAAATCGTATCAAGTAGGATCGTATAAGATCGATGGGATCGTAGGTACCAAAATAGGATCGTAAGTAAATACGCGTTGTAGATCGAGTACAATTGTGATATTTTAGGCTATTTAGGCCCATTTGAATGGTTAAAATGGTTCCTCACTAGCCCATTCTAAATTAATATTTTTTTAAAAGGAAGAAATTATAAGCTATATCATATTTTTAAATTAAATATTTTTAACTATCTATCCAATCCCCCCTTCTCTTTCATTCTTCCTCTTGTCTTCATTCTAGGCGAAAATATAAAAGTTAATTTGTTACTTATTTCATAAATTTATATATATAGATATTTATTTTTAGAGGTTGATGATTATTTGATAAAGTTGAACTTTATTACTAGTTTATTAATACTCTCAGTACCTGTGTCCTACCTACTAAAAACTTATGTAGGCTACAGTGTTGTTGTAGTATTTTCTTTTGATTAATATTACTCTTTGTAATGGTATCGTTACCATATTATTTTATTTGATGATGGATAATTAATTAGGTGAAATAACATCATTTCCTTCTCATTTTGACATACCAAGAAAATATTATGGTCAATTAGTTCGTGATATAGAATAATGGATGTGGAAAATGTTGGGTTATGGAGCCTGATTTAGGAAATAGATATAGAACAGGAAATTACTTGGAGTACAAGTAAAGGAGTTCATAGGGTGTCTATCTTTTGTCTGATAGGATATCGTTTATAGGAGGAAAAATATATCTTTAAGGATCTAGGTTCTATATATACTCAACTTGATTATTGTAACTGGTGTGCTTTACCATTGGGAAAAAAATCCTGAAAAGCGAGATTAAGAGGTTAGGCTTGGGAAGATCTTGATCAGGTTAGATCTGAAGATTAGAGGACTTAAGGATCCTTGAGTCCTCTAATCTTGTGGAGAATACCTGGCTTGGCAGTGTCCCCAGAAGTAGTCCTTGGGACGAACTGGCTGAACAAATCTATTATGTTTGTCTTGGTCTTTTTCTTTTCCATCTACTGCGGGAACGATCCTTTAAATTTTCCCCAACAATCAGAGTGGGTTCCTGCAGTGGCGATGGATGTTAGAAAGTTCTCCATTGAGAAGTTCAAAGATGCGAACTTCAGGTTCTGGAGAGTAGAAGGCATGGAGGACAACGAACAAAGGACGTTGGATAGGAAGACGATGAGTGCATCGTTGTCCGGAGATTTTCTTCCCCATATGATCAGAGCGAAGATGGAGGATGAGTCAGGAGATACAATCGTAGAGTATGTGATGTGGAGGTTTGACCATCATCAAAGTGTCTTGAGATCCGATGAAAGCAAAAATGAAGTGGCTGGCAAGGAGAAGACGACCATACGACAGGTGTCAGGTTGTTGGGAGAAAACCTTGCTGAGAAGCTGTCTAAGGAGATGACCTTAGAGGAATTGAAGTCGGACGAGGCTTTTGATGGCCTGACATGAAGTTGAGGTGTGGCACTACCACTACCAGATGAGTTTGTTGAGCGTGAAGAAGATGTCAATTACAATTGGAATCTCCAGGTGGGAGATGGTTGAGTTATGGAGCATGATTTAGGAAAGAGATAGAGAATAGGAAATTACTCGGAGTACAAGTAAAGGAGTTCCTAGGGTTTCTATCTTTTGTATGATAAGATATCTTTTTTCGGAGGAAAAGTATCTTTAAGAATCTAGGTTCTATATATACTCAACTTGATTATTGTAATTGGTGTGTTTTACCATTGAGAGAAAATACTAAAAAACAAGATTGAGAGATTAGGCTTAGAAAGATCTCAATCATACTAGATCTGAAAATCAAAAGTGGAAAATCTCTGACTTGATAGTGCCCCCAGACGTACTCCTTAGAACGAATTGGGTGAACAAATCTGTTGTGTTTGTCTTGGTCCCTTTCTTTTCCATCTATTGTGGGAACGATCCTTCGAATTTTTCTCAATAGAAAATACACGTAACCTATATTGAAGTTGAATTATTTACGGTTTAATAGGATCTTACGATTCCATCGATACGATCCTATGATCTGATTCGTAGGATCTCACCTCTTCTCGATCGATCGTACGATTCAATCCTACTACTCCTCTACAATTCGATTCAAGAACTCCGATCCCAACAACATTGGTAAGTGGGTTTGACGTCGATCTCAATCAGTGAAATGATGAATGACGAGAGCAGGAGAAATAGATCTAGTGAGTGTAGTGAGTGTAGATAGTGAAATTGAGAAGAGTAAGTGAACTGAAGTGGTCCAGGGGCTCCGGCAGGTGGTGGGGTCCCACCTGCAAACTGGCCGGCGTGATTATGTTGTTCAGCACGTGGGTCCCACGCCCCTCTTCAAATCTTCTTCTTCTTCGTCGATCTCATCAGTGGTCGGTGGTCCCCACAAAGCAACAGTCCGGCCCTGGCCTGATCGAGAAGAGGTGGGGTCCACCTGCTACACTCTGGCCCCCCACCTGACCGTACTCCATCTCCGACGCCGACTCCTCCTCGCTTTCTTCTCTCTTCCGCCGTTATGTTTTTTAACGCCGTTAGTGTTGTTTTTAACTACGTAACTCCGTTTGTATCTTCTTAATTAATGCGATAATAACTGCACCCTGTCCGTCCGTACGTACACTCATTTTCCTCATTTGTAATTTCGTACCACTGAATTGGCGAGTCATGAAATTAGCACGTACTCCGTACCTTCTACATCGATACGATCATATCACCACAAACTATCATAATGATTTCGATCAAATAAAAAAGTGATTTGACCAAAAGAAAACAAGCTATCATAATGATTTGACCGAAAAAAAACAAACTATCATAAATTTATAGTGTAAGAGTGTATATACAGACTTTAAAAGCGTTAATCCACGTTATGAGTTGTACGTCCAAATACGTCATCACAATATATAAGACCAATATAAACAATTAATAGCAAGACTATCGTTTACAGTTCCGATGAACTACAAATTCAAGTTATATATATTAAAAATGACAAAGATAAACAACATTTTCTGTTTTTTTTTGTTGAATGATAAACACCATTTTCTTACTTGTGTACATTTGATCAGATGATATTTTATGCTTGCTCAATTCACTCCAATAGGTAATTACCGTAGAGAACAAACATGTTCTTTAATAGTATATACAAAAGCCGATCTACCTTGTGATTAGAGTAGATCTCATTCAAACCTGTGACTACTACTAGATTTGTTAGAGATTAATTGCTTAACGGTCTGAATATTGAAGTAATACATTTCGATATTTGTGTCACACCATAATATTAATATGTACTATAGTCTATGTCTGTGATCGCAAAAGCTACCGGCATGCATGATAAACTTAATCATATATACAAAGTGGACAACACAAACCATGAAGTGGGTCGTTAAGATCTCAACAATTTCCAAGTTTGATGCATTCAAAACCATGCTACTGCTAAAGTGGTGTTTCGAATGACGAAACCCAACTATTTGCATTATTATTTATATTTATACTATATATCCTCATATCTATATGAGAGAATATATACTCTACTTTCTAAGGTGTGACCACCATGCTGACACATGCATGTTGTAACTTGTGCTCTTTGTCAGTGCCTGCTCTTTTCTTGCTTAAAAAATGTAAAAAACGTTTTAGATTGATTCTCTCTTACCAAATTAGACCATTCAAAGATAATCCATATTTGTTAATTAGACGTATTAAAGTGATATAAGACAAACAAGACATCCATATAGTATAAATCTGCAATTAGATTAATGTATGATGCGACCTCCGGATTCTTAATGTCATCCAATCATTCTAATGTCATAATTTATCCTATGATTGTAGCTTTATAATGAAGCAATCTTGACATTCAAGCTATCTATGTGTACAAATTCAACAGTATATATATGTTATTCTTTATATTGTCAAAGAAATATTTTTGAGAATATGATACTGATTATATTTATACAAAAGGATTACAAACAAATTGAAGCAATGTTTTTGAGTTCGAGCACATCATAATCTAGATAAGAAAAGAGACATTCACAATATTACAATATAAAGAAAGAAGAAAGTTTTTATCTTATCATTCATTTCAAACACTGGTATCTTCACAGGATCATAAAGGAGCCAAACATTGCTTAAAACATATATGGTCCCCAGAGCTTGCGTGATTTTGTCATTTAGACACCCCACCTTTGGTTTGGACCTATTGAACACTTGAACTTTCGATTCTTGACATATTGAACCCTTATCGGGGGACTCCTCCATAGAGTGTATTGAACCCTTATCGGGAGCCAAACATTGCTTAAAACATATATGGTCCCCCGAGCTTGCGTGATTTTGTCATTTAGACACCCCACCTTTGGTTTGGACCTATTGAACACTTGAACTTTCGATTCTTGTCATAGTAATTTTACGGCACACCAGGTCATTTTCACGTCATAGTAATTTTAAATTTTCCAATGTCACATAATTAATCAAATCTTAGTGTCACCATACCCCCTCCGTTACCGCTTTCGCGGTCTTGATGAACCTCCGCCTACGACTAGCTAACCACCCTTTCTATCTTGGAAAAAAATAAATTCAACACCTTGCCAAAACTCAAAGGCTCCTCCATCTCGATTCCACAGAACGATGTCACTTGTAACATAAGAAGTAAACCCCAACGGAGAGATCTCTATAAGTTAACGAGTTTGGTCCCCATTAAAAGAGGTTGCCCATTTTAGAGTTCCCGTTTGGGAACCCTATAATGCCCGAGATTACTGGAGGTAATAGTTTTGTGTAAATTGGGGGTATTACATGGGTGGTATCAGAGCTCAACACATATTTGTCTTCATCTTCCTAAGCTTTGAACCCTAAAGCGAATTATCTTAGATAAAGGACGGAAACTTCTCTAAGGGGGTACTTAAGAAGTACCCTAACTCGGTTAGAGATCTTTTTATAATCCTTTCCTCTTCCTTTCTTGCCTGACCATCTTGTTTTGGGGACGAAACTATTTTTAATCGGGTACTAATCTAATACCTAGGATTTGTGGAGGTAATACTCTCGATTAAATTGAGAGTGTTACAAACCCGTCTTCGGAGGCCGGATCAGTGAAGGCCATGTTGGTGCTAGTGGTGTCCCAACAAATCGAATGCCTACGAGGTGTTTGACAAAAGTCCACACATGAAGCCCTGCCCGCCAGAGACGGATGTGACGGTGGGGACATCGGTGAAGTTGTTGGGGGAGGCGGCGGCGGAGGTGTCATTCTTGGCCCAGTAGACGAAGGCCTGCTGCCCACCCGCGTTGATGGTGCAAAAGAAGGCATCGTCGCCGAAAGAGGTCGAAATTGGGGGAGTTGAATCTAGAATTGTTGAATTTGGGGAAGAACGGAATTTACCCAGAATTGTTATTTTGGGCATTTGGGGTTTAGGGGTTGTTCTTAATTTTGGTTTCAGGTGCGAATTTGTGAGTTCTAGTTCGAGTTTGATGTTGGTGTAATACATCGTCAATGTCGTCTCTTCTAGTGCCAGAAAATGAAGCAAGAGCAAGAAGGAGACATAACGGAGGAAGAAGGAGCAAAAGTTGCAAGAGAAAGTACACAAGATTGAATTATGGTGCAAAGTTTATTTTTCTACTACTATCCACTTAAGAGAGTTAAATACATGTCTAGTGCCACATCAGATGGTAAGAGTTTAATATGCCAAGAATCAAAAGTTCAAGTGTTCAATAGGTCCTAGTCAAGGGTGGGTACGTCATTCCTAGGAATGAAATCGATTCACTTTTTCTCTACGAAATGTTATGATTCCCAACGAAATGAGTTCTTAGAGTTTGCTAGGGTTTGCAGGCTCTCAAAGATGTCGTCTAATGATTCCCCTTAGGCTCACCGAGATCTAAGTTTAGGTCAAACGAGAAAGGAAGAATAAAGGGATAGAAGGAAGAGCCTTGAGCTCTCTATGAACTCATTTCATTAGCTCTAACTATACGTTGCTTTGTGCATCTTTCCTTTATGTCCTTGAGTGTTGCTTTTGTTGTCTATGTGTGCGCTTGCTTGTACACTTTTGACCTTGCTTTTGTTGCTTATGGATTAGATGAGTCTCCCCTCTTGAGGTTCCGTAGAGTAGGGTAAAACCGAACAACACTTGCGTCATCAAATCTTTGTGCTCAACTTGTTTTTCATTTGTTGTTATGATTCCAATTAGAACAATCGAGGTGGAAATGAAATCTAGCACTACAAGGACAAAGGTAGGACTTTTATACCTAGGTAGATATGACTGTATGTAAGCCATGTTTTGCCAGAATTCAGCTGAAATTTGCAAATGACAAGTAAGTAATGTTAGTATACCTTTTTCTTTGATGGTGCAATTTTGACATTAGACGTTATGGAGGAGTCTTAAAATTCAAAGTAATGTAGAAACATTTTTGAACTTTCTACACCAATAAGTTTGAAGTTCGTTTATGCTGGCTTTACAGTGTACGTACTTTTATCATATTGTAAAAAGAGTTGGAACACATAAAATCGATCAAAGTCAAAGCAGAGCAAATACCAACAAAAATCACAATATAATGCCGCCCATTTTTTGATAAATTAATTAAAAGCAGGGGCAAGACCCTACACATTCAAGTAACATGCAACTTCTTTATTACGTTTACTTTTACAGCGTATATGACAAGAAAAAATAAATAGGCGAACGATAAGTTTTAGTGTTTCACCTTAAGGGGTTTGAACTTTGAATGTTAAAGTAGATGTGAGTTCTTTGACAAAAAATATACAATGATTCAAAATAAAACTAAAAATAGACCGACGATGGTGATCTAAGAGATGGTGCCA
Source organism: Polygonum maritimum (assembly GCA_963924305.1). Lineage (NCBI taxonomy): Eukaryota > Viridiplantae > Streptophyta > Magnoliopsida > Caryophyllales > Polygonaceae > Polygonum > Polygonum maritimum. The sequence goes on from OZ002736.1 coordinate 4,783,607, forward strand.
ATGGGATTTCAATGTGCACCCACCCACCAACCAAAGGATGAATAAAATACTTTTTTATTCATCCTTTGGTGGAAATTAAACCTACAAAACCAATACTTTTTTAATGGGGTTAGTGTTATTGAATAAAATACATTATAATAAAATTACTTAGCGTTGCCTACTAATTATAAATGTAAACTTAGATTGTAATTGTAGAATAGTTGTATCATCATTTGTAATAGATCACGTGTTTGGTTTATCATTTTCCTGTTGAATCGGCGTGTAGGCCGTCTGCCATTACAAAAGAAAGAGTAAGGAAAGCAAATAGATGAAGCAAAGTGACATAGGTTTTCACACATAGAGATCATGCCAGATTCCCTCTTTTTAATACATATGATTAAAAATACACCCGTTAGATGCATTGTTCATTTTTTAAATGATAGTACTATGTAATTAGTCATTATTCTTAATTATGAAAAAGGAAGCCATGCATAATCAAGCAAGTAAAATTGCTCATTTGGATTAGCATTTTCCCCGAGTTCACGACCATTATAGAGTACCATGGGATGAGGATATATTCGAACTCGTCACCTAATGACCACAAAAATGATTGTCTATCAACTAGACTGAAAGTTATGGTGATACTCATGCTCTTATATCAAGCACTTTTTTTAGTATATCGATCTATAGAATTGATGCAAATGTAAAATTGCATTTTGTGATTGCTTTTAAAGGGATCATATGTAAACAAAAATTAGTGTGTAAACCGTAAAATAAATGATGCATGATAGTTAGATTTTATACAATGGACGACTATGATTATAGCGTTTTATTTGTCAATTTTAAGTTACAGGGACAAAATAGTCATTTTATGCTTCGTCACCATCTTCTTCACGCTTCCGTCTCGTCCTCCTCCTCCCCTACAATCGACGAGATGGATATTGACCCCCTCGCCTTGTGGATCAACAATCCATCCTCCTCCGCCCCTGCTGCTAGGCCCGCTACCAAGGGGATCTCGGCCGCCAAGAGCAGTGACGATCGCGAGATCTCTATCCTGATTGGATCGAATTCGATGCCAAAATTGGACGTTCAGGCTTCAAACAGATTCATCGACCAACAACAATAATTATAAGGATTTTTGAATTTTTCCATGAAATTATAGCCAAGAGAGATCCTGAACTAACCAAAGAGAAAGCAAGTTTCGTTGAATCCAAATCCTCGTCTTAACTAAGTTGGATTATATGTGAACATAGTATGATTTTATGTGAACTTGCTATGATATTAAGTGAGCGTTATGTATTTTGTCGAACGAGACTCCATTGACATAAAAAGAAATATGTGTATCACAAAAAAGGAAATATGTGAACCACAAAAAAAATGTGAATAATAAAAAAGCATGTATATTCAAGTAAAAAGAATTCATGTCATAGATACGTGAATTGTAGTAGAAAACATGTAAAAAATAAAAGAATTGTGAGACCCTCAAAGATAAACGTGTGAACTACAAGAAAAAATATGAGCCAAAATAGAAAATATGCATGATTGGAGAGAAAGGGAGGTGTAGACTTAACAATAACACTTGTTACTACTGTGTCCCCTATTTTCTGTATAAATGTGAACTAGAATATGAAATATGTGAATTACAAATTTATATATGTGAAATATGAACATGCATATGTCAATTGAAAAACAAAAATACCTAAGTTATAGAAAATCATGTATTTGTACTATTTACAAAAATACTATCATGTATCACCGCGTCACTGCTTTATCCCATTTTTCTATTTGGACCTAGAATCATTTCGGATAATTGATTTTCCTAATCTAATGGACATCATTCATTTATAGTTTACACGTTAAAGACTATTTTCAATAACCTATCAATATAAAACTCATATATGATCATATCTTTAAATCCATATCAATGTCATTAATTAGACATCTTATATCTTCGTCGGACTTCGGTATCAATAAAAAGTGAGCCCTTAATTCAACCAAAAAAAAAAAGTGAGCCCTTAATGCATTCAACTATCCAAGATATATATAGTACTCTTCAACCAAGCAAGACTACTCCAAAAAGAGTGAAATTGAAAAATCTCGTTCATTATTGATTATATGGATGCTAGTTCATTTAGGCGTTCAAAACCTAATTATGGAACTAACGAAACTCAAAACTTGAATGGCACGTAAAAGGCGAGCATCATGAGAAGAAGGCCATCAATATGATGATCGATAAAGCGCAGATCGAATTTGGACTGGCGTTGCCACCAATGCACCAACCAATATTCTAAGCTGTCAGAAAATGGAAGAGAAACAATTTATTAATTAAACAATCATTGTGTCCCTAACCCTAGATCTCAGCCCATATCTTCAGGGATCTAATCCTGATCTCATGATCAGTATACAACAAATTCAAGATCGATTTGTGTACATTAATTGTTTAAGCATGCACTTAATTGCATGATTCAATACAAACATCGTGTTAATTAACAAATTAGGCTCGGTTTTGATGAGTGGTTCTTCTATATATATAATTTTTGGTTGCATAGTAGTAACAATTTTTAATAAGAATGATTTAGTTAGTTTGAAAAATTAATACTATTATTTAAAATATAATATATAAAATTAGTTTGGAAAAACTGATAATATAATTGTACGTTGTTAGAACTACAAAAATAATGGATTAATAATTCAGATATCTTAATTAAGATTTTTAATCTATTTGGACCATTGTAGTCCGATTTTGAATTTCTTCCATAATTTACTTTTGTTCAACATAGCTAGACTAGCTAATGTGTCCCAAATTAAACACTAACAAAGTATGATATAATTCTTTTAGTTGACTATAGCAAAAGCAACCATATGTTGGCATTGTATTTTTAAAATCTAGGGAGCATACTATCATGAATTTATAGTACAGAAAAAGTGCTAGCTCACTATTAATGAAATGATATCTCAATCACTAGTTTTTTTTTTTCGGTTAAGGAAAAATTAGGCTAGACCTATACACAACTACTATCATAGAGCATCCTTACGGATTAGGTCCCTAAGGGCCGGATCAGAAACCAGGAAACAGGAGGGAGCACCACGGAATGACATCGCTATGTGGTTTCAATTAAACCTATATCATTAACTAATTGGAGCCATAGTTATACAAGATAAGAATAATTGAAGCCTACATTTATCCTATATATTGCACCCAATCGAACACTCAATGATGGATAACAAATTAACAATCAATCAACGTACACCCAAGATGCATGTAGGGACACAACACAACACACTAATATGGGGATTAGTGGAATGTTGATCATGTTTATACCCATAGAAAGAGAGAGTTGACTGGTCAAAGTTTAGTGATGATCATGATGATGACGAGTCAAAGAAAAGACAAAAATTGAAGACACTGAAAGCCGAAACAAGAATGTGAAATAAAGTGATGGGAAGTGCATGTAAAAAGGGATTGTTTTGTATGGCAAAAATAGTGGGAAAAGCTCTAAATTGGATACCCAAAACCACTTTGCATAGCATAGGGCATTAATATTCCAGACTCTTCTAACAAGCAAAGAATCTCAAGTTAGCATGTTGTTCACCTTTTTCCACATGCTAGCTCCCTATGTTTCTTCGCCACCTACTCTTCTTTCCACTATGTGCTTATGTTCGGCCGATCGATCGGAAAACAAAACTTTGATTTGTTTTTTTAATGAAAAAGGAGAAAGGCTGATCGGGTTGTTTAAAATCCGATCCAAAACTTATATATGTTTAATTTAATGTGCTTTTGAAGTATGAAATAGGAACAATCTTATCCCGTCTCCAACTTCAAATCGATCTACTCAATAAGTTGATCGAATGGAAATTGATATTAGTATCGTCTCTAAGGGTTAAGATGTCTAATTGTCTATCCATTTTTTGACCCTAAAAGCATTTTTACACTAGCTATAACATGCTCTTAATAAATTATAACTATACTTATATATAAATTGGTTTGAATGACATTTAGCGAAATCAAAGTAACATTTACATATATAAGATGAAATTAAGAATATTTAAGTTTGATCGAACTTAACCCGAACATGTCTTGGGGGTGAATTTGCTATTTACGGAGTATCATACGTTGGAGAATTAAATCTCACATCGGACAATTGTGCACTATAGTACTATACTACTGGTATGTAAGTAAATATGAAACTTTACCCATTAAATTAAGTTTTTGGGTTAGAAGATGAATCCCGACCTTAAATGTAAAGTGATTTAATATACCCGACAGATCACCCATCCTATTTTAGGATCCCTGAAATTTAACGAAGTCCATCTAAAATTGTTCTCTATAATACGTACGTATAGAATTCATTTTTATATAATTAAAAAAACACTTGTAGAAGTCTGAATTTGTGTGCCCTGCTAGCCTACTACATGTATATGGACCCAGCGTGGCTGTAGGCCCAATATTATGAAATGCTATTCGGTGTAGTTTACCGATCGAGTATATACATTCTATGAAAACATTTGTTATGCTAGATAATAGATGAACCTGATGTGCCACAATTTTGCATGTATGAGTATAAGATAAAGTAGAATTGTGGTTGGTGTCTTAAAATTTTAAGCTATTTGGAATGGTGGTTAACAATTTGGCAAATCAAGTATTTTCTTTTACACTCTCATAGTAGTAGGTTTGTACCCCTAAAACACTCAAAATTGATGTCGAAGACGCCCCAATTTGAATTCTGGAGCACCAACCATTTTTAGGAGGTTGTACTTTCGTTTGACCTGGAATCGTATGTTTGTCGCATGCTCTATACCTCCGATCTCTGTTTGATACTTCCACATCTCGTGAGTTGAGCTACATCGGAACTACTTATAAAAAGTCCCATTGTATATTGACCCCTCCCCGATCGAAGTTACAAAGCAAGGAGTAAACCTAAAGCCTCACAGGTATCAACCGAAATTTTCAACCAAATAAGCTTCTTACGAACTACTTCATCACACATTTGTGTACATGAACCTGGTCCTCTAAGTCTAAATAGTTGGGCTTAAAATTTAGCAAGGCCCAAACAAAAGAGACTGGGCTCAAATTTAGAGGTCTAGTTCTATTGTGTTATCAAAATCCAATTTTTTTCGTTCGACCAGAAAAATATCACATGGTAATATTCTTATCAAGATTTCTTGTAAATCTAAAATATTTAATTTTTATTCTATATAAGATGAAAATGCCAATGAAAATCTACTATAATAATAATATAATATAAAGTAGAAACCAAGTTTGTGTAAAAATTTGCGCCACGTCATCAAGCTTGAATAAAATTATTTTTTTATTTTTTTATATTAGATTTTTTAATAATAACCCTTATATCAACTTAATATCTTATCCAATTTCCTTATATTTCTATTTTATATCTTATCCAGTTTCCTTATATCTATTTGATATCTTACCCCATTTTTATATTTTAAGCTTTTTTCCTAACATAATTACTTTTAACGTTTTATATCTTACCCCATTCGTAGTACTTGCGGCGACCCTAATCCTTTCCTTATTCTCAAAAATCCAACCAATGATTTCTCCAACCCAAACACCTCTGCCGATCAAACTCCACCATCTCCCACAAATAATTCTAACCCTAAAGCCCCACCTTCTCACCCAATGGTCACGAGGCTCAAGAACAAAATTGTTAAGCCTCTCCTTCGCTCGGATGGTATGGTGCCATGGCCACCCCCCAAACCTGCTGCTCTCGCCACCAATGTGATTCCCGATGAGCCCCACTCCTTCACTAAAGCTTCAAAATACCCATAGTGGCGACAAGCTATGGAAACCGAGTTTCAAGCTGATAAAATTCCAGAGTCTGTAGTAGTCTAATGTTACATTTGATGTTATTAAATTTTAAATCATGTTCAGTTGGGTCTCGTTTTCAGAATATTAGTTGCTATTTTCTAGTTTAGTTAGTAGTTTAAGGTGGTTTCCTAGAATTAAGTTAGTGGGTTAGTGATTGGAGCACTAGTCAGATTGATATGTTAGTGGGTAGTTTCTACTTGTTTTCCTCTATTTAAGAATGAGTCAGGTCAGTTGTAAAACACGTTGAATTTTATCAATCTATTGAAAAGAGTCTGTGGGATTGTTTTCCTACAAATTTCCTCTTGCTAGCCATAGCTTGAGTGGTCCTTATCACAAGCTCTCCTAAACACCCACACTTGGACTCTAGTCCCTCCCGAGGCATCCTCAAATGTTTTGGGTGTCAAGTGGGTCTTCAAGACCAAGTACCATGCTAATGGACAAATTGAAAGGTGGAAAGCAAGGCTAGTAGCAAAGGGCTATCATCAAATACATGACTTGGATTACGATGAGACGTTTAGTCCTGTGGCTAAACCGTCAACAATCTGAGTGCTTCTCTCCTTAGCTGCGATGCGTGGATGGTCGGTGTCACAACTCGACATTCAAAATGCCTTCTTACACGGGGACCTAATGGAGGATGTCTATATCACCCAACCCCCAGGTTTCTCTAATTCCCTTCATCCTAGTTACATTTTCAAACTCAACAACTCCCTTTACAGCTTAAAACAAGCATCGAGAGCCTGGTTGACCAAATTGAGTGATGCTCTCATTGGCCTCGGCTTTCAGCCCTTTAGAGCCGATACTTCCCTTTTCTCCTATCACCGGGGTGCCCACTATGTCTTCATACTTGTATATGCCGATGATTTACTTGTCTTTTCCTCTAACCCTTCCCTATCTAGTGCTTTTGTGCAATCTTTATCCAGGTTGTTTCTAGTGAAGGACCTAGGCCCCATTAACTTTTTCTTGGGCATTGAGGCAGAACGTTCACCTGAAGGCTTCTTCTTGTCTCAATCTAAATACATCAGGGACCTCCTACAACGCACAAATATGAGCTACTCAAAACCTGTGTTGACTCCCATGGCCTCCAATTTTACGGCATCTGTAGACCCGTCAGCGCCCTTTGACGATCAATTCCTCTACCACAACACTGTTGGCAGTCTTCAATACTTGGCATTCACTAGGACAGACATCGCCTATGCAGTCAACAAACTCTGCCAATTCAAGCACAATCCGCTCGAAAAACATTGGCAAGGAGTCAAGCGCCTACTTCGCTATCTTAATGCCACTGTACACCTCAAGTTCCACATCAGCTCCGCTCCAAATTCTACTCTCTCTGTCTTTACAGACGTTGACTGGGTGGGTGATCCGGCAGACCGTCGATCGACGAATGCCTATTGTGTTTTTTCTCGGCTCCAACCTCGTCTCTTGGACGTCGAAGAAACAGGACACCGTTGCCCGATCGTCAACAGAGGCAGAATATCGGGCATTAGCACTAGCCACCTGCAAAATTTTCTAGATTCAATCTCAGTTGGCCGAACTCAAAATCATACTTCCTCAACCTCCCATACTCTAGTGCGATAATACTGGTGCAACATATTTGGCGGTGAACCCTATTCAACATCACCGGATCAAATATCTTAGCCTGGACTACCACTTTGTTAGAGAGAGAGTTCGTACTAAGGTCCTTCAAGTCTCCTTTGTCTCCTCCAAAGATTAGATTGCGGACATCCAAACAAAACCGTTGGCCACTACTCCGTTTGTCATCTCCGATCTAAACTTTGTCTTCGACACGTTCCGATCGCGGGAGGGTAATAGGCCCAATAGCATTGTATGTGAGGAAAGGCCCACAAGGCCCAACAGCTGTAACGGTACTCTTTGATAACAAGAGAACCCTAGCTAGCTTAGAGACAATATATATATATCATGTACACAGTATGTGATAAATTCAAGGAGCCTTATCTTATTCCTTCATTAAAACCTAGAAGTATGATTATAACTTTCGTTCTTTGTTTTCAATCCTTCAAGTGAACTTGAGTTGAACATGGATTGCATGTTGATTTGGTGAGCTAAGTTGTCTTTGAAGATGAAGTATATGCTTGTTGGCTCTGAAAATCATTTTCTTGCCTAATGGTGCCTAAAAGTTCTGAAACATAGGTATTACAGCCTTTTAGATCCAAGTACTATACATGTGAAAAATCTTTTGATGGATCAAAACCCTGTGTGGTTCTTCAATTTCAGATATTTACCGAAAAATGCAATGGAAAGATCCAACCTGCTCTCTAACTTTTTTGTGATTCCTGCGGATAGTTTCTTCAATTTGCTGAAGATGAAAATCCTGATATTGTTTTTGCCATTTTGAACTAAACTAGAACTAATCTATTATATATATTATAAACCACTAAGGATTAAAACCTTCTCATTGCGCCACCTCTACATTTTACACACGTCGCTCTGAGAATACACCACATTAGATTTTGCCACATGTCAGCACCATATTAATTTGAACAATTTTTTTATTTTAAACAATTTTATATTACAAAAAACTTGACATGTCATTTACACGTCATATTATTATTTGCCACATCACTTACACATCATATTATAATTTTCAACAATTTATATTTTATATATAGACCAATTTATAATTTTTATTTGCATATGGAGTATTATTTATACATATGCATAGCGTGTCAAAAGCTGACCCGACCCGTAAACCCGACCCGAAATTTCTGGGTTTTAACCCGAAAATTTGAACCCGAAACCCAGTTTGAACCCGAACCCGGTAAACCCGAAAATTTCTGGGTTAGGGTCGGGTCAAACCCGCTGGGTCAAGAAATCTATAAGGCGGAAAACTTATTTTAAAATGACAGATTGACGGGTAATTGTAGACCCAAAGGGTTTTAATTATATTACAATATATAAAATTTATTTTAGAAAAATATGATATATTTATTATTAAAATATTTAAAAATAATATTTTCTTATTATATTTTATTATTTAACTAATATTTTATTTAAATTTTGGTCAAAAAATTGATACTCTTGACCCGTTGGGTTGATCCGACCCGACTCAAAAACACGAAGTGACCCGAAAACCATAAAAAATAAAGACGTAACGGTACATATCTTTTTATTAAAAAAGTAGGAACAATGCATAGTTTCAAAAGAAAACCAATTCGATTTGTTTTATTGGTTTATATATGTATTGTGTACTCAACAACCGTGATGTAATTACCATATTCCACCAACAATAACTTACCTTATCATTGATAAAATTTCTTTAGTCTTTAGTCTTTACATGTCATTGAGAAAGAAAAGGGAATGTGTTAATCTTTAGTAGTTTCCACCAACAATAACTTACCATATTCCACCAACAATAACTTACCTTATCATTGATAAAATTTCTTAAGTAGTTTATATTCATGTCATTGCAGCTAGATCATTGACCGATCGTTTTTCACTCTTTAGTCTTTACATGCCAACTGTAAAAAGAGCAATGAAAAGGTCATACCTTTGACCAATAAAGAAAGACAATCTATAGGCTAACCAGACAAGGTGGAGAATAAAATTTGGCCTTTAAACAAGTGCTCTGCTTGAGAAAGAAGAGCTATATTTATTTTACTGTCACTTTATCATTGAAAACAGACAAGCATTAGCGTTATTGAAAACCGAAATGATAACTCAAAAATTGTTGGAGGAGCTCCTTCCCACATCGGAAGGAGTGGGCTAATCCCACTGGTATATAAATAAGGTAAAACCCCTACCCATTGGCTTAAGCTTTTGAGTAGAAAGGTAGATCCCGACCTTCTGTATGAAGTGGTTAAATTTACCCCGACACGTCACCCAGTTCTCTCGGCCCACCGGAATTTCACAAAAATTTATATTTGTAATATTTTACTCGCTATTTTACCAAGCCTAGTGTAGGAAAATTAACCAATATGACTTAATTTGTCTCATAAAATGTTTCATCAACAGATGAACAGTTAGCAAGTTTTGAGAGTTTTGAAAGATGGTCCATCCGATGGGCCTACATATTTGTAATCTCTAACTTGATAGAAATCAAATCGAAGGAACAATTAGTGAGTCATTCAATGATGAATGTAATGTGTTAATCTTTGCTCTAAGAAGGTCAAAAATACTTTTCTTCTAATGAACTTCCAAAGAATATATTATAAATGTCAATTTCAAGTCAAGAAGACATGCAAAGTCTACACTTACATTAACACGTGTCTTGTTTATGGTTTTCGATTTTTTGTAAACAAATCTGATACGTGATGTGCAAGTAATGACTACCTGAAATCTATCACCAAGTCACCAGTTTGACCGTTAGGTCTTTGGGGAAGAACCCCAAAAGCCAAGATCATCGTTTCGACACACAGACCACTACATCATTTAGAAATGCCCACAATTCTCACATTTTCATAGGTGTTTTAGGCGAATTCAAATAGTCTTTGAGGTACCATAAAACTTATTAAACTAAAATAAATTATTCATAAAAAATCAATCTAAAACATAGACCACTCAATGCAAATAATAATATTTTGGGGTATATTTTGCAATTTGTTTTTGTTTCTTATACTAAAAAACTAAAAAGTTCATCATCAACTTTCATGATCATAACCATATACTAAAGCGGAGGTTAAAAATATTAATTATTATGACACATGTCAACTTCACATTGGACGACATCATTCATCTTTAATAAAATAATTTAATTGGCTAAAATTTGATTATAAACCCCACATGTATGTGTAAAATACGAAAGAATATATATCATCAAAATTCTATCTATAAGGTCCTTACGATTTTCTTAATTAATTAATCTTACTATATACTAAATTGGAGATTAAAATAACTATATCAAACAACATATGTCAAGTCCAAATAAATATATAATTAAATTAATAGTAGTATCTTAAAGATATAATAAATCAAATAACCTTTTTATTAAATCAATTTGATTGGTTGACATTTAAATGTTTTATTTTTTTATTGGTTTAAATTTTATTATAGATTCTACATATATAAAAATAAATTATATATTTAGATTCGATTTTTTTTTTCCAAAATAGCAATAGAATAAAAATTATAAAATAAGAAGCTTATTGATAAAAATAATTATTCAATCCTTATACAAAAATTATAATCCTATAAATCTTTGTTTGATTAAAAGAATATATTATCACATAAATAATGTATCATTATAATAAATCCCATAAGAACCAAATTAAATAGAACAAATTAGACAAAGCGGCATCATTGATTGGGGGGATTTCTCCGCATAGCCATCACATATCACATGCCCTATTTAAACAAAATAAAATAAAAACAAGCCACATCGATTCTCTCTCCTCCTACTCTCATCGTTTCTCTCTTTTTTCCGTTTCTCTAGTTTCACCGGCGAAAGCATCCTGCTCACAATCGCCGCTGATTTCGATCAAACGGCGTTGGAGAACGGAGAAGAAAGCAAACGAGTGAGAAACTCGAAAAGAATTGGCCGGAGAAGGCCGTCGGCGAGCACTGATTCGACGGCGCTTTGGCACAATTTCCAATTACTGGAGCAAAGAAGGCCTATAGCTCCGCTCACCGGATTTACCGTTATGCTTTGCGATCGGAACGCCGCCTTTGTCTCGGTGGCGGAGGCGTCGCGGTTCACCTTCAGGACCTCGTAAAGAGTGGGGGCCGCCGTTTCCGGGAGGTCCTGGACGGCGTCTCGGCAACGGACGGATCAGGTCGGGAAGACAGCGGAGGAGCGGCGGAAGGAGTGCAATTGGGATGGATTGAAGGAGGAATCGCTCAGATCTTGTTCAGATCTGGAAGGAGTGTGATCCCGCACTCTACCGCATTCAAATCTGAAGAGAGGTACTGATCTCGGAGCATCACTTCGTCCATCTCCTCGATCCCGTCTGCAAGCATGGCGGCGTTCTCCCAACCTTCGAGCATGTTCTTCAGGTACTTTCTAGGTTTTTGGTACGTAGCTATCTCTTTTCGGAAAAGTCCTGGAAAATGCTCGATATGGAATCAGATGCAATTTTTGCAGATTTTTTGATTTGTAAGATCCAATATGTCATGTTGAAAGTGTGACCATGGTTTTTGCAGTACTTAAAAGCGATTGGGCGTGGATTGTTGGGGCTTCCAATTGGTGTATTCATCCACCTTCTATATGCAATCTGTTATAAAACTGTATATTAGCTGTCATTTCATTTCTTTTGGATAACATTCTTGAATTTGGAAGTGTGACTTTTTTGCAATCTGCTTGTGTGTTTTAATTGCTTGAGTCCTTGTGTGCCAATGGCTGATTCTATTATATTGCAATGTTGATGAATTTATATAGCTGATTGAATTCATTGATATTGGAGCTTCATGTTGCTAGGTTGTTTAACTTATCTGTGAAGTATAAATACGGTGATATATCAATACTAGAGCGTTAACAATTTCTTATCCTGAGTAGATCAAGTTAGTGAAAACAAAGCCGTGCTTACATTTTGTTTTTATAACCTAAGGTAGGCTTGTCATGCTGTAACATATTGACATGTAAATGTGCTTGCAAGAGAGCAATTTGATAGGTAGTAGTATTGTTGTGAGATCATGAAATGTAGATTTTTATTAAGGTCCTGCTCAAGTAATTTGTTGATCTTGCAATTTGCTACTGAGATTTAGGGGTCACTTTGTGATGATAATTAAGTGTAACTTGTGGTGATAGTTAGTGTGAATATTGTCACTTGTGTTGACAATTAGGTATGAATATTGTCACTTGTGGTGACAATTAGGTGTGAATATTGTCACTTGTGGTGACAATTAGGTACTTAGGTGTGAATATTGTCACTTTGATTGACAATTAGGTGTGAATATTGTCACTTGTATTGACAATTAGGTGTGAATATTGTCACTTGTGATGACAATTAGGTGTGAATATTGTCACTTGTGACAATTAGTGTGAATATTGTCACTTGTGGTGACAATTAGGTGTGAATATTGTCATTTGTGTTGACAATTAGGTGTGAATATTGTCACTTTTGTTGACAATTAATATGAATATTGTCACTAGTGGTGACAATTAGGTGTGAATATTGTCACTTTGTGGTGTCGGTCAACGCCGGTCAACGCTGGTCAACGGTCGGTCGACTAGTGGAGAGAGGGATTATGCTATGTGTGCAAATATGACATATTGTGGTATTTTCTTACTATATGGCATTTTCCAAATGCCATATAGCCAAATCATTCAATTAAATAAAATAATACAAGATGATATATCAAACTTTTATTTTTTAATAACTTTATAAATTTCAAAATAAGTTTTTAATTAAATCAAAATTGTGCCCTTTAAGGGAGCCTAATTACTGAGATATTTGAATGGAGCAATAGAAATAAGACGGCTCATTGTATTCATTGTATTCTTAGCAAATATATACAGCTTACAAGAAACCCTAGGCACAAGGATCTAGTGACATGTGTGCTAGTTCTAGAATGTGCTATTCAATTCTTGCAGTACATAAGCCACGTCATAGGATAAATATCCAGAATTAATATCATGTGCTGCTATGCCCCCTCGATCCGAGCGGTGTGGAGACACAAGTTGGATCGTTGTTGAAGAAATCTTGCTGTTGGCAGAGGTTTAGTAAGAGAATCAGCCAATTGCTCTTTAGAAGAGATAAAAGCCACATGAAGGGAGCGGTTCTGGACTCGTTCTCTGACGAAGTGATAGTCAAGAGAGAGGTGTTTGATTCTATGGTGGAGAACAGGATTGACGGCAATATATGTGGCACCAAGATTATCGCACCAGAGGGTTGGTGCTTTGCTAAGAGAGATCTTCATGTCTGCCAACAAAGATTGTATCCATAACAATTCGCAAGTGGCATTAGCAAGACTTCGATACTCAGCTTCAGTTGTGGATCTAGCAACAGTAGCTTGCTTCTTAGATGACCAGGAAACAAGATTGCTGCCTAGAAATATGCAGTAAGCACCGGTGGATTTTCGATCAACTTGATCTCCTGCCCAGTCGGCATCGGAAAAGGCTGACAAGAGCTGATCAGAGGTGGAGGAAATTCTGAATTGAAGTTCAGCAGTTGAATTTAAATACCGCAATATCCGTTTCACAGCCTGCCAATGATGTTCTTGCGGGTCTTGCATAAATTGGCAAACCCGATTTACAGAGAAGGAGATATCAGGTCGTGTGAAAGCTAAATACTGAAGGCTTCCGACCACACTTCTGTAGAGCGAGGGATCATGGAACGGTGGTGACTGAGTAGGCATCGACGTGGTAGGCATTGGGGTGGAAACTGGCTTTGAATGATGCATATTTGTCTTGGTACAAAGCTCCTTAATGTATCGTGACTGTGACAGAGCAAAACCATCTTTAGAGCGAGTCACTTCGATGCCAAGAAAGTAATGAATGGGGCCAAGATCCTTGACTGGAAACCGTTCAGAGAGGCCAGTGATGAACTTATCAGCAAGTGTAGCATCAGATGAAACGACCAACAAATCATCTACGTAGACGAGAACAAACACAATTTGATTGCTTTGACGGAAACAGAACAGGGATGAATCGGCGAGGGAGGGGGTGAAACCAAGCAGAACAAGAGCATCTGTGAGTTTAGAAAACCAAGCTCGAGGAGCTTGTTTTAAACCGTAAAGAGATTTGTGCAATTTACAAATAAAATTTGGATATAGAGGATTGATAAAACCTGAGGGTTGTTCAATGTACACCTCCTCGCTCAAATCACCGTGTAGAAATGCATTTTGGATGTCAAGCTGTCGGGCAACCCATTGGTAAGAGGCAGCAAGGGAGAGAAGTAATCGGATGGTTGTGGGTTTGGCGACGGGGCTGAAAGTTTCTGAAAAATCGACACCTTCGAGTTGATGATAGCCTTTCGCGACAAGTCTCGCTTTCCGGCGTTCAATAGTACCATCGGAGTGTCGTTTTGTTTTAAAGACCCACTTAACGCCGAGCACATTTGAGGATGTACCGGGAGGCACGAGAGACCAAGTGCCAGTTGAGAGTAAAGCATTGTATTCATTTGACATTGCCTGCCGCCACTCCATGTACTTCGATGCTTCGGTGAAATTGGAAGGTTCATCTGGGATGATGGCAGTGTGCTGGCAAGAGGATTTTGTGGGCCAGGGAATGGTTCCATCTTGTCGGATGACTGGTTTGTGAATTTGATGTTTGGAACGAGTGGTCATGGGATGTGCTGGTGGCAATGAAGAAGAGGGAGGCAAAGGTTCAAGGGATGAGTGTTCGGGAAAGTGGGGTTGATTGGATTCTGGAGGTGGGTGGGTTGAACTTTGTGGTTGGGATTGAGTGGAAGAGTGAATTGGAGAGTTGTGAGCGGAAGGCATATATGGGCCTAAAGTGGGAGATGGGCCCAATAAGGATGGTAAGAGATTTGGAAGAGAAGTGTATTCAGATGGTGGAGGGGAATTAAGCTGAGAATGGTGGGGTTCTTTGGATTGAAAAGGGAAGTGTTCTTCATGAAATAGGACATCTCGTGATACATAGTAACGTGAGTGAACCCAATCAAAACAAATGTATCCCTTGTGGGAGCCACTATATCCCAAGAATATGGTAGGGGTGGACCTAAAAGCAAGCTTGTATTGATTATATGGGCGTAAATTAGGAAAGGCAAGACAACCAAAGACTTTGAGAAAGTTGTAATCGGGTGATTTGTGAAAAAGAAGGTCATGAGGGGAAAGGTTGCCAAGAATTGGAGTGGGAAGGCGGTTTAGGAGATAGGTGGCGGTTTCAAAAGCGAAGTCCCAAAAACAGAGAGGTAGAGATGAATGTTTGAGGAGTGTGAGACCCATGTCGACAATGCGTCGATGACGAGATTCAACACTTCCGTTTTGTGGGTGTGAATATGGACAAGTGAGACGGTGGATGATGCCTTTGGATTCAAATAGGGATTTTAGTGGCTTAAACTCGGTACCACCATCGGTTTGGAGACTAAGAATTGTAGTGGAAAATTGATTTTCAATGAGATTAATGAATTTAGTAAAGGTGGTGGAGACAAGTGATTTTGTAGACAAAGGAAATAGCCAAGTGAATTTAGTAAAGTCATCGACAATAGATAGATAGAACCGGTTTCCCTTTTTAGATAGGGTGTGGGCCGGACCCCATACATCAGCAAATAGTAGAGCAAAAGGCCTAGTGGAATGGTTTGTAGATGGTGGGTGAGGAAGACAATGGGCTTTGGCCCAAGAGCATGATTGGCAAGGGAAAACCATGGCAGATGGGTTGGGGCCTGTTGGGTTTATTTTCTGAAAAAGGGATTTGGTAATCTTTTCTGATGGGTGACCGAAGCGACTGTGCCAACGCGCCAGGGACGAGGAAACTGTTAAATTTGCTTGAGGTGGGTTGTAGGGTGCCGACAGCTTGTACAGATCTCCTTCAACGGTTCCTCTGAGGAGGGTGGTGTGCATCTGTACATCCTTCACCAAGAAAAAGGTAGAATGGAATTCAAAATAAACATTATTATCAAGACAAAATTTCCGAACGGAAATTAGGTTTTTAGAGATGGAAGGAGCATGAAGTAAATTAGAGAGAAGAAAGGATCGATTTGGAAAGGATAAGTGAGTGGAACCGTAGTTTTGGATTGGGATTGTGGATCCATCGCCGAGTGAAACCTGCTCAGTTCCGCCGTAAGGGAGCGAATCAATCCGGAGGTTTGTCAAGTCGGGCGTAAAGTGATGTGTGGCCGCCGTATCTGGATACCACGAGGTCGATGCCGTTGTGTGGTGTGCTTGGTAGGTTGGTGGCGGTCGAAGACTCGATGGCGGAGGAGCTTGGAAAGAGTGGTCGAAGCGGTACCAACATGTGAGAGCGACATGGCCAGGTTTGTGACAGACTTGGCAAATGGGTCTATTGTCCAGCGCACCAGTGAAGTTGGTGAACCCACGACCCCTGCCTTGTTGTCCTTGTTGCTGGAAATTTGGTTGTTGTTGCTGGTGTGGGGAGCCTCGGCCACGACCCCTGCCTCTTCCACGTCCACTAGAGGTGTAGTTGGCCTCTGGATTCTGCTGTTTCGGCTGAGTAGTGGTGTTGTTTGCAGATGGAGGTGGTGTGAGTAGAAGAGGCGTATTTGTGTGAGTAAGACGGGCCTCATGAACCAGGAGATGGGAGAAAATTTGTTGAGAGGTGGGTAGGATGGGCTGTGTGGAAAGAGAGGTAACCAGGGATTCATAATCCGAACCCAATCCTGCTAGAAGATAAACCGAAAATTCGGAGTCGGCAATATGATGCCCTGCAGCAGCTAGAGTAGTGACTAAGGATTTGGCTTGGTTGAAGAAGGTTGTCACTGACTCATTTCCTTTCTTCAAGGAGGCAAGTTTCAGCCTTGCTTGAACAACTTGGGCACTCGATCGAGCAGAAAAGAGATCGTGCAAGGTGTTCCAAATCTGAGCAGCACTAGTGCAGTCCATTACTTGGACAAGCACCGATTCAGTAAGAGAGGAAGTTAGGACTGCCATTACAAGCTGATCTTTGGCTACCCATTCAGAAAAGGCGGGATTGAGACTTCCATCTGTGAGATTTTGAGCTGGTTGTGGCGAAGAGCCATCAACATAAGGGAAAAGGTTTGGGGCTCGAAGATAAGGAGTGACCTGTGTTTTCCAGAGAGGAAAGTTCTCTTGGGTTAATTTGACGGTGATGAAGCTAGCAAAAGAGGGAAGGGCGGGAGAAAGGGGATTTGTTGTCATGGTAGAAGAATCAGTGGGAAAAGAGGAAGTAGAGGAAGGGGATTGTAGGGAGTCTAAGTTTTCTGGGGTGGGAACTTGTTCTTCTTGCTCTTCTTGTTCTCCAATGGAGGTTTCTTCTTCTGAGGACATTAGGAATAGGCGTTTGCCTTTAACGGCTCTGATACCATACTGAGATATTTGAATGGAGCAATAGAAATAAGACGGCTCATTGTATTCTTAGCAAATATATACAGCTTACAAGAAACCCTAGGCACAAGGATCTAGTGACATGTGTGCTAGTTCTAGAATGTGCTATTCAATTCTTGCAGTACATAAGCCACGTCATAGGATAAATATCCAGAATTAATATCATGTGCTGCTACTAATACTAGTTAGTAAAGGGGGCTATGCGAATTGAGAAGCTCTTACCATATATTTATACTTCCTCTGTCATAAATTATATACGTGCTTTTAATCTTATCTTTTTATTTTACAAAACCTGTTCTTTTAAATATTTTTGACATTTTATTCCTACCATTTTGAGTTTAAAAGTGAGTATATTTTAATGCATTAGTGGGTATTTTGGATGAAATTTTTTACCTTCAATATATGCACAACAAGGATAAAAAGAAGTATTTTATGAAAGCATTTTAATACTAATGTTTTTTTTGGTCGAATTTAATACTAGAGTAATTAATGAAAGCATTTTAATACTAATGTATGGAGTACTCGGTATTGTATTCCGTATATTTCACTGGGTAAAAAGGCTTCGTTTTGGAAGGGGAGCAAAGGAAAGCAAAGATCATTTGATTACGTAATCGCTTAGCTCATCTAGTAATATTTGTGTTCTTTAACTAATGTCTCCTAATATATGGAGTATTGAATAGGTCCTATTTGTGAAAGACTCTTATCTTCCGAATTAAAAATAGCGTTGATCACCGAATTAACAATTAAGTAATGAGTGAAAGAGTCCCCATTCATAAACAATTCATTTCTCATCATATGTACTAGCAATTTAGCATGGATGTACACTCTTTCACGGCAAAAACAAAAACAAAAAACGTTCATCTGATATAGTATTTGATAAATCACGTCACGTTCTTAGCTTATGCTAGTAAAAAATATATATAAAAAATTTGAATGATTTTATAAAACTTATACTGACAGCTGTTTACAGCTCAGAGTCAATAGTTTTTCGGTTGCTCATCGGGACACATAGCTTCATCTTAACTATATCCAACTCGATTCGGGTCGTACACTTAAGTTAGATAAATGAGTCTCTCAAAAGAAATATTTTAACATCTGTTGGAGTCGAACCCAAGACCTTGTGGATGTAGAGGTACCGCTTACCGCCTTCACTAAATACTTCCAAAATTTTAGTCCTTGCTCACCAAGCAACCACCATTTCTTTTTCCAATTTTTTTCCGTATATCTTTTTTTTTGGATTTTTGGATCTATAAAAGAGCAGAGAACTGGGCTTCATGTTTGACTCAACCAACCAAATCCAACAACACTCTCTCTTTTTTCAGATCAAACGGAGCTCGATTAGTTTCTGCCTCTACTCTCTTTCCCAACTCCAGATAAGGCAAAGCCTCCAAAACACCTCAGCAATGGAGTCCAAATCCTCAAATCTCTCCTCGTCTCAACGGCTACCGCCGAGACGAGGACAGATCAAGGCCAGAATCATCGCCGAGTTCGTATCGCTCGTAAGCGGTGGCAAAAGCCGACGCAGAAAGCAACAACAAGAAGGAGACGAACACGGCGACTTCTCCGGCGAAATCTCACCTGCAATTCCATCTGGTTATTCCTCCGATTCTTCGCCTTAGCTCTCTGTAGATCGATCGAATTGATGGAATTTAGCATCTGTTACTCTGTTGTATATTGTTTTAGAATCCAGATTTCTTCTGGTTTGTTTTTTGTCTGAATCTGGGGGTTTTGTATAGCTAAGTTGAGGATTCGGTTGAAATCCTCTAATCGTTGTGTATAGATAGAATCGAGTTTGAATCCACTCTTCAGCGATCGAATCGATCGATCAATCCGCTTGATTGTGTGTTGTATAGCAGCAGCAATTCAAATTTTCAATTTCTCGCATCTTGTGGTGTACGGAAGCTGCTCGGATTGCTGTTTTGGTGTTTAGATGCAGTTGAGTTTAAACCCGGGAGGATTTTACATTAAAACCCAATTCTGGATTGACGTGAAATTTTAGCACTCTGTATCTTGAAAATTTATTTTACGTTTTATTATTAAAATATGTAGAAAATTATTATTAATTTTTATTATTTTAATAATAGTATAAAATCGGATACCATGGACTCGTTGGATTGATCGACCCAACCCACCCATTTGACATGTGAGTTCATGATTTGTTGCCGATTCAGTTCGAATCAAAAAATGACCTGGCCCGACCTTGCTAATTGGCAAGTCTAATTCCAAAACATTTCTCATAAAACTTGACTCGCTTCGCTTTTGAAATGGTAAGTTACCTGACATCACTAACACTACCCTGTCAAAAGCTGATCCGATCCGTAAACCCGACTCGATTGGACTTCAACCCGAAAAAATTTAAATTCAAGACTCAGTCATAACCCAATCCGATTGAACCAAAACCCATTGGGTTGGACCCGATTTCTTATGTTTTAAAATATATATAATATATTTTGTACATTATACTATATTTTGGAATATATAAAAATTATTTTGAAAATTATATAATATTATATTGTTAAAATATAAAAAAAATATTCTAGTACTTCATTTTATTATTTAAATATCTTTTACTTAAATAATGTTAGAAACATTCGATACTCTTGACCCGTTAGGTTGACCCAAACCGAAACCCACAATGACCCGACCCAATTGACCCATGACGGTTTTCAACCTGAACTCGAGCTAACCCAACCCGCAAACCCAAACCGAAAACTTTGGGTTTCAACCCGTAAAATTTAAACCTGAGACCCAATTCCAACCAGACCCGATTGAGCCAGAACCCATTGGGTTGAACCCGATTTATTGTGTTTTAATATATATATAATTTATTTTGAAAATTATACTATATTTTAGAATATATAAAAATTATTTAAAAATTATATAATTTTATATTATTAAAATATAAAAAACTAATATTTTAGTACTACATTTTATTATTTAAATGTCTTTTACTTAAATAATGTTTAAAAAATTTGATACTCTTGAGCCATTGGATTACCCGACCCGACCCAAAAGCCGGAATGACCTGTCCCAATTGACCAATGACCTGTTTCAACCCGAATCCGAGATGATCCGACCCGATCAACCCGATTTACAGGTCTAACTAGCACACATGATAAATATATTTCTAATGTTCTAACATGTGTATAGATATATTTGTAATGTTCTAACAGGTGTATGGAAAAGTTATAACAAGACAAATTTGGGGAATTACCACTTTAATAGTTCACTTAGGGGATATAAGTAAACAGAGGAAAGTCGCGAAACGTGATACCAGGAGCAACTTCACTATCCCAAATATCTTGATTGGGGAGACATATAAGACCTTGATATAGTATATAGTTCATAGCAGAGACTTGTGCAATGTAATTTAATTTGTTTATTTTTTGGTCGAAAGCAATGTAATTTTATTTGCAACAAGCCAATAGTGGCTAGTGATAGATTTTCAACCATAGCTGATGGTCGAGACGATAGAGGAACAAAGATGAGGGACACACCAACCACAAGCAACGCACAAAGGCGTGCTTAGAAACAATCGATCGACCTCAACGTACAAATGCTATCTCCCCTCAATCACCCCCTTTGGCCGAGCCATCATCCATCAATGTCGACCATTGTTGCTACTTACTAGAGAGATGCAGTGCTTGATGAAACGGTTAGTAACGGTAGAGGATAAAAGTAAAGTGAGACTTCATTGATGACACATGAAGGAATGAAGGGAAAGAGGAGACGTGTCACGGTGCAACAAAAGAGGGAGAATCCCTAGACATTTCATTCATGTGTGTACATGAAAGTTGGTGAAAAGAACTACTCCGTCTGTTTCATTTAATGCGTCATTTTAGCAATTTGTACATATATTAAGGAAGCTATTAAATGTACTATTATACCCCTAATTATTACCTCACTTTTTTACTTTATTGAAAACCACTACTAATAAACTGCTAATGATTATAAGGGTAAATCTGTAAAGTAAATGCCAAAAATGTAAAAAGACATGTATTTTGAAACAAAATTTTAGAGCTAAAATGACATCTTTTATGAAACGGAGGGAGTATTTATATTATTGGTTTTTCTATTTTGTGCCACAAGGGCACATGATAAGCATACCAAAAACAGAAACTAAAACCCTAAAAGGAAAAGAGTAAACCCGTCACAAAACATTTCAAAAACAAAAAATGTAAAATTTATCAAATATTTCTATTAAGGACACACGATATAAAAATCGTTATATTATTACACTAGGTGACTCATCAAGCATAATAAAAGCAACAATTTCCACGTAGATATTGACATGTCAAGTAATTTGATCTTTTCCTTTTGTCACGTTTAACACTTGAATTTCAAATATTCAAGGACCCATACCACCGGCAGCATTGTTCAACGATCCTCTTCAGTTGTTGTATGAACTACTATATGCCATGGACGACATCCAAGCTTTATTAAGGTTGATTACCATACATACCACCATCATTGTCATCCAAATATGGGTCCAACTTAATGGTCGTGAATTAATTCTAACGATCAGCGCATTCAATCTGCACTAAGTCGGGTTCAGATCTCTTCTTTACTGTGTCACTTCGCTAGACATTTGATCGGCATGTAGTAGGTAGGTCTGTCTGATAATCCAATATAGTCTCAATCACAAGAACAGCTTTAAAAGGCACCAAGAACAAAAATCCTGTCTATTGCTCAATCTATTTTCCCAACAAGAGACAGACTACCAGACGATCCTTGTAGCTGTAACAGTGTAGCAACTCTATAGAATGTCAATTAGGATTCAGCTGGAAATATGAAGTTAAAAACAGAAATGGCAAGACGAATCGAAGATGATTCTATCGTTCCCCTCGTGTCTAGCACCCATTTCAATTGGGTGAACTCCACCAACACATGTACACTAAAACGCCATCTTATCTTATCCAAATAAAACAAAAGAAACTCTACGTCGAAGATCATTAATGCTCAAGGTGAAAAACGTATTCTGTGAGACGCTGGAGTTTGCTGTGATCTAGTCTCTGTTCAGTGACAACCACCTGTTTCTTCACAGTCAGCATTCGAGAATCCGGCTCCATGGTCCAACACTCCTGTAAAACATCTATATACCAGCAGAGAAGCCAAGGTTCATATGAAGTATTACAATGTACAAAGATGCAAGCATTTTTATGGAGCATTTTCTAGTTATCGCATGCATATTCACTTTTGTTTGTCACTTCTAGAGTTTGATAAGCCACATGGGTCTCAAAAGTTCAAGTTAATATGACAAGTAGTCTACATCTACAGTTGTGCCAAAGTTTCAAGTAGTTGGTTCCAATCAAACTCAGGAGGAGATTTTGATCAGAAAATATAAATTTCCTCGAAAACTCATACTTATGTTGTATTATGAGTCCAAGCCTATTGGGAAATTTTAAGCCCCACCAGAAAGTTTGCTTCATCCGGCAGTAGAGCAAGCATTATCGAAAATAAAGATTTGTGTATAGAAAGGGATCGGGGTCTCACATTTTGTAGCCTCGTCCTCGCTCATTCCCAAGAAAACTGCAACTTCCTTGACATGAATTGTTGAATAAGCAGAAAGAAGTAACTGAAACATCTTTCTCCTGTAACGTTCTGCAAATCAAAGTACCCAATCATGAAAAATGATCCCATGCATTCCTAGTTGACCCACTATATTCTAATTACAGCTATTCAACCAAATGAAATGCACACTAAGCATCAAAGAGTTCTCATCACAAGGGATGATTGATGAGGAAATAAAGGTAGTCAAAATCTGATGCAAGGTCAATTTCATAATCAGCAAATAAGACTGTGTTTTATAAACAGATAGCATTATAAAGAAGGCAACAGATACAATTACCAACAGCACAAGAGAATTGCATGGTTAGCACTTAGCAGATCAAATGCACAGTCAGTCTCTTCAAGAGAAATCTACAGTTCATAACAGCAACAACAACAAACAAAAACACTGGGAGGTATGAAGATGCATAAAATCAACATAGACTAAGATCCCATCAGCCTGCTCCTAGAGCATAGCAACATTCTCCAGTTCATCCATTCTTGCACTCAATTTCATACCAAACTACCAAAAGATCAACTAATTTCATTCAAAAGTATAAGAAAAGCTAGCACGAGGCATAGCATGAGTATTAGTGTCTGAAAGCAGCAAGACCTGTACGCTGAGAGCCACCACAGCCCACAAGAAACCTCACACACACTACAAAACTTATATCATAAGCCAACCAAAGTTTCAAACTAACAGCAAATTTCCTATTTCATCTAAGCCTCAACTTTATTGGCAAAAAAGATCAGGCTATCAAATTCATAATTGTAAACGAAAAGGCTAAGCAGGCAATTGCATAATGTTCTCAAGCTTATTCAAAAATATCACTCTCCAAGTGCCAAAACATCAAATTGTCATGGAAACCATATCCAAATCCAACGACAGAAAACTGACCTGCAAAGAAAGAAACAACAGCTTGGGCTTCCGGACTCCAATTAAAGCCCCGAATTGCTTCATAAACAGCAGCGTGATCCCTCATCCAAAGATTCTGACCAATTCTCCAAGCAGCCACAGCTTCTGGCTGACTTTCCTTGACCGCCACAGGTATCGACTTCCACAGGAATCTAGCACTGTTACTGAAATCGCACCATCACCATTACCATTTCAAGATCCAATTCATTCAATCCAAAGAATATTAAAAAAAGAGCTGATATGCAGAATCGGGAAATCGGAGGAAATATAAACGTTACATATCATCAGCGTAGATGTGGGCGAGCAAGTGGATCGAATAGGGCCAGTCGGCCTGAAAGGAGACTCCTTCGGCAGCAACCTGGAGCATTAGATCGTCGCAGACATCGGAGAGTTTGTGGAAGGATTTGGATGCGATGGCGTCGGAGATTGATGAAAAGTTGATGGCTGAGTCATCAAGCGCCATTACTGTTAAAATCAATTTGAGCCAACTACTCAATAATCAAAACGACAGAAACCTAATATTTATATACCAAGTCCAAACCATCACCGAATTCAACCCATTATATACAGGACTGAATTCAGAGGTGGACTTCAGTTGCGCATCGATATGCTTCAATATTCAATCAAATATCATAATTGGTTTCCCTACATGATGCACAATGAATCAGCAAGCAAGCTGAAGTTTGAAATAACAATCAACACCATGAATTGAAAATGGCATCTTTCTTGAGCAAATTAAGTATCAAACATGTGGCCTCAGTTGAGGAAAGGGCAAGACAAATATACAACAATCACAAATAACCATGAACCCAACAATGAAGGCACAGTTACAAGCACCAAGTCAAAAATCATGAACTGAACAATGATCAACAACCAAAAAAGGGAGAGAATACCTTGGACGGTGAGAGAAACGGAGCGTGGATGTCCAGAAAGTGGCCTTCGCGTCGTCAATTCTAGTCGGCCCTCAAACCCGAACTAGGGTTATGGAGGGTATCGATTATCGGGTGGGAATGTCATGGCATCAATTGAAACCAGCGAATGTTACAAGCAAAAACGAGTCTAATTTCCTAGGAGTAATTTTATTCAAAGCTTCAAAATTATTAAACAATTAGCTATACCCACTACCCACCACCGTGCAATGCGAGGTGTCAAACGGATTGGGTCGGCTGAATTCGGGTTTCGACTTTTCGGGTTCGGATTGAATGCGGATTATGACAATCGGGCTACAAGTCAAGTCGAGTCGGGTCGGGTCTTATTAGGTTATTATGCGATTCGGGTCGACTGAATAGGTCAAGAATTTGAATTTTTAATAATCGGGTCAGGTTATTGTTAGTCACTCCAACAATGTTAATAGTGGTACTTTTATTTTTCATAGATTGAGTTTTTGCATTAAAAAGGTTGTGGGAGTCCAACTTCATGTAATTATAAAGCATATAAATAAAAATATTACCATAATAATATTTTTGAATATATTATATTAAAAAAAATATTATGATTAAATAATTGTTTTTAATAATAAAATATTATTTTTAATCGATTTTTATGATAATATTTTATTTATAATAGTTTTTATAATAAAATATACTATAATATTTAAAAGAAAATATATTTATTTTTCATATATAAAACAAATCGGGTCTGTCGGGTCGGGTTCAGGTTCGGTTTTTTTCTTTGCTCACTACTATTCAGGTTGGGTTTCAACCCTAAAGTGTTCGGCCAGTTCGGGTCAGGTTTTGACAACTTTAAATGCACCATTGCGATTTAAATTTAATTGTTTTTATTTATAGGTTTTTTTGGTCATATGTATAGGTTTATTTATTATAACTAGTGTAATTCATGTACTTTGTACGGGATTTGAATAAAATTTTAGATTTAATATTTTTTTAATTTAAATAGTATATTGATATCACATATAAATAAAAACTACATATAATTAATAGTGCTATAAAATACTTAAGTAGGAGTTTTTGAGAAATTATCATCATATTCATATATGTAGTCATTTTAAAAATAAAGATTACAATCATATAAAAAATTAAAGGATAAATCATACATAATCAAATATTTAATTAAGAAATAAAAGCCTAATTAACATATTAGTTAAAAAATAAATTTTTTTGACTATTTGATAAGAATTATAGCGATAAGCTATATACGGGATAATCTATTATAATACAGTATAAAGCAAACGCCAAGTCTTTGTTAAAATTTGCGCCACATCATCTACCATGAATAAAATAATGATTTTATATTTTTACATTATATTTGCTACAAATAACTCATATATCACCTTGATATCTTATCCAATTTTCTTATATCTACTTAATATCTTACTGAATTTTTGATATCTTAAGATTTTTTCCTAATATGATTTTTTTAAAATTATATCTTATATGAATTAAAAAATTCAAGTAACTTTTTTATATCCTAACAAATTTTCTTTATTAATTAGTATACATTTTTGTCATTATTAAATCTTAAATAATAGTGAAAAACTTTCACATATGCCAATAGTATATTGAATAATAATATAAATATGAAAATTTGGATAGAATTATTTTAAAATTAACATTTTATTAATAAAATTATATACAAGTTGATAGGTTTGGACTTCGGTCTATCGCGTTTGGATTATAAATACTCGAGTGAAAAGCAGATTCGTATCAAAATTCGATCTCGAATCGGTTAATTCGGGTTTATATTTACATTACCTGTACATGGTACGGGATTTATACTAGTTAAGAAATAAAAAACTCATTAACATATTGATTAAGAAATGAAAGATTTTGACTATTTAATAAGAATGTCTATTGACCATATATAAATTTCAAAATCTTTCCTTTCTTAATCAATATCTTAATTTCATATCTTATAGATAAGATTTGTACTATTACAAAAAATAAAATATTTTATAAAAAAATCTTTATAATTATCCTTTTGGTAGGAAAATATGTAACACCCCATCTTTCTGACAAGGCGTTACTCGGTAGTAGACCTCACGAGACACTACCAAGCTAGTTTGACAACGGATCGCCAGCGAGAACTCTCGCATGTTGGAAGAAAACTCTCGCATCGCCAGCGAGAATAACCATTTGAAGGCGCAGCTTCAATCGACCGCGGGGCATGGCTTGCGATCACGGATGACCCGCGAGTCGGAAGGGGTGGCCATCCACCTCAATTTAAATGGCGGCGAGGGCTCCTCGTGCGGCCCCCGCACCGTCGAAAACCCCGAGAGGCCACCCCTGCGGCCACTCGCCCAGGGGTCCCGCCACCCACAACGCCAACGAATTGGCAACCCTCTGCTTCTCTCCAGCCCTCTGCGGCCCTGCGGTCTGATCCTAACCCTCATCCTTAGCCTCCCCGGTTTCCATGGGACGATGAGGAAGAGGAAGAAGACCCCGAAAGGAGGCGTCCGGTGAGTGTGGGAGAGACCGTGCGCCGAGAAGTGCAAGAGCATCTTAAAGTATTTGCAGAGCAACTCGCCCGTATACCTAGCATGCCCAAGCCTCTGGAAAAAGAGTCCTACGACGGATACGACGAGTCGCCCTTTGTGCCTCATATTGCATAGGAGCCCATACCTAAGAAGTTCACTGTCCTGACCATGCCTTCTTATGACGACATCGTGGATCTCGACGATCACGTGGCGGTTTACAAACAGCGGATGATGACTAGCTCCGTCCCCGACGATCACGTGGCGGTTTACAAACAAGCCCCACGGGCTTGGTACCAAAGGTTTGCCTCCTATCTCTATAGAAATGGGTTCACTAGCAGTCAAAGCGACCACTCCTTGTTCATCTACAACTCTGAAGGAGAGACTGCTTTCTTGCTCTTGTATGTTGACGATATCATCCTCACGGCTTCTACGACTCTTCTTCGTCGGCTCACTCTCATGTTAGGCAAGGAGTTTGCCATGACCGACCTCGGCCCCTTGAGATATTTTCTTGGCATCTCCGTAATCAGGAATCACTCCGGTTTTTTTTGTCACAGCAGAAGTATGTCAAGGAGATCATTGACATCTTGGAACGGTCAATGATTCTTATAAGATATATACAAGAGATCTCGTGGAATAGATCTTAAGAAGGATGAGTCAAGATTAATATAGATGGTGCGATGAGAGAGGGCTGGATGACCACAAGGGTGTGATTTGCAATGAAAATGAGCAGTGGATTCAAGATTTTGCTCACAATATTGTCTCATGATCGGTCCCCGTGGCAGAACTTTGGGGAGTGGCTAACGGCTTGAAGATTGCTTAGGCCAAGGGTTTTCGCAAGGTAATCCTAGAGTCGGATACACAACTAGTCAATAATTTTTGCTCTAAGAACATGAATAAGAACCGTCCACTCTTTATTTAGGTCAATTTATGCCACGACTTTATTTGTATGGATTGGACTATCCAAATTTGTTTTGTGTCGCAAGACGAATACTGTTGCGAATGACCTTGCTTCTATTTGCTTTTAATTTTCTACTAGGTTTCCATGTATTACTTGCCCCGCCGGATTTTTTTACTTTTGTTATGATGTAAGGGGTCGGGCTATTTCCCGTATGATGATTACTTCACGCTTTTCATTATTGATAAAACGTCCTTGAGGTCTCTTTCCACCCAAAAAAAAGGATCAAAATACGGTAGTTATTAACATGAACCATGCATCGTAAGTAAATTGATAGTTACTTGGTATACATGATTACATGCACAGGCCAATGAACTGTAAGTAGCTATTAACATGAACCATGCATGCATATATGGTTTAAGTTATTTGGAGATTGAGATTGTATAAATATCATAAATTATTTGAAGATCAATCGAGATTATACATATCCTTGTCAAAAATACAGTAATAATTGGATTATGTCGGATCCGATCTTCATACATGAGTGTACAAAGGGTATAACTTGGTGCTTAAAAGGATTGGAGAGGGCACAAAAATGTCAAGAAAGCATTTTCCGAGTGGTAAAAAAGTCCATATTTGTGATTCTTCTATTCCTTTCTTGTAGAATCAAAACTAATCCACAATTATTGACACAAGGCTAGCTTCCAAAAGAAGTTGCCTTGCTATACTCTTGTTTTGCCTATAAAAACCCACAACTCCATCACTTCATCCCACCAAACTAGCATAAAAACTCACACTAATCACACTTAACTACCAATTAGAGCATAATTATGGAGGAGAACCCATCAAGCAGAAGAACAAGTTGGAAGAATGTTGGGAGGCAAATCGCGGTACCTCCGAAAAGAGGGCAGGTCAAGCTCATGATCTTCGACAAGCTCCTTCACTCCGTTGGCAGGGACGACTACTACCAAAACTCGACGACGTACACATCTGCGCCTTCTTCTTCTTCTGTTTAGTTAATCCTTTGATCTCTTCTTCTAGCTTCTTCTGTTCAGTTTGCTCAAACTAGCTAGGGTTTTTAGAAGCATTAAAACTGTCAAGTATAGTTTAGGCTGCTCAGGTCTCAAGCTGGTCGAGCTTGATATATATGTATAATATGGATTGTAAATGGATTGCGTGTGTGTAGGTTTATGCTGTTGGATTTGGATTAAGTACCGTAATGGATCTACTACACCTTGTAATTTAAATGATGTTTTACTGGTGTATATTTTCTAAAATATTTCCTTATTGATTAAATAAATAATAGGGATAGTTTACGTAATTATTAGTTATATGCTTATTGGTTTTCATCAAAACATAACTAAAATTTTTCTATAGGATATTACAATATAAAACAAAACCTATGTCTTTGTTAAACTTTGCATCACCTTGTCAACATTGAATAAAAAAAATGTTATTTATGCCACGTAGAGTTGTCAAAACCTGACCCGACCCGAAAAATCAACCCGAACAGGCCGAAATTTTTTGGTTGACACCTGACCCGAATAGTAGCGAGCAAAGAAAAAAACCGAACCCGATTAACCCGAACCCGATTGGGTTGAAACCCGAGACCGACCCGACCGACCCGATATATTATATATATGTAGAATAAATATATTATATTGTAAATATTATAATATATTTTATCATAAAACTTATTACAAATAAAATATTATTATAAAAATAAATAAAAAATTGTTGATACCAGGAACCGTCAACGCGGTGAAACCACCCCCACCAAAACAAAATATCACTAAGTGTAAACTTCTCGATGGCATAAGCCCTGACCCTGTCGTTATCGCGGTCAATCATACGCCTCCGACCAATGCAAGGGTCCTCTCCTGAACGGAATCCCTCAAAGAGCAAGTCGATCTGTCAGCAATACTCCCATCGTGTTTGCTGTTATCGCGGGGAACGTCCCATCCATGTAAGTGGGTGGGCGGCAACGTCCCATCCGCGCAAGTGGGCGGGCGGCAACGTCCCATCCTAGCCTCCCATTGGCCGATCCCCCGGCCGCCACTCCAAGAGCCAACCAGCGAGCAACACGTACCTAGGCGGCATTCGTCCCACATCGACATCTCGCTCGATCTCATCCCAAACCTCGACTATAAATAACGGGCTCCGTGCACCAGAACAAGGATTGAAAACCTCGCGAATAACATGCACTAAATCTCGAGCTAAGATCATTGTTGTAACCCGATACACCCAACGCGATAGAGAATCTCTATTTGCACTTGTAATCTCACAGCTAATACAAAAACACCCTTCACACTACCCTCATCGCGTTAAACGCTCTTAGCGACCAAATACTTTCCATCTCCTCGTTTGTTGACTCGGTTGAAATCAAACCCTTTGCTCTCACCGCGTTATACTCTTTCCGGTGCTTTCGGACTTCAACAAAAATAATATTTTATTATTAAATATTATTATTTAATCATAATATTATTTTAATAATCATTAAAAGCTCAAATTCTTGACCTGTTAAGTCGACTCGAACCCGCACGATAATTTGTCAAGACCCGACCCGGCTTGACCCGTAACCCGATTGACCCAAATCCGCACTCAACCCGAACCCGAATCCACCCGACCCGAACTATTTGACAACTCTAACGGCACGTAATCAATGTTGAATAAAATAATGTTTTTATATTATCAATGATAACTAACATTTATATCTACTCAATATCTTATCCAATTTTTGATAGGTTAATGCATTTCCATAATATAAATCAATAGCAAATCTTGCTAGAATCAATAAAAAAGTGAGTTTTGATATCTTACTTATTTTAGGTAATAGTGGTTTTTGTCATTTTTATGAAGATTCTACATAATTAAATAAAATAATATTAAAAGTATAAAAAATAAAATGCATATATAGGTTAATAGGTTCGAACTTGGGTCTATTGGGGCATAAATTGTACATTCTCGAATAAAAAATAGGCTTGGGTCAAAATTCGATCTCGAATCGATTAAGTCGGGTTTACATTTACTTTGTCCGTACATAACACAGGATCTGTACTAGTTCCAATTTAAACTGCATCTCTATTGAAAGTATGCATCATTTGTTGTTTTTATTTATATAATACAAGATAGGCAAGTAAGTGCATATATAAAAAAACAAAAAAGTATTGTACAATCGAAGTGAAAGAAGTCACTTTTTGAAATCAAATATAGTTGGCTGTTTTTTTTATATCTTATGAAGATATATTTTTGATCTTTTTTTATATGTTATCAAAGTTTATATCTAAAGATTAACCATATACCAAATAACAATTAAGTTGCTTACATAATACGACTTAAATAAGGATCATAGAAAACATTTACAATATTTTAAAAAATTATTCCATCGATAGAATTCAGATAAATACAATTTGATTTGATATTATATAATATGACTTAAGTAGAGGTGATGATGACTTACTATTATTATTTTAATATTTGTAGAGAAAACTATTAAATAATAATTATATATAGATATTATTTTGATAAGAATATATATGAATAAGATAAATATACTTATTTTTTTAATTTTAAAATAAATAAGAGTACTTTATTGTTCAAATATAAGTAATTTGGTTGCGTGCGGTAAACTCGAAACAAGTAGCTTATTTGTTAAAATAAGTTAAATGATACTTATAAGTATCTGAGATATGTGTTCGACAATTTAATATCTTAGCTAATTATTTGTTCAAATAAGTACTCTATTACTCAAAAACATCTAAAAAATAAGAACTTATTCCCCATCTTAACTGAAAATAAGCATGCTTATTTCCTGAAAAAACATAACTAATGAACAAACTTTATTACCGAACACCCAATTTTAGCATCAATATATTTAACTTGTTAGTACCTCAAATCAGTATCAGTATCAGTATCTATCAGTATCACTATCAGTATCATTTAACTTATCAATATCAATCCTTATATACCGAACAAACCCTAATTTAATATGAATCCTTGAATGGGAACTAAGACAAGACGACTCACTATCACCCTATCTATTTATCTTATGTACATAAAGTCTCGCTAGAAAGTTACATCAAACTTGCTTGACATCAAACAAGTCATTGGATATTGCATTGGCCGGCTAGAGTAGGAACTAAGATCCCATTTCTATCATTTGTAGATGACATCATGATAGTTTCAAAAGCAACGCATTCTGCATGCAAAATTGTTAGGGGAACCGTGAAAGAATACTGTGCGATATCAGGAAAAAAGTCAACTATCACAAATTAGTCTTTCTAGCTTCGAAAATAGTCACTAACCAATAGAAACAGCATAGTCAACAAACACTAGATATAACAACGATGGCAAAACTTTAAAAAATATCTAGAATGCCCAATTAAACTTAGAGCATCGAATAGAGAAATTTTTAAGGAAACAACAGACAAAACTAAGAACTATCTTTGTAAGTGGAAAGTGAACTCATCACCCCTAGAAGGGAGGACAATTATGATAACATCAAATCTTGCAACAAAGCCAAATTATCCAAGGCAAAGTTTTATGTTGCCCAAAAGTGTGCATAATGAACTTGATAAAATTAATAGATGTTTTTTTGGAATAAGAATCAACAGTAAAAGTCTCGTATTGACTCTGTAAAAATCAAATCTCATGGTGGTCTCGGCCTCAGGTTAGCGGAAAACATGAAGAAGGCATTACACATGAAACAATTTTGGAAAATTATGGCTGAACCGCATAACATTTCGGTGAAAATTGTGATACACAAATATTTGAGAAATGATGAATTACTCTCGTGCAAAACTAAATCCAATACCTCGCGACAATGGAAAAATCTCATTAGATTAAAACCAGAAACTGAAAAAGGCCCTTTATTTGACAAGTAGGAGATGGAAACCCAATTAAATTTTGGACTAAAAACTGGACAATGAATGAACCACTAAGAAGTCATGCGATCGATTCATGTTTGGTTAACCTAGAAATTGATCAAGGTAAGAGAGTTTATCTCATAGATAAAAAATGCAAAATAAACGAAGTAAAACAACAACTCCTTAGGATTGGATGGACATTATAACAAACATTCTGATACTAGAAAATGAGTCTAAAGATAGACTCCATTGAGTTCCGAGTAAAGATGGTTGGGTCTCAACAAAATCAACGATTGCTCACTTTACAAGAGTAAAGAACGATGATCCAAAAATTGACAATTGGATATGAATACTAGACATGTTTCCGAAAGTTAAAGTTTTGTATGGAAAATAGACAATAATGGACTACTAATTAACATAAAATTATGTGAAAACCATGTGGCTATTCCTAGGGGTCGTGTCATGTGTAACTTTACAAATAAGGACATAGGTCATTTATTTGTAGAATGTACTTACAGCCATAAAGTTAACAAACAAATCAATCCTAAAACAATGAACATCCTTGAATAGTTTGATACTAGAAATAAGTCATCTCGTAAGATAATCGATGAGATTAAACAACGGTTAGGAATGGACGAACTTACAAAATTAGCCATAATATGGTGGGGTGTTTGGCATCTAAGAAATAAATTGACATTCCAACAAACTCAAGTTGATGTAATACCAGAATTAGTAAATTATATTAGGGAAGAAATACAAGCATGGAAAAAGGGAAAACAATGAATGAAAATAGAGACGAAAACACAGAAAACTGCTAAAACACCTGGACAAAGATGAATTACAAGACATGGTTGAAGCCACCTCTAGGATTATGTAAATTAAACCTTGATGGGTCTAAATGTTCAAATAACTTAGCTGCGAGAAGAACAGTAATTAGAGGGTCGAATGCCGAAGTAATTGATATAGCCTCTTCAAAATATAAACATGTAATAATCCCACAAATAAAAACTCTAACTTTACGAGAAGGGATACAAATGGTCGAATGCCGAAGTAATTGATTTTATTTTTTTACATTATGTTTTTTTAAAATAATTCATATATCTCTATTCGATATCTTATCCAATTTCCTTATACGTACTTTATAAATTGCATAAGTTTTGATTTTTAAGATATTTTTCTAACATGATTGTTTTAACATTGTATCCTAATAACATGTTTTTTTAACATGCATTACGTCCCTCTCTATTAGTCACTCTAATAATTCCAGGACCGGAGCTTTTGGCCTTGTTCTTTTTACGGGGTGAAAGATGTTTTTGAGGAGAAAGTATGTGTTTGAGTGAAAAAATTTCGTTAGAAAACGTAACAAGTAGAGATAATTAAGATGTGTATATTAAAAAAGGTAAAGCAAATTTTTTGGGTGAAAAAATTGTTTTGCCAAAAAGTAGAATTAGGTTCCATAGATGAATTATTATGCATTATAATGGAAGAAACTGTATACAAAAGGGCCCTTAATTAATTTTTGTTCAAGGTCTCTAATTTGTTAGGACCGGCCTTGCCTGCCTCATATCTGCCCGCCTCCGTCCGCCAACCGTTTCACTTCCACATTTCCGCCCACCTCCACAATGGTGACGCCATCCGCCCGTCCAAACACGGGTCACGTGTGATGTATCCAAAATTTATCGGTTTGAACTTTAAACTTGTCAATTGGATCATAATATTTAATTTCTTAAAATCCACTTTGGGTTTAATAAAAACTTAATTTTCATTTTCTTTACTCAGATTAGGACTAATTTCATACTTATAAGTATTTCAAGTACGTTCATTCCATGTTCTAATGATTACTCCGTAATAGATAGATTGATCAAAATTCTGACGGTTATACTAATTAAGCTATTTAACCCCCTCTGAACTAAAATTCTGGTTTCGCCACCACTACCTCCACCACCTCCGTCGTCGTCGTCGCCACCTCCATCACCACCGTCACTGCTCCCTCCGTAGCCGCCTGCACCACCACCGCCCCCACCACTTTCATCACGACTACTATACCAACACCACCACCGTCGTTGTCACTAGATCCACCACCGTCGTCGCCACCACATCCACCACTGTCATCGCCACCACATCCACTACCACCATCGTCGTCATCATCTCTACCTCCCTTTGCACCACCACGATTATATAAATCATTATTGTTACTGTTGAAGTCCGAAAACACAGATAGGAGTGTAACGCGATGAGAGCACGGGATTTGAATTCAACCGAGTCAACGGACGAAGAGATGGAGGGGAGGTGATCGCTAGTATTCAACGCGATGAGGGTAGTGCGAAGGATATTTTGTATTAGCTGTGGGATTATAACAATGGACAGAGACTCTCTAGGTTACAACAATGATCTTAGCTCGAGATTTGGTGTATGTGGTTCGCGAGATTTTCGATCTTCGTTTCGGTGCTTTGAGCTCGCTATTTATAGTTGAGGCTCGAGCTGAGTTGGGGCGGGATGTCGATGTGGGACGAGCGCCGCCCAGGTACGTGTCGCTCCACGGTTGGTTCCTGGGGCGGCGGCCGCGGAGCTGGCCAATCAAAGGCCGGGATGGGACGTTGCCGCCCACCGCTCACATGATGGGACGTTGCCGCCCACCCACTTGCGTGGATGGGACGGGGCGATGAGCGCGGTGAGCGCAAACCCCGGGACTGGGCCTCCGTTTGGCAGGGAGTCTGCCTTATGAGGAATCGTTGACCTGGACAACGGCGTATCAGATCGCGATGGCCGCAGAGCTTAGGGCCTGACGCCATCTTGAGAAGTCTATACTTGGTCATATTTTGTTTTGGTAGGGTGCCGTATCGCGTTGATGGTTCCTGGTATCAACACAACCCCATGGACCGGGACTCGACGCCCTTTTGAGGACGGGTCCAAAAAAGTACCTCGAACCGGAAACATGACGCGTGGAACGCGCTATAGTTTCGGAGATGGGCGATCAAACGAGGGCGACGGGACGAGGGGCGTGGCGAGGGAAGCTGTTTGGGCCGTTTCGCTTCGTGGGCCGCCCGCCAGACGAAGCCCATATCCCCGCGGCCTGCTGGGATCCGAATAAAAGAGCGGTTTCCGCTCTTCGTCTTTTTCACTTCGTCACTTCCAACTCCTCAAACGCCATTTTTGCTCTCGTTCTCGCCCGCCTGTCTTTGCTTTGCAGGAAACCGCCCGTCAGTGCCGCCGTCAACGCTTGCTCGCGCCTCCCCGTGACCACAAGGTACGCCTTCTTTCTTTCTATCCCTTCTCTTTTCCTCGTTCTCTTCTGGATTTTCTGGGTTTTTTGGGTTTTTTTCTGGGGGAACGCCCTAATTTCAGTGGCGGCACCGCCGCTGGAAACCGGTGGCGTTCGGGGTAGCTCTCGTCGAGAGAACGCCCCGCCGGGGGGGTGGGTTTAGGGCTTTCCGAGACCTCCGGGTGGAGGAGGGCGTCGCCACGCCGCTGCCCTAAACCCGACCTGGATCTGGCCGGTGGCGTTTGTTTATGGGTGACCCGGGCGGCGAAGTGGGGGAAGAAACCCCTTTGGGGAGGCGAAACGCCATGGGAAGACGAAGCGTCGTGGGAGGTTGGAGAGGACGCGCTTAGCGCGACGTCCCGTCACATCGGCGTCCCGTCACCTCGGCTTATTCCTGGAGATGCGTGTCGAGGACGGCGGAATGTTCTCCTGACACACATCTCGCGCGCCCCCAGGCCTCCTGTTTTGACAGGGCTTCTTGCCCTATTGCGAAATGACACCTGCCCGGGGTTGGGGCACCGCGCTTATTGCCTTTTCTTTTGTTTTCTACACTTGGTCGCCTATGAGCATCATCGTTTATTGTGCATCTATCGCGCTATATGTTTCTTCATGCTTGTTTCTTCCCATGTACATTATCTCTTTTTTCCTTCCTCAAGGAGCCTCTTTGCTTCCGTGCCCTGGATTTGGGGTTTTCCAGCGACTCTTGCCCTTCAGGCGTGGATCGCGGTGATAGGGTAGCGAACTGGAACGACTTCTACGCCCCTGACCCCTCGTTTGAGTGCAGAGAGATGTCCGTGAGTGACTCTCAGAACGACTTTCGCGAGCCCGCCGGTTTGACCCAGAGTGATCCCACGACAGTATCCGCCGCCCGCACAAAAAGCGAGTCGTCCTCGCGATCAATGGCGCGTTGCAAGCCCTACGACCCTCATGACGGGGCCCCTGACGATGAGGCGTCCACCTCTGGGACCGCGAGGAGCTTTCCCTCGCGATACCTGACGAGCGTCAGGGCGGAAGTACCTCGCTTCCGTCAGACAAGGCCCTCGCGCTTGGCGGACTATGAGAACCCGGCGACACTAGCCAGAGGTTGTGCCTCCATCCTTACCCTCGAGGAGCTGGACGGGATCGCGACGGGGTACCCCTGGCCAGCGGGGGTGGAGCTCCTGCTACCCGAGGATGGGGGTAACAGTTATGCCGCCTATGAGGCGGGCCATGTGGTCTACACGGCGAGCCTCATCGCGGGTTTCAGGCTCCCGCTGCCGAAATATGTTTCTCAATTTCTATTTGATCTTGAGCTTGCCCCTGCCTCGATGGCCCCCAACTACTGGAGCTATATTGCGGCCTACCACCTGAGGTGCCTGGAGCTGAAGTATCCCCCCTCCGCGGGGCATTTGCAACAGATTCTTACGATCAAAGCGGATACCAGGGGCATCGTGAACTTCAGCCTCACGAACTACAATCTCATTATCACTCCCTCCAACGTTGGTCCGCGGTGGAAGGAGAAATGGTTCATTGTGCACGATTTCCAAGGCAACGTCATGCTTTGCCCCCTAATTGCCGATAGGTTTCGGCCCCACAAACGCAAGCACGGTGCCTCGAAGCAGGCCGTCGCGGCGAAGAAGGCTTTTGCCGCGCCTTCTAAAAGGGAACAGAGCGTCTGGATAACGCAGGAGCGCCTAGAGCGCGCGGGCCTCAGCCTGAGGCCGGCACCGCCCCGGGTGATCGAGATACCCTCATCGGTTAGCGCGTCCGCGGTGCCCGAGGGCGAGGGTATTTTTTGTTGTTTTTTCTTTGAGACTTGGTTTTATTTTGACGCCTGTTTTCTTAGTACTTTGCACGCGTTTAGTCTAAACGCTCGTGATTTGCTTTTGTAGATATGGATGTGTTTGACGCTCTTACCAGCAAATCCGCCCCGACCAACGCTGGCGCACCCTCCATCGCCAAACCTGGGGGCCAGAAGGGGGCCACCGCGAAGGGCACGCCCAGCCCCAAGGGGAAGGACGCCCCAGTGGACAACAGAGGCAAACGCGCGCTGGGGGATGCCTCGAAGCGCAAGGGTGCGGAGGACGCGACCCGAGCCGAGGGCGCGCCTGCCAAGAAGTCCAAGCGGGACTTGGTCCGCGTCTCCCGAGCCAAATCTGAAGATTTTGTATCTCTTTTTTTTTTTTCTTGTGTTATGAACTGATGTTTTATTTGGCCCTCGGGATCTAAACATTGCTTGTTGCCGCGTTGCGGCTGTAATTACATTCTTGACGCGATCTACGCGTTTAATTACTTTTGCCGCTATGCGGCCTTTTAATCATGACATGTTTGTTTCATTCTGCCCTTTAAAAATCGCGAACACTCGCCGTACCCAACCCCATGCCAAGCTAGGTGCTAGGACCGCGCTTGGCACTAGGTTAATGTAACTTAGATTTTTGCGAACACTCGCCGTACCCAACCCCATGCCAAGCTAGGTGCTAGGACCGCGCTTGACACTAGGTTAATGTAACTTAGATTTTTGCGAACTCTCGCCGTACCTAACCCCATGCCAAGCTAGGTGCTAGGACCGCGCTTGACACTAGGTTAATGTAACTTAGATTTTTGCGAACACTCGCCGTACCCAACCCCATGCCAAGCTAGGTGCTAGGACCGCGCTTGACACTAGGTTAATGTAACTTAGATTTTTTGTGAACACTCGCCGTACCCAACCCCATGCCAAGCTAGGGGCTAGGACCGCGCTTGACACTAGGTTGTGCGACTGCGAGGGGTGGAACCCAACTCGAGCGCGCCTAAACGCATCGCGCGCGTTAGCGGACAAACCCCAAGCGAGGGCGGCAACTCGGGTTTCCCTAACGACTGTGGAGTTTTGATGTTTTAAGGCTTTATGAACCTACGAGGGGTATAACCCAACTCGAGCGCGCCCATGCGCATCGCGCGCGTTAGCGGACAAACCCCAAGCGAGGACAGCAACTCGGGTTTCCCTAACGACTGTGGAGTTTTGATGTTTTAAGGCTTTATGCAACTACGAGGGGTATAACCCAACTCGTGCGTGCCCTTGCGCATCGCGCGCGTTAGCGGACAACCCCAAGCGAGGACGGCAACTCGGGTTTCCCTAACGACTGTGGAGTTTTGATGTTTTAAGGCTTTATGCAACTACGAGGGGTATAACCCAACTCGAGCGCGCCCATGCGCATCGCGCGCGTTAGCGGACAACCCTAAGCGAGGACGGCAACTCCGGTTTCCCTAACGACTATGGAGTTTTGATGTTTTAAGGCTTTATGCAACTACGAGGGGTATAACCCAACTCGAGCGCGCCCATGCGCATCGCGCGCGTTAGCGGACAACCCTAAGCGAGGACGGCAACTCGGGTTTCCCTAACGACTGTGGAGTTTTGATGTTTTAAGGCTTTATGCAACTACGAGGGGTATAACCCAACTCGTGCGCGCCCATGCGCATCGCGCGCGTTAGCGGACAACCCCAAGCGAGGACGGCAACTCAGGTTTCCCTAACGACTGTGGAGTTTTGATGTTTTAAGGCTTTATGCAACTACAAGGGGTATAACCCAACTCGAGCGCGCCCATGCGCATCGCGCGCGTTAGCGGACAACCCTAAGCGAGGACGGCAACTCGGGTTTCCCTAACGACTGTGGAGTTTTGATGTTTTAAGGCTTTATGCAACTACGAGGAGTATAACCCAACTCGAGCGCGCCCATGCGCATCGCGCGCGTTAGGGGACAACCCCAAGCGAGGACGGCAACTCGGGTTTCCCTAACGACTGTGGAGTTTTGATGTTTTAAGGCTTTATGCAACTACGAGGGGTATAACCCAACTCGAGCGCGCCCATGCGCATCGAGCGCGTTAGCGGACAACCCTAAGCGAGGACGGCAACTCAGGTTTCCCTAACGACTGTGGAGTTTTGATGTTTTAAGGCTTTATGCAACTACGAGGGGTATAACCCAACTCGAGCGCGCCCATGCGCATCGCGCGCGTTAGCGGACAACCCTAAGCGAGGACGGCAACTCGGGTTTCCCTAA
This sequence comes from Polygonum maritimum, assembly GCA_963924305.1. Lineage (NCBI taxonomy): Eukaryota > Viridiplantae > Streptophyta > Magnoliopsida > Caryophyllales > Polygonaceae > Polygonum > Polygonum maritimum. Next base: position 4,824,220 of record OZ002736.1, read on the forward strand.
CGACTGTGGAGTTTTGATGTTTTAAGGCTTTATGCAACTACGAGGGGTATAACCCAACTCGTGCGCGCCCATGCGCATCGCGCGCGTTAGCGGACAACCCCAAGCGAGGACGGCAACTCGGATTTCCCTAACGACAAATTCATTATTAGGACAGCGTACGGTAGTTGTCTCGTTTTATTCACATGATAACTGGTAGAATAAAGACATTACAACCCACCACAACGCGGTGATAATCCTAGCTTATTTACACATAGTATTTTTTGAGGCGTGCCTCATTCCATGTCTTGGCGAGAGTTTGTCTCGTCGTTGGATCTGTGAGTTTAAAAGCCCCCGGGACAACCTCCTTGGAAAGGAGGTATGGTCCTTCCCACTTTGCGTCAAGCTTGCCCCCGTCGGTCCTTCGGAGGGCTAGATCGCCCTCCTTGAGGCCGCGGGGCTTGATTCTCTTGTTGTAGTATGCCGCGGTTCTTCTCTTGTACTCGGCTGAGCGCAGCTCCGCCGCCTCTCGGCGTTCATCGCGAAGGTACATTTCGACTTTGAGGGCTTCATCGTTGGTGAATTGGTCATACCCCGCGACTCGCTCCGTGGGCAACATGGACTCAACGGGCACGACGGCATCACTACCGTAAGCCATCGCGAAAGGCGTTTCACCCGTTGCCCTGCGCGGCGTGGTGTGGTTTGTCCACAAAACAAGAGGCAACAGCTCGGCCCATCGGCCCTGAACGCCATCCAGCCGGCGCCGGAGGTCGTCGAGTATCCTCGGGTTGACATTTTCCACCAATCCGTTGGACTGAGGATGCGTAACCGAAGAAAACCTCAACTCGATGCTCAAACTTGTGCAAAAGTCCCGCGTTTCTTCGCTGTCGAACTGGGGGCCGTGATCTGTCATTATCGCGACTGGGACGCCGAAACGGCACACTACATTCTTCCAGAGAAAGCCGCAGACCTTCGCGCTTGTGATCCGGGCCATGGCCTCGGCCTCCACCCACTTGGTGTAGTAATCGACTAGGACCAGGATGAACTGCACCTGCCCAGCGGCTTTAGGAAAAGGACCGAGGATGTCCATACCCCACATCGCGAACGGGTAGGCCGGTTGGATGCCGCGCAGCTCTCTTGCCGGAGCGTGCTGGATGTTTTCGTAGCGCTGGCACTTGTCACACTTCTGCACGTATGCCGCCGCATCGCGGCGCAGGGTAGGTCAATAGATCCCCATCCGGAATATTTTGTGGACAAGAGTCCGCCAGCCCGGATGGCCTCCGCATATGCCCTCATGCACCTCCTCGAGGACCTCGAAGACGGTGGCCCCGTCCACGCAGAACAGGTTGGGCTCTGCGTAGCCACGGCGATACAACTTATCGCCTTCGATGCAGTACCGCGCTGCTTTGAGCTTGAGTTTGCGCGCGCTCATGGCATCGTCCTGGGGCAACTCCCCGGTTTGGATATATCGGACTATGGGGGCCATCCACCCCTCCGTGGCCAGCGCGAACATTGCCTGAGTGACACCGCGCTGCATCTTCCTCTCGATTATGACCTTGTTGCCGACCTCAGGCGGGAGGGCTGAACCCATCTTGGCCAGTGCGTCGGCCTTGGCATTTGCCGCACGCGGTATGGATTCAATGGCAAAAGTCTCGAGGCAGGCGATCAACGCCTTGACTTTGGCGCGATATTGAGGCCGGAAAACCTGTGGTACACTCGTACTGGCCACTGACCTGTCACGCGACAAGCTCAGAATCTGTGAAAACCCTAATCCTCCGCGCGCCCACCAACAGGGCCATCTCAATTCCCGCGATCACCGCCTCATACTCGGCCTCGTTGTTGGTTGCCTCAAAGCTGAAGTTGAGGGCATGCTCGGACGCGTAGGAGGGTCCCTCAAGGACCACCCCCGCACCCGACCCCAGGTCGCAGTGCGAGCCGTCAACAAAGACCCTCCACTCGTCGGGGCTCTCGTCCGTGTCGGGGAAGGTGACCTCCACCACGAAGTCGGCAAGGGCCTGGGCCTTGATCGCGGTCCGCGGGTGGTACGAGATGTCAAACTCTGACAACTCGACCGCCCACTTGGTCATCCTCCCCGACAACGCGGGCTGATGTAGGATTTGGCGCAGAGGGAGGTCCAATAGGACCTGGATGGGGTGCGCCTGGAAGTAGGGGCGCGACTTTCTCGCCGCCACCACGACGGCCAGAGACATCTTCTCCGCGGGTGAGTATCGTTGTTCTGCCGGCTGAAGCACCCTGCTGGTGAAGTACACCGGGTAACTGAAATTGCGGGTGAGGACCGCGCTGACAGTATGCTGGCTCACGGCAATATATAACTGCAGATCCTCTCCCGGGACGGGCGGGGAGAGTGTTGGAAGATTGGCGAGGTAGACCTTTAGAGCCTGGAACGCGCTCTCCATCTCATCGGTCCAGGTGAAGGTGGTGGTGCCCTTGAGACAGGAGAAAAAAGGAAGAGCGCGGTCCGATAGCCTGGAGCAAAAACGGCCAAGATAGTTTACCGCACCCGCCAATCGCTGGACCTCGTTGCTCGAAGCCGGTGAGCGCAGCTCCAACACCGCGGCGACCTTAGCAGGGTTGACGTCTATGCCCCTCGCGCTGATCATGAAGCCGAGGAACTTTCCCGATTTCACCCCGAAGACGCACTTCTCCGGGTTCAGACTCATTCGGTGGGCGCGCAGGGTTTGGAAAACCTCGGCCAGATCGGCCAGGTGCTCCTGCGCGCTGCGGCTCTTGACCACAAAGGTCCACAATGTCGTCGACGTAAGCCGAGACGCTGCGCTTCAATTGTTTCCGAAAGACATGGTCCACCAGGCGTTGGAAAGTGGCCCCCGCGTTCTTCAAACCGAAGGGCATCACCCTGTAACAGAATGTCCCGCGTTGAGTTATGAACGCGGTGGACTCTTGATCCAGAGGATCCATGGCTATCTGATTGTAGCCGGAGTATGCGTCGAGGAAGCTCAGCGCGCTGTGACCGGCGGTGGAATCGACCAGATCGTCAATGGATGGCAGGGGGTAGTTGTCCTTGGGACAGGCTTTGTTAAGGTCCTTGAAGTCGACACACATGCGCCACTTCCCGTTGGACTTCTTCACCAACACGACATTGGAGAGCCATGTAGGATATTTGACCTCTCGGATGAAGTTGGCGCGCAGGAGCTTCTCGACCTCCTCATTAGCCGTGTTGGCGCGCTCCTTGTTGGTCTTCCGCCGCCTTTGACAGACGGGTCTGGACCCCGGGCTTACGCGGAGTGAATGGAGCGCCACCTCGGGAGGGACGCCTTTCAGGTCCGTCGCCGTCCACGCGAACACGTCGCGAGAACGGGCCAGGAGACTCTGCAGGCTTTCGGCGTCCGCCCCGGTCATGTAGTCCCCGACAAACAGCTTCTCGGTCGCGTCGGGGAAAGGGGTGATGGCGACCCTCTCGAAGTCACCGAGGGGCTCGCGCTCACGCTCTTGTCGCATGTCCAACTCCGCGCTGGTTCCGCCCGCGATAACGTACGAGGCAGGGCGAGCGCGGGTTGACGCCTCATAGCACTTTCGTGCTTCAATCTGTTGGCCATGGGCGACACCCACCCGGTCCTCAACGGGAAACTTCAAGACTAGGTGATAGATGGACGCGACAGCCTGGAACTTCATCAACGAAGTCCGTCCCATTATCGCGTTGTAGATGGAAGGGAGCCGGACAACAGTGAACTCGATGGGCTCAGTCCGACGGGCGTCCTTACTGTCCCCCAGGGTCATGTCCAGAGTGACCAACCCTGCGACGTCGACCTCGTTACCGGAGAAGCACGTGAGCTTCCCGGCGTAAGGCAGGAGCATGGCGGGGGAAATGCCAAGCTGTGCGAATGCGTCATAGTAGAGGATGTCCACCGACGCTCCCGTATCCACCATGATCCTCTTGACTATCTTGGTGGCGACAACCGCGTGCACAACTAGAGGATCTGTGTGCGGAGTGATGAGCTTGCGGGAATCGCCGGGTCGGAAGGTGATGTCGGCATGAGGGATTCCCGCCGCACCCAGACTGTTGATGGAGCCGCCGGAGGTCGAAGCGCGAGCATAACGCTTCCTCTCCCCGCCGCTAGACCCCGCGAGGGTGGAACCCCCTGCGATGGTGTTGATCTAGAGGTTGGGGTCGTTCGGATTGACCCCCCCTCTCGCGGGAACGGTACCGGCCAAAGTATTTGCCTGTGCCGGCTGACCACCGTCGTTACGGGGCCCGAGGCCGTGGTGTTTGTAATATTCGGTTCTATCCGGTTCCGTTTCTGGACCCGTAAGTGACTCCGAGTCGTTCTACCTAGTCAAGTGGGAAGATTTTGAGGATAAAATTAATTAATTAATTAAAGTTTTGGGCAAGATTTGTAATAAAGAAAATTTGAGGATGGAAAATGGGATTTATCCAAAGAGTTGTGCCGACTTTGGGTTGCTTCGTATAGGTGTATGCAAGTATAGATATGTTTGCAGAAAGGGAAGTCGGTCAAAAGCATTCATCCATATCTCTGAGCGTGTATAGATATAAGTGATGGGTATTAAGTTGGGATCAACTTTCGTCCATTTCCGGGCGAGCAAAAGGAGAAAGGAAGAGCGGGGTCGGGGTTGTGGCCGGTGAAGTCGAGAGGAGGTTGGGTCGGGTCCCGATTATCCAGATCCGGACTAGACACGGTCGGCCGGAAGCGAGGACGAGGAGTCGGGCAGGTGGCGTGTTTGGGCTGGGTTGAGAAGAGAAAGGGCGAGCCAAGGGAAGGTGTTCGAGCTCAGGTCTGCGGGATCGGAATAGGTGAGTCGTGGGTCACCTTCTCTTTCTCTTTCCGGATGACGTTGAGATTAAGCAGTTGTTGGGTTTGCGCCGTGAGCTGGGGTTGTAGGGGCAACCGAGAATCAGGCCCGCTCGGAGTCGGCGAGTTGATCGGGGCTGTCGCTTGTCGTCGGGTGTCGACGGGCCGGAGCAGGGGCGGAGCGAGATCGGGTCTGGGTTCGTCGGGGTTTGTCGGGCCGTTAGTGTCGGTGGTACGGTTGAGCTGAGCCATGTACCTTACAAGTTAATGGTCTTTGGATGTGCCGGTGTTGAGTTATGCGTAAGCATAGCTAGAAAATCAAGAGGTCATGCATGTTGTCGTTGATGGTTGAGTTGTCAGCTACAAAGTTGCAAGTAATCAGATTAGGCCTTAATTAATTATGCTAGGGAGATCGAGAAAAGAATGAAAGTTAAGAAGAGGGTGATGTGGGGCCCGCTCCAAAGGAAGGTATTTGAGAAGTCAAAGTCAAATCTATTAGGATTGTTCATTAAAGAGTGGTCCGGTGATGCGAGTTAGCTCGGGTTCGGTTTCGGGAGATTGATTATTGGGATCCGTTATCATTCCGCGTTTGTTGAGAGATTCCTCCGTCTTTCAGGTAAGTCGATTTTCGACTTGCTCAGTTCTGTTCTAGCCTGTTAGGGTTTACGTGGTAGTTACGAGATTGGTTTTGAGAGCTAGTCCCGATCGATCTTTGTAAATGTGTTGGATATGTGTGCTATGTGTAAATTGTTTCGAAAGCTGGTTTTGAAAGTGGAAAAGTATATATATACATAGTGTGTTGTCGGTTTCCTCTGTGTTGGGCAGCGCTCCAGTGGAGGCTTAATGTGAAAGTGAGTTGTGATGGGTGGATGGTTTGTGTTGAGATGGATGGTTTGTGATGTGATTGACGGTTGGATTGCGTATGGTTGGTTATGAGATGGCCCGTCTCTGAGTCCGGCGTGGGATTGATACGCCGTTGTCGCATGCAATGTTGATGCAGGTTTACATAGCCTAGGTAGCGTAAAGGTATGCGATGTTGATGCAGTTTCGCATATCACAGGTAGAGTTTCTGATTGCGTGTCTTATGTGGAACTGATTGAGTGACTAACTGGACCTAAGACTGGATTAGAGATATGTGTGTGTTTGTGGACACTTGTTTGCTGACCATAGAAAAACTGTTTTGAAACGTCTTGTAGCTGCTATGTTGACTCTGACTTGATAGAGTAGGATTGACCCTTCGGGGACACTATTTTTCATTCCAGGTAATCAGGATCCCGTGATCGAGCCTCGGTGAAGTGGTGGTGCAGGGCGGTGACGCGTGTCACAATAGCTAGTGATTTGGGGTGTTGTTTTGTTTACTAACTCTTACTGTGGTGTTTTTGATATTGTTAAGTGAATTTTAGTTTGTTTGACTTTTGAGTTGTTGTTGGTCAAGTTGTTGATTGAATTTGTTTTGGTGTTGTTTTGAGGGTTGGTTCACAACATTTTGGTTTGGAGACTATAAGTCTTATTTCTTTCATTAAACGAGTTGGATGTTTTCTTGTTTTCTCGCCGTGCCCGCGTCGCAAGATCCAGATGTTCAGTTGTCAAACTAGCTTGGTAGTACTTCGTGAGGTCTACTACTGAGTAACGCCTTGTCAGAAAGACTGGGTGTTACAGTGTTAGCCCCGGTGTATGGGTCGTTGTTGTTCGGCCTGTTGCCACCGCGGTTGTTGCGTGGCCCGCGGTATCCCTGATACCCGCGGCCACGACGGCCTCCACCACGGTTATGGCCGCCGCGCTGCCCACCTTGAGGCTTCGTTGGTGTGGTGGACACGGTGAGGGCCTCCGGGGTGGTTTTGGCCTTTCCCTTGCCGCGATACTGCGTGGGCCTTCCTTCCGCATCCTCCGCGAAGACGCGTTTGGTGATGGCGTTGCAAGCGTCCTCGTAGGTGTGCAGGGTTTTCCCGCACATCTTGACCTTGAAGGTTCCGTCGCGGAGGTTGTGGATTAACATGTCGCGGGCGGAGGTGTCGTTGAGGTGAGGCACCTCCGACGCCGCGTTGACGAATCGGGTGAAGAAGGCCGCCAGGGTCTCCTCCTCTCCTTGTGTCACGCTCATGAGATCCTTCGTCGTCTTCATGCGCGTTCGAGACCCGCTAAAGTGGGATATGAACCGCCGCGTTAGATCTTTAAAAGACGTGACGGAGCCCACGGGGAGGTTGGTGAACCACCTCATCCCGGCGGTCTTAAGGGTGGAGGGAAAGACTCGGCAGTACATGGCGTCATTGTAGGTGTTGAACGTCATGTGGGCGAAAAACTGCCTGACGTGCTCTCCCGGGTCTTTCGTGCCGTCGAACTGTAGCGCCGTTGACGGCCTCTGGAACCCCTTTGGCATGGGCTCCTCTTGGATGAAGTCAGCGAAGGGGCTGCCGTAGGTGGTGCCGCGATCGTCCACCATCATGTTGCTTCGGGAGCCGGAGCGTGTGGATTGAGGCCGAGAGGTGGAGCGCCCTCGCGAGACGCTCATGTCCTCACTCGAGCTCCCCGGAGGCGGGGTGTGGTATGCCTGGCCCGGCCCGTAACCCGCGGCGTAAGCGGGTACATACACCCTGGCCGTGCTGCATGGGATATGCACCCTGGCCGTAGTGGTACGCGGGGGCGTAGCCTTGGAAGTGGGGGTTAGGAGGTGACAACGCGTTGGGAGCGTCCTGCTCCACGTCCTACCCAGTCGAACTCCCGTTGGTGGTGGAGTATTCCTCCACGTAGGGCTTCTGCGCGGGTGCGTACCCTTGGTAGTACTGCGCATGGACATACCCTTGGAAGGGGGCCTGCGGCTGGAAAACCGGGTTCCACCCTGGCATGGCCTGTGGTTGCTGCGCGGGCGGTGACCCGTAATACCACGGAGGTGGTGGCTGCATCCCGAAGGCCGCGCTGTCAGCGTAGTAAGCGTTGTTGCTGTTAGCGTCCATCACTCTGCGTCGATTGAAGCGGTGCCTGCTTAGTTTGAGGAGGTCCCCACAGACGGCGCCAATGTTGAAGTCCGAAAACACAGATAGGAGTGTAACACGATGAGAGCACGGGATTTGAATTCAACCGAGTCAACGGACGAAGAGATGGAGGGGAGGTGATCGCTAGTATTCAACGCGATGAGGGTAGTGCGAAGGATATTTTGTATTAGCTGTGGGATTATAACAATGGACAGAGACTCTCTATCGCGTTTGGGTGTATCGAGTTACAACAATGATCTTAGCTCGAAATCTGGTGTATGTGGTTCGCGAGATTTTCGATCTTTGTTTCGGTGCTTTGAGCTCACTATTTATAGTTGAGGCTCGAGCTGAGTTGGGGCGGGATGTCGATGTGGGACGAGCGCCGCCCAGGTACGTGTCGCTCCACGGTTGGTTCCTGGGGCGGCGGCCGCGGAGCTGGCCAATCAAAGGCCAGGATGGGACGTTGCCGCCCACCGCTCACCTGATGGGACGTTGCCGCCCACCCACTTGCGTGGATGGGACGGGGCGATGAGCGCGGTTTCCGTTTGGCAGGGAGTCTGCCTTATGAGGAATCGTTGACCTGGACAGCGGCGTATCAGATCGCGATGGCCGCAGAGCTTAGGGCCTGACGCCATCTTGAGAAGTCTATACTTGGTTATATTTTGTTTTGGTAGGGTGCCGTATCGCGTTGACGGTTCCTGGTATCAACAGTTACATTATCTAATGTATATTATATTAATTTTTAGGATATAAAATCTTATGAATTTTTATGTCACTATAATTTTTTAAAACATTGAGTTTTTAAAAAACTTACAACTGAAAACTCATATGATCGATTACCAAACATACCCTTAGTAATTAGTATATAGTTTTATCATTATGAAATCTTAAAGAATAGTGAAAGAACTTTAACATATGTTATTACATAATGATATAAATACGAAAAATTGAATAAAATTATTTTAAAATTAACATTATATTAGTAAAAGTACATATATTAGTCAATAGGTTCGGACTCTGGTCTATCGGGTTTGAATTATAAATTCTCGAGTTCAAAGTTTCTTGTCAAAATTCGATCTCGAATCGGTTGATTCGGATTTATATTTACATTACCCGTATATGGTACAAGATTTGTACTAGTTGAGAAAAATCTTAAGATCAAGCTTATTAACAGATTTTAGCTCAATGAGAAGACACATCAATCTTCAGAGCTTCAATGCAGCCTTGCCCATTCATGCTTCGTCCCTTCCGTCTTCTCATTTGTCTGTAACACAGTCGCGGTGTTTGTTGAGTCAACAGCCCGCGCTGTTTGAATTTTTAAAGATCATCCGTCACGATGATTTAGGTTATCCTTGTAATTTAAAGGTAGCCTAATTTTGGCCTGTTCGAGCTAGTAGCTCCACAATCAAAAAAAAAAAAAAAAAAAAAAACTTTTAATTGAAGTTGGGGTTCTAGCCATAACATGTAATTTGCAAAAGCTAGACTAGTCGTGGTCGTGGTCCTCGTGGGCAGAATTCAACCCTATTAAAAGACTAGTCAAAACGAGTTTTTGCGTTGCAGCCAAACGCGGCCTAACAAGTCAAACCAAGTCATCTCCATTTCCATCTTCCACGTGTCCTTGTGACCCTCCTTGAAATTTCCGTTTTCTTTCCCCTTGACTTCGAATTTCAAAACCCGTCCTCAAGAACAACACTCCCCGAAAGAAAAAAGGAAAAAACGAAGAAGAAGCGAAAGCGAGAGACGAGTGTCGTCAAATCCACCCACTGCCTTTTTGTAATTTGAATATTCTTCTCTTTCTTCTTCATCCGCTTTCTCATCTCCATTTGTACTCCAATTCGACTTCTCCTGCAAGCCTCACAGGCCAGAGAAAGCGAGAGAGATGGAGAAAGAGCCGAGGAGAATGGAGTTGAAAGGGATCCCCACTCATGGCGGAAAATACCTGCTCTACAACATTCTTGGCAACTCCTTCGAGGTTTCTTCCAAGTACGTTCCTCCAATTCAGCCTGTCGGCCGTGGCGCTTATGGAATCGTCTGGTTCGCTTTTCTCTCTCTCTCAATCTCAATCTCAATCTGTTTTGTTTGTGCCTAGCCCTAGCTGTTTGAATTGTATTGAATTCGGTATGAAGAAGCTAGTAATCGGATAATTCGGTTAGGATCCATGGTTTCTTTGGACGTCTGAGTTGTAAAATGTCCATAAACAACTGTAGTGGGACTAGTTGATACCGTTTTGAAGATTCAGATTCTAATAGGATCATATAGGCAACGTATATTTGCAAAATTAAGTACTACGGGAAGATTCTCTGTCTATCGCAGGGGGAATGAGACAGGAGAAGAGTAGAAAAGTATGCAGATTTGAGGAATGGAGTTGACTCAACATTGACCATGTCAATGACTAAACAGTAAACAATGACGAAGTTTCTAGAATTCAACCTTTTCCTTAACATGCTATTAGCACATCATGTCTTTGTGCAGAGCTATCAATGGAGTTTGGAGAACAAGTTGTCAGTTATAGTTTGTTAGTAGCACCTAATTGCTTTTGTGATTTCTTTTGGTTTGGAATTTCCAGAGAGATTTGAAACAAAGGGCATGAGAGCATTGTTCTTGGTGGTTTTGGGCTATCTTATTGATCTTAAATAAAGTTTCAACGAAGAATTAGGAACATGGTGAAGCTTCAGATCCTTATTCCTCTTTTTAAACCCATCAACCAAACACCACCATGCATGGATTTAAATGTTTGTTAAGTATAGTTCAATTAATCAATGTATTGCTTCCTTAAGTATAGATAGATAGTTGCTTGACAGGTGTTCAAGCAGGGGAAGTGATGTTTCTGTTCTAGTAATGTATTACTGAGATTTACGGTGAGCCTTTCTGATATGTTTCTGGTTTCTCATGTCAAATGGATTGACATTTGAGTTTCTCTGTTGCAGCGGTGCAAGAAATGCTGAGACAAACGAGGAGGTTGCGATTAAGAAGATTAATGATGCCTTTAACAATAGAGTTGATGCTAAAAGGACGTTGCGTGAGATCAAACTTCTTTGCCATATGGACCATGACAATGTAATCACAGCACCCTGAAAGCTTAAATTCAGTTGGTTCTCCTTCATTCGCTGTCAATTGTTTGTTTGTTTGTTAGTTATCATGCTGATAAGCAATTGATGAAGTGAAAGATGTTTATAAGGTGGCTAAAGGACCTTATTTTGCCTTAAGAAGGAAAATGTTTTCACGTGCATGGTTGATTTTGCTTAGTTTTTGTTGCTTTTTGTATGCCAGATCCTTATTCCTGTTTTTGCCAGGCTTTTGGTTTCCAGTTTAAGAATATTGTTGAAGAAAAGTAGTGATACAATCCTTTCTGCAACAGATTGATTCTTTTTGAAGGTTAGTTGCTAACTATGCGGGCAATACTTTTGCAGGTTGTGAAGATTAAGGACATCGTAAAGCCTCCTGAAAAAGAACAATTTAGTGATGTTTACATTGTTAATGAATTAATGGATACTGATTTGCACCAAATTATACGTTCCAACCAGGAGCTCACAGATGATCATTGCCAGGTGATTTTATAGCCTCCTTGTATTTGTGATATACTAATTGTCTTTCAATTTGACAAGTGTACTAAAAGTAGATTTTTTAGCTGTTTGATAGCATCAAGTGTGTGAGTTAAGAGTAGTAATCTGGATGCTGTGAATTATAAAGTAAGCAATTGCATCAGATGATCACTGCCAGAACCCATGTTCTTCCTGTGTAGACAATTAGGCCCTTAACAGAATTCTTCACAAATTTTTGCTCTTAGCCAGGTTATAAGTTTACCGATGAGATAACCCAGCATATTGACCTTGATGATGATGATGATGATGATGATGCATTAAGTTTATTTGACTGGTTTCATTTGAGTAATACGTTCTTGTTCTAAGTTTGTTATCAAGTTGGATACAAATTTCCTTAGTTCTGAGTTTAGACAAAGCAGCCCTTTCAGTTGGCACTCACATAATAGCATCATCTTCTAGTGTAATCCTAAAAAAAAGTAAAGAAGAAAACAGTTGCTACAGGTTCTTGGAATACTATCTTTGCCTAACTCTAAAATTTCAGCATTTTTCATATGAGAATGCTAAATTCCATACATCATGCCTGTATCATTTGGCATTTTTAAGATTGTAATAAATACATCTACATGAAGTTTTAGCATTCATCTTCTAGAATCGAGAGTAAAGATGCAAAGTTTGCAAATTTGAACTTAGTTCGTTAGGATGCTAAGTAGGGTTGATGGAGAGTAAAGCTGTAGGTTTTTTTCCTCATTGTAATATGAAATTTAAATGTGATGTAAACGATATCTAACTTTTGGTGTTGGTGTGGTATAATATGGCAGCAAGTGACACATTGATGATTCCAATATGTTTGTTAGGTCTAATCATTTATATAAAGACACCCTTATGGGTCGGTAAATTGGATTCCATATCTTAACATTTGACTCACTTATTTTATGGCCATTTCTTCTTGGCAGTACTTTCTGTACCAAATATTGCGTGGGCTGAAGTATATACATTCTGCCAATGTCTTGCATCGGGATCTCAAACCAAGCAATTTGCTTCTAAATTCCAATTGTGATCTCAAGATATGCGACTTTGGGCTGGCCAGAACTACATCTGAAACAGACTTTATGACTGAATATGTTGTAACTAGATGGTATAGAGCTCCTGAACTGTTGCTCAATTGTGCCGAATATACAGGTGCTATTGATATCTGGTCAGTTGGTTGCATAATGATGGAGATTATTAAAAGGGAGCCCCTTTTTCCTGGAAAAGACTATCTGCAGCAGTTGGGCCTCATAACTGAGGTAGCAGTTCTTGTCTTTGTTTCTGTGGAAGTTTAGGGCTCATTTGGATTTCCAAAGATAATGCATTAAACTGCATTAAATCTTGTCATTTAGTGCAATTATCTTATGAATCCAAGCAAACCCTTACTAAATTTTGCAGCATTGTTAGAAGAATCTTTCTGTCATACTCAATGCTGATAGTTCTCCTTTGTTTGTTACTTTTTCACAAATCAGCTTCTAGGCTCTCCTACAGATTCTGATCTTGCGTTTTTGAGAAGTGAAAATGCGAAGAGGTACGTGAAGCAGCTCCCTCACGTGCCAAAGGAGCCATTCTCACAGAAGTTTCCAAAGGTTTCACCTGTAGCACTTGACCTTGCAGAGAAAATGCTTGTTTTTGATCCTAGCAGGCGAATAACTGGTTTGCTTTCCTTCAACTTAATCTCTTGAAACTTAGTTTCCCACATCTTGTCATCTATTAGAAATCATAATACATTCTCCCTTGTGACGATGCAATCACAGTTGAAGAAGCGTTGAACCATCCATATTTATCTGGTCTTCACGCGATCAATGAGGAGCCCACTTGCTCGTCTCCTTTCATGTTTGATTTTGAGCAATCTTCTCTGACCGAAGAAGATATAAAGGATCTCATATGGAAGGAGGCTTTGAGATTCAACCCTGATAAGATGGACGAGTGATTAATCACCCAATATATGTTTTGACTTTGTATTCAAAAGGTAAGTAAATATGAATTGTGCTTAGTCTTCCTAAAGAGGTCACCGTGGTAGCGTGGTTGGTGGTGAATGGTGAATGGGGTTTGTTTTTTCGCTTATATCTCTGATGTCTTGTATTTAGGATAAAAAAATGAAGGCTTTACATCTCGTAACCTTCTCTCGTGGATGTTGTATATCTGCAGTGCAGCTCCTTCTGTGGGAAGGAGCTATTAAGAATAACATGGAACCAAATTTGGAGTATGGATAGATTTTGTAAGTATTTCAATTTCCGAGTGCTGTAAAAAAGAGTTGATTCTTGATGCTTGAAGATCTATAGCTCTTTGTGTTTTTTTTGTTGTTTTTATGAAAGCTATACTACAGTCAGGGCCGGCCAATGATCTCGAGAGGCCCGTATGAAAAAAAGTGTTCGATCGTAAGAAAATTGTTATCAATTTTTTCCTTTTTTTTATAGTAAAATTATGAGTGATAGTATTGTATGCTAATATCCAGGCCCGGCTCAATTGGGGGGCCATGGAGGGCGGCCGCCTAGGGCCCCCAGATTATAGAGGTCCCATGTATAAAATTAGTACAGGTAACATTAGACCCATTCAAATTAAAAAAAAAGGCCCATGAATACATATACTAGTAAAATTGCAGCCCATGAGAAAAGAAACCTTGGAATGTAAAGAGGCACATGAGAAAAGAAACCTTGAAATAATTAGTACTAGTAAAAGAAACCACAGATTATAGAGGCCCATCTAGAAAATTAGTACTAGTAAAAAAAGGCTTCCTTTATACATGTACTTAATTTCAATTTTACTATGGAGTAGTACTAATAATTATTGGGAAGCGTTGGAACTTCAAGTTTCTCATCTGCTATTTTGATGATTGGTTAGTTTCAAGGTTTCTTTTCTCATATATACATATACTTGTAATTTCAGTTTTACTCATTCTTTTTCTTCATCCCACCAAAAAGAAACTCATTATTTTTCTTCAACATCTATATACTGATTTCACAAATCACAAGTTGTAGGAACAGGAAGCCCAAAGCCCACTGCTCACCGGCACCAGGCCACCACTCAGCCGTCGCCGCGGGCGAAAGCTTCGGCGGCTCTGCAGACCAACGAGGTGACGACTCACTGGCGGCGACTCTCGACCCTTTCAATTGGATCGCGACGTCCACGCCAATTCGCACACTACGTTAAGGGCCCCAAAATTTTGTCTCACCCTAAGGCCCCCGAAATGATTGAGACGGCCCTGCTAACATCCTCTAAGTTTTATATATCAATAATAACATAATTCTAGAAATAAAAATATAAAAATAATAACTAGTAAAATGAAGTACTCCGTAATAAACAATTATTTATATGTACAAATTAAAAATAAGTGCTAAATAAAACCCAAAATAAACAAGACATGGATCTGTTTTTAACTTTAATAGAAATTGTTTGGCAATATTCAGCTTTGAGCATTCAGATTTTTTTTGGAAACTAAAATCACATCTAATGTTTAAATGTTTAATACTGTATTCAGTAAACATTTGTGAGGATGAGGTTAGGTGACTACAAAGGAAACTTACTTTATTACTAGGCATTGTAAACTCAAAGCTGAACAAAACAAGCATGGAATTTGTACACATGAGATTCCTATTAGCTGAAATTCCAACACATCAACATTTAAAATTTAAATTGCATAATAGACTGACCAAATAACGGTTAATCAAGCATTAGGAGTATGATTACTAAAAAAAGGAGGAGTGGGGGGATTCGAACCGTTGACTAAGGGGAAAACAATACACACTCTACACCGCTGGGCTATTTTTTTTATACTGTCTTAAATTGATGCTTGTATTTATTTGTACTTTTCTGGACCCGAGGCCCCAAACTAGACCCGAGGCCCTGTGCAGGTGCACAGCTTGCACCTGCCCAGGACCGGGCCTGACTACAGTTGTAATGATAAAGGACAGTTACTATAAGGTTGCATTGGGTTGTTTACCTGATACACATTGTATTGAATTACATATTGATTTCACAGATTTTTGCTGTCTAAGCTGTGACCCCTTTTGCTACACCGGCTCAAGTGCTATTGTTCACCGGTTCAGTAAATGGCACCCTTAAGGGGATATAACCTTGTGCTTTTATGTTTGGTTAAGGTCTAGGGAATGTATATCAATCTTCCTTTGGGCTTCGTAGGTTAAAGCTTTTGACTGGATACATTAGTATGGGTTACAAATCTAACTAAACAACTAGGGATATCTGAAAACTCAGTTTCCTTTTTGTTTGTCAAATGAAAGATTTAGAGGTTGAAAGTTGGAAGTACACTCCATCTTTTTTTGTTGTTTCTTAATCTGATCTAATTTTCATAAGAAATAGATTTCTCATTTTTCAACCTACGAGGCAACCGATGGTAGAAATCGATATCTGAACTCGTACATTGGCCAATCAATGTCACATGCTTGGCTTAAAACTTATAACACAATGTAGCAGGGATGTACGAGTGAAAGAATTGATAGGGTGGTGTTGACGAGAAAGCCTGTTCAAATCAACACATTTATGGACTTTGGAAATCAGTTTGCCTCGTCTAAGATTGCTATCTTCTGCTTTTCTCATTGTTAGACATTTCGGAAACATGTGTTGTGTCGTAAGCGATTCTTGCAAGGAGGGAAAGTTGATCGTTGGTCATGACAGGAAACAAGATTGCTATCTTCAGGTTGGCATTGAGTAAGTCCTTTTTGATGAAGTACCTTGGCCATTGAGAATGAGAAAGCGAAGATGATCAAGGTTATGCTTCAATGGTGGTAGCGTATTGTCCGCCCATGTTTTGCAGTAGGTCGGAACACGTAAACATGCATAAGCGTACAAGGGGGTGAACGCACACGTTTAGGTGTTAGGAGAAACTCGACTAAAACAACCAATTCTTGTATTCAATTATGCGTTAGTTTCAAAAGTTACAAATTTACAATAGTAATATGATGGTTTAAATAGAACAAGCTAAATCCTATATATAATTGATAGAGATTTCTCCAAAATTAACAAACTAAGAGATAACAAAATCAAGCCATTCGAAGTCTAGCATTAAGCCTATCGAAGGACTTAAGAAAATATAAAATAAAATAGCAAAAAACTATCTTTAACTACTCTAAGATAAGTGGGTTGCTAATCAAGCGAAGGACTCGGGCTTGGTGTTGTCTCGGGCCACGTGGCTTGGGCGCCAAGACAAAGGTTGTCTTGAGGCCCAAGGAGAGAAGGGGCCTCCGGATCTGAGTCCTCTCCGCTTTCGCTGCTGACAGCTACGGGGGAAGGAGGAGGGAGTGGCCGGGGAGATCGGGGGTTCGTAGTCAGAAGGCGGTGGTGATACTGATCGTTTTTCGGAGGATTGGGAGCGGAGCCAAGGGGCCGCACCCCGGGGCGGTATTCGCGAGGGGTTTGGATGATGGAAGGGGAATCCGCCATTGTTAGCTCTCTCAAACTCAAAGGGGAGGGTTGGTGTTTTAGAGAATAGGTCTTTTGTATTATGAAAGTGAAAGGCTTAGTGAATACGAAGTATTATTGAGGCATTGAGCCAATATTTATACGCAAGAGTACTTGGGACACAAGTCACGTAATAGATAGACAAAGCTACTAATACATAAAATCTAACAATCTATATAGGTGTTGTTGTCGTTGTTTGCTGTGTGAATGGGTTGTGAGAGAGTGGTGGGAAGGGGGTATTTATAAATTAAACGGTCTAACACCGTATGTAAATATAGCTTTACTCAAAGATACGGAGAGATTAACAAGCACCGCTATTGCGCTTGTCGGGTTTGAGACTCCAAGGCAGCGGTTTGCCCTATTTCATAAATAAAGTTTTAATCATTTAAGAAAAATTATACTTTCTTAAGATATCATAAATAAGATATAAAGTGGATATAAGAATTATTTTTAAAGGATACAATTATAAAAATAAATTTATTATTTATTTTAACTTGGATGATTTGAATAAATAAAGTTTTTAAGTTTTAAAAGTATATATTCTTACTTTAAAGGATACAATTAAAAAAATAAAATTTTAAAGTGGATATAAGGCAAATAAATAAAGTTTTAATAATTTAAAGAAAATTACATGATGAAAATCTTTTCCTTTTATTCCTCAACTTCTTACAATTTACAACCAAACATGCTCTTATTGTTTGATTTGCTTGGTAAGATTGCTTCCAATAAAACTTAAAAGCCTTTCGACAATATTTTATGGATTAGAATATTAAGTTTTGACATGATCTACAACAAAAAATATATACACAATTTTATAAACTATATAGTTCACGAACGGGGATCAGGTGAGATCAACCCTTAAAATGTAAAATGAGATCAAATCTCATCCGTTAGATATCCAGAATTCAATGGCCCGGATTGCCTCCACTTTTTTAAGCCCATTTTATATGTAAGGGGCATTTTTTTTCTTTTTCTACTTTCAATCCTTCTTTGATCGCCCTTCTGCTTCGTTCGTTCCCAACTTTCTCAATCCTTCTCCTTCGGAAATCGTCATACATCCATTGTTCTTCCCCCAAGTTCATCCATTGTTCTTCTCCAACATGATTCCCTTCAATTCCTTTCTCTAATAAAATGTAATCTGATTCCTTTGACCTTCAATTCCTTTCTTATGGATTTAGGTAGATGAGTTCAAATTTTGAAACTTGTTATTTTTGTGAACTTCTATCAATTGTGCTTATAATTGTGAAACTCGTTAATCTACGTGTAATAACCGCTAATTTTATAAATAAGGGAAATAAAATTTTCTCAAAACCTTTATGCGTACAACGAACGAAATGTAGTCAATAATAAATTCCTCGCTCAATTAAGTTTAAAACTTATTGAAATTCAATTATGGAAAAACGAGTCCCCTATATTAAATTATTCCTTTTGGAATAATTTATTTAAGATCGTAAGGGGGGTAAATAAAGAAGAAGAATTTAATTAAAGTGGAAAGAACATAGCAATCTAATTTTAATTCAAATAAATGGATAGGCTTTTAAATAATTAAAAGCCAACCCAAAAATAAATTGGGGGAGTAAGAGAAGACAAAAGTGAGACGTGTTTAACTTAAACCCAAATAACCCATTGGACCGATTTTTGACCGGCGAAAATTCCGGTTCCTTTTTCCAGTCATACACTCGAGTTTGTGCAACCAAAAATCCGGACGGTACCCTGCCATCCTGCAACCCTTTACTCTTGAGTGTAACCATGAGAAATGTCTTTGTAAAAATTTGGAAGGATACAAACAACACGTCTAACTCATCATCTCCGCCCAACTATTACATATAACCTTGGAGAAACTTTTATGTGATGGGAGGGTACAGACAAGGCTCCAAAATCCATCACCTCAGCTGAGAAGCTCTTGCCTGAGATTTGTAAGACTTCTCTGTAACTCAAACAAGAAGGGGATTCAATGCACATCAACCTCAATATTTAGTCACCCCTTTACCCCCCTGAGTTTACCAATCTTTCCTCTCTCTTCCACCATTTCAGTTGAATGGTGAATTGGAGTTTACTGAAGACCATTCCATCACCCCTTCAAATACAGTGTCAGCCTGCGTTCTTTCCTTCCGGCCCGAAGACCACTCCGAAAAATCCACTCAAAAACTCTCAAATCTCCCTTCCATTCAAATCTGAATTTTTTCTGTCGCCATTCCTTTGCTCCGGCGAGACCAAGCGGTCGTCCGCCCCTTCGCCGCCGTCCTCCGCCAAGAAGCCGGACCCGACCCTGCCGCTCGCCGCCGCCTGTTCGTCGTCGCCAGAAGGCCCGACCCTGCCCTCGCGTCACGCCCGGAAACCGCCAGCACCTCCCCGCCTTCTCGTCGCCACTATCCGCCTCCCGAAACCGACGCCGTACGCCGCCGGAGCTGCTGTCGAGTGCCGGGTCGAAGTCGCTGCTGTGTGCCGTCGAGTTGTGTGCGTTGTCGGAGCTGCGTTGTTGCTGTTGTTCTGCGTAAAGAACCAAACAAAAAGGCAAGCATCAGATCCCTTCTTTTCCTTTGTTTGGGCCGAATGACCCACTAAACTAAATAGATTATGGGCCATTTAAATGTACTAGGCTGACCCACTAAGACTAATTAAGGTGCTAATGAGTTTTTCCAAATTTTTAGCAAAGGAGATCCCATCTTTGTAGAACAAATTAAAGAGTTAGTAATTGTGGGTTTTGTAGCAAATAAAAATAATGATAGACTAAAAATCATGGTTAAATAAGAATAGTTAGCAAGTTTTCACCTTAATAAAAAGGTACAAATAATTTCTTAAGGTAAATATAAATATAATGTTGGGTTATGTCATGCATGAACGTATGTATTTATGTTATTTAGAAATGATAATTTATTTGGCCTTAACAAGATTAATTCTAGGAAATAATATGTTAGCCAAGTCGTAAATAAGAAATAAGCTAGGTAACTATTTAAATTACCCTTGCTACAAAATATTATGATACTAATATTGAAAGTCTTTAAACCAATTTATAAAAGGTTTAAGGAACGTTTTCTTGAACGTCGAGTAATAATCATAAATCGTTAACGAAATACAATTTAATTTCACCTCACGAATTCTTACGAAGAATATGATTATTAGAGAAAATACTCTCTTTAAATCGAGAGGTAAATCAAATACTAACTTATCTCGTGTCGTTCGTCTTGACAACCACGCCTAACTTAGGTCGAGTATTCGAACCGTCGTAAGCTCGCGAAACAAATCCGTAGGACTCAACTCTCGAAACCAAAGGCAAGTGGATGGTTCTCTTGTTCTTTACGATTAAACGTGAATTTCCTTCCATTCCGTTTAATATCCATATAATTGTTGGGAACACCTTAGTTGCTAAATAAAATGAACACAAGGTTATTTTCTGTTTAGAAATAATGACCCCATTGTTATTTATATTATCGCACTACGCTAGCCCATGGACTTAGGACCGATGATTGTGGCCTTTGATTGTTTCAAGTCTCTTTTCGAGACTTTGTTATGGACTAGAATAGGGATTAGGGGTGAGAGACTCGTCTGTGCTACACCTCTCAAAAAGATGTATTAGGATGTACCTATACCCTAATACTGGGTCATTACTCTGCCCGCTATACCGCTCAGAGGGGTGATAGCACCCTAGCTAGGTGCTCAACTATGTGGCTCTAGGCTCATTCAAGGGGTCGCCGCATATAAAAATCTTTAAATGAATTGCTGAAATGAGTATTGCTCAACTATGTGGCTCTAGGCTCATTCAAGGGGTCGCCGCATATAAAAAATCTTGAAATGAATTGCTGAAATGAGTATTCCTCAACTATGTGGCTCTAGGCTCATTTAAAGGGGTCGCCGCATACAAAAATTGAATTGAATTGTTGAAATGGATATTCCTCGGGTGGCCCTTGACTCTTATGAGTTGCCACATCCGAAATCGTTAAAATAAAGTGTAATGTTGAAGTTGAATCGTTTTACTAAACCTTGATGTGTATTAATAAGTTCCCAACAAAATCTTAATCATCTTTCCTTCCTAGGAATCACTTCCTTGTGATTTCTTATTCTTAAAAGAAAGCGTTATTCACCTCCCTTCGGATTCGCCCCTCCTATCTGAGTTGTATTCAAATGAAGCCTCGTCCTCTACACTCACTTCAAAAGAACCTGATTTGTCGTGTATCACTCAGTTCCCTTTGGACCTTGATGCCGACATACTTAGCCTTTTAAGAACCTAGTCATATTCTACCACTTGCTTAGTCTCGCGTTAGACTAATACCACTTTCTTTCTTCCCGACATTGGTCGGCTGATATTTCTTGCTTTTATGGAAATATCAGGAAGTAAATACAGTTTTGCCGAAGACCAAAGACGAAGACTCGAGGATTTAAAGGAGGGAAGATTTTCAAGAGGTTTCAAGTTATTTTTGAGTTTCTTGTTTTGTTTTTGTGAAGAATCTTTTAACCGTCAATTTTATTTCCGTTGCAAAACGATTTAGATGTTTTCTTCACTCAAACATTGTTATTTCGTATCATTGATCACTGATTTCCAGTCATGTATCAAACATTGATCATTTTTGATGTAATTTAAGTTCAATATATTGTCTTTATGAATCGAGTTGTGTACCTATCGCCTTGGGTGACTTCGGATGGGAAAATCCGAGGTCACTGGCATGTAATACCCATAGTTGTAAAATAGGGGTGTTACACTACGGATATTTTCGCTTTAATCTGCTCTCTTTTGTGTGAACTCGTTAAATTTGCATTGTTGGCAACATGAACAACTCAATTTTGATGGCTTTGATTGAATAGCTATGGCGAGAGTTCATCTTGTCTTGTTGCCCACCATGTGTTCGACAAAATGCCTCAACACACGTGCCTTAATTTAGATGAACCGTTTTATGGCTTTCAATGAGCCTTTCCTTGAAAATTTATGAACCATAATGACATTCATTGTGAACCAAAAGAATAAACGTATTTGCCAATTTGTAGTACTCATTATGTGTTTCATGTTGCTTCATACATAGCTTTTACGTTTCTTTTGTAGATTGTTTATGTCGTTTACATTGCAATTTGACAATTTCGATTGATTAGAGAGGTTGAAAGCGTATACTTGTCTAGTTGCCCACCATGTGTTCGACAAAATGCCTCAACATATATGCCTTAATTTATATGAACCATTTTATGGGTTTTAATGAACCTTTCCTTGAAAATTTATGAACCTTAATGTCATTCTTTACGAACCAAAAGAAGAATTGTATTTGCACATTTGTAGTACTCATTATGTGTTTCATGTCGCTTTATACATAACTTTACATTTTTTTGTTGATTGCTCCCCAAACTCGGGTCATTCTAACATGTCTTATTAAAATGACGATTCTAGTACTGATGGAGTTTCATCGAAGGATTTTCATAACAATACGAGTACCATTGGTGAAGCCCCATTGGATGATGATGAGAACGATACGATATATGCCTACATTCTTCACTTATCACAAGATTCTTCTTATTTCATTACTACTTGTACGGTTGAGTACAAATCTCAAACAATGTTTTGTTATGTGTGTTTGAGGATTAAGTTATATATTATCTATGCACTTTAAAATTAAATGAACTTTATAATTACACGACATGGACCTACAAGTGAAACACAATGAACCAAATTCCTTTCTTCTACACAATTTACGCATTTTATCATATATGAACCCAGTGGCGGATCCAGAACTGTTCATATGGGGGGGGGCGGATTTTGAATAAATCTGGTCTCCTCGAAGCCCTTTACTAGACGTATCGATCACGGAATCTCATGCGTTCTCTCGCTCGAATTTGACCACTCATTACTCGTTTTCACTTTTATAAAATGTATATTTTTTCTCTACATTATAAACAACAAACATAATATTAATAATTTTTTCCACTTAAATTATTTTGGTAAAAACATATACGGAGTATGAATTAGTGGCTCCCATGTAAATAAATGTTAGTGAATTCATTCGAACAGAAAAAAAAAATCGACTAAAAAAACAATGTTAGTGAATTCATCTCAAAAAAAAAATGAATGTGCTCCTCATAAATTGGGCCCATTAATATGGAAAAATTATGCTGGGTAAATCCACCAAAAAGGCCCAAAAGTAAAGATAAAGACTTCAATCTTCTATTCTTCTTCGTTTGTTTTAACCACCGCCGCCGACAACTTGGCCTCCATCTTCATCGGGCTGCCCTGCAACTCCGGCAACCAAGTCGCTCGACGCCTGCCCTCGCCTCCAAGCCTCCGTCTCGCTCCGCTCATAGTGCCATTTTTCGCCCCGTCTCGCCCTGCGCCGCTGCCCAACTATACTGTATCTTACACTACTACTCCGGCGAACGGGGGGCGGCCGCCCACCCACGCCCCCTGGATCCGCCGCTGTATGAACCGAGTGATTCAAATTCATGAACCATTACGTTGAATACAATGAACCAAATAAATAAACTTCATGAACTTAAAAACATTGAATTCAATATCTTTCTTTTATACATTTTACGCATCTTATCATATATGAACCGAGTGGTTTAAAATTTTGAACCATCACGTTAAAGACAATAAACCAAGCAATTAAACTTCGTGAACCTACTTTCTATTGCACAAGGAACCTTACAAGTGGACCACAATGAACCTACAAGTGAAACACAATGAACCTACAAGTGAAACACAATGAACCTACAAGTGGAACACATGAACCTTTTTGGGTCAAAATTAGTTTATTTACAAGTTTGCCACCGCTTTTCCCTTTTTCTTATTTCCTCCTTCAATCTCTACCATTAGATCCGAAAGATCTAACGATAGAGATTGATTCTCATTTTACACTATAAGGGTTGTTCTTACTAGAACCAAACTCTAAAGTTCACTTCCCCTAAAAGCACAAGGTACATCTAATTTATCTAAGGCTCATTTGATTATAAAAGATTTTTATACTTACTGATTTTTTTTATATTGCCTTCAGGTAAATCACTTCCCAATCTAAAAGACACAAATTTTACGATTGCGAGCTAAGATTAAAAATCTAGTTCACTGATGCATTAAGATACTAATGTGGAGAGTTTGGTTCTGGTAAGAACAACCCTTATAGTGTAAAATGAGAAACAGTCTCTACCGTTAGATCTTTCGGATCTGACGGTAGAGATTAAAGGAGGATATAAGGAAAACGGAAAAAACAGTGGCAAACTTGTAAATAAAATGATTTTGACCAAAAAGGTTCATTGTACTCCACTTAGAGGTTCATTGTGTTCCACTTGTAGGTTCACTGTTTTTAAGTTCATGAAGTATAATTATTTGGTTCATTGAATTCGACGTAATGGTTCATGAATTTGAATCACTCGGTTCATATATGAAATGCGTAAATTGTGTAACATAAAAGAATTTGGTTCATTGTGTTCCACTTGTAGGTTCATGTCGTGTAATTATACAGTTCATTTAATGTTAAAGTGCATAGAAGATAATTGAATCCTCAAACACACATTTCAAAACATTGTTTGAAGTTTATATTCAACCGTACAAGTAGTAATGAAATAAGAACAATCTTGTGATAAGTGAAGAATTTAGGCATCGTTATCGTGCTGATCGTTATCATTATCATGCGAAAGGTGCGTTCAACTTTTCATGAAGTTCATATCAATCGCGGTTCATAAACGACAGGTGTTTGGTTCATTGGGTTCACCTTGTCGGTTCATGAACTTTAGTCATTCGGTTCATTTAATGTGAAACTGCATATAAGACAACTTAATCCTCAAAACGCGATGGTTCATTATGTTCTACGCGATGGTTCATTATCTTCTACGCGATGGTTCATGAATATGAATCACTTGGTTCATGTATGACAAAACGCGAAAAGTGTGTAAACACTTGGGAAAAAATTGACTACATGGTAGGCTTAAAAGAAGCTGTGCAATTAGTACCGAGAAGGCTACTTAAACAGATTGAGCTAGTAAGTGTGATTTTTCAATCCAATATAAAAACTTGTGTACTTGCATCATTGTCATTCAATGAAAGTCCATCGGTACTAGCATCACCATCCGAATGAGAAATGTTAGGATGGCCGGAACTTGATGAACAACCTACAAAAGAAACGTAAAAGCTATGAGTGAAACAACATGAAAACACACTACAAATGGGCAAATACGGGTATTCTTTTGGTTCACAAAGAGTATCGGTATGGTTCATAAACTTTCAAGTAAAGGTTCATTGGAATCCATTGAACGGTTCATGTAAATTTAAGCACGTTGGTTGAGGCATTTTGTCGAACACATGGTAGGCAATCGGGCAAAACGTACATAATCAGCTTCTAGGGTCAATCGAAAACTTCAAAATCACTTTCTAATGCAATCAAATCATGTAAACACCAATCATACACCCAAACTTATGTCAAATTCACAAGTTCTCAGTTATCTTGCTCAAGGAAAACCTAAAACTAGCAAAGCATAAATTCTAACTTTCAAAAATCATAAATCGTTACCTATATCCATAGAAGCAATTGAACAAGAGCCAAATGACGAAAATACAGTTGAAAAACAATCGAATTTTGTTGGAGAAGAGAGCCGAAGAGATCAATGAACAATCCGCTAAAACAAACGCTCTGTGCGAGCGTAGAGAAACAAGGGGGAGATCGATGAACAGTAAAGCAGGGCAAAAGGACGAAAATGCCCTTCCCAGTTAAAAGCAAGGGGGAGCTGCGTGTTAAAATCAGTCCGTTGATTTGCCCAGATCTAACGGCCATAAGGTGTTCGCATTTTACACCGTATGAGTTGTTCTCACTTGATCGCGAATCCTAATGTGGATTCTTTTGTTCTTTATGTTTTTATATTTTGCAACCAAACACGTCCTTATTGATAACAGATAATAATGTACTCCATATATAGGAACTTAAAGGCCATGCCATTTTGCAACCAAAATCAGCTTTCGACTTGCTAGGAACCAAGTTAAGTTCTAGCCGAACCTTGAGCAGCGAGGAAGAGAAAGCAGAGATGAAGGATCCTTATGCCTCAACCATGGTTAGCTTGTTGTATGTTATGGAAGCAATCCTTATGCCTTTACATCAGATTGTTGGAGGCCTTCTACTTCAAATCAAAATTTATTCGCCGAGGAACGCCATCCTTTGTATGTTTATCAACAAAAAGGTTTCTTAGAAGTACACGTACACAAACAATTGCCAATATCACTACAAACACAGAAGCCCAAATGCACAAACAAATTCATGAGAAGAACTATATCGTTGGTAACGACATGCAACCTTCTAAGTTGAAGCTAGTCTCATGAGGATGAATCCGAATTGGAAGTCCCCTTGCAGGCATTGGAAATGGATCCACTACTATCTTTTCATCACCCATCAACTTGTGCCTGCAAATGGATCCACTACTATCTTTTCATCACCCATCAACTTTTTCATATGAACCTCTTGACAACATGATGCATAAATGCTAGAAAATCTGTGTGTGTGTTTTGGTGGTTCTAAACAGGTTGCTGACGGATGTCGTCAACCTTGCAAGAAGTCACCTAAGATCATTGACCGTCAAGAAGTAAAATCTGTGTGCGTGTTTTGATGGTTCAAACTGGAGAGGTTGCCGACGAGGTCGTCGACATCAGTTTCTGGACAGACGCGTGCGAAAATCCAGAAAAGGTAATACCGCGTTTTTGGTTAAGGCAATTAAGAAGAGCATCTCCGGAAGTGTTTTTAAGGCAAGTACAAGTATGCAAAGAAGGATTATCATCAAGCGATCAAGGAAGATATTGAAGATGATTTTATTGTGTCGGTATTTTAGGAAGAATTTTGTATGGATTGTGTACAATTCATTCCTTGGGCAAAAAGGATGAATTATGCAGCAATCTTCTTGATTCTTTATATATAGTTTCGTGGGCACATTGTTAGAACCAAGAGAGTCAAGAGAAAATTTGTATTTGGTGTGTGTGTGTGTGGTGTAGGAGGATCGTGGGATTCGGTCCTTTAGAAGGCTGAGTACGAGCGAGCTATAGAAATTGAGGGTTGAGGCAAAAGGCAAGAGTACATGAAAGAGAGGGCGTGGGATTCGCCAGAATGTGGGATTTGCATCTTGAAGTAGGAACACCTTTTGTAGCCCGAGAAATCAATATAGCGAGCGAAGTGCTCTTCAAGTCCTTTCAAGTTGAAGCTTGAAAGGCAAGTGGTTTTTCTCCTTGCAAGCACGTTGGCTACAAGGAGTTTCCACTCTAGATCAGTGTGTCAATCTGGTATATCGAAATCTTTCTTGTATGTTTTATTTCCGCTGCGCAAACATAAGTTGTTGACTTTGGTCGCCGACATTGTAGGTGTCGATGACTGTAAGTATTAACACAGATAGTACAATAAACACTAGTATCTCAAGCCGAGCATACTCTTTTCTCGGACATATTCTCGGTCCTCCCCCAAACGGAACATGTGTATGGAGCAGGTCCGCTTCCATCGAATCTTGATGGATCAAATTTCTCCGGTGGTCGGGGAAAAGCTCGGGGTTACAATGGGTTGAGTTAGCACTCCAGTATAACTATGATTAGAATAGCATAATTACAGCATTAATAGTAACATAAAGACACTGAAAAATATCAAACTAAAACTCGATCTTATACTAGTAGACAAATACCTTCCACCCTTTCGGAACTCGAAATCCTTAAAATTAATTTGAAATCGTGTAAGGCCTGGCTCCTTGTAGAGTAGGAGCAAGTCTCAGCACTTCACAAGCTACATTCCATGAGTACTTCACATTCAACATTCTATGAGTACTTCATCACAACATGCCTAGCTAATCAAATAAACCCTTATAAAAACATAAAGGGAAATTCCGCATGGTAACCACGAGGTTTTGCAAATTCCGCATGGTACTCAAAGGTTTTAGGTATTCTGTGTGGTAACCACGAGGTTTTGCATATTCCGCGTGGTAACCTTGGTCTATTATAAAAAGTTAAAGTTATATAAAAACTTACCCATCCTTTCTACTTAATTACACAAACCACCCTATCTTTAGTTTTTTTTAAACTATCTAATCTATTTTATAAAACACCTAACTTTATAATTTTAGTATTATGCATATCTTTTTTTATTTAACCTTTTTCCATGAAATTATATATTATTATTTTACAAAATCTTATAGTTTTTAATTATTTAAAAAAGAACCACATTTTTCAAATTTGTATTAAAAAATTAAAATAGATTTGATAGGTTTGTTGAAAAAATAAAAAACAATTTATTATACCTAATTTGAAGTATCATTTAAATAGGTTTTTTCAACAAAACTATCAAATCTATTTTCTTAAAATACTTAGTGAGAAGTATTACCAAAATTATGATTTTAGGTGTTTTATAAAAATAGATTAGATAATTTAAAAAAAAACTTAAAAAGGGTGATTTGTGTAATTAAGTAGAAAGGATGGGTAAGTTTTTATATAATTTTAACTTCTTTATAATAGACCAAGGTTACCACGCGGAATCTGCAAAACCTCGTGGTCACGACACGGAATATCGAAAACCTTTGGGTACCACGCGGAATTTGCAAAACCTCGTGGTTACCGGGCGGAATTTCCCAAACATAAATTTACATACAACAACATATTAATCCCAACTTCCGGTACGGTTGAAACTTTTATCTACTAAACAACTTACGAAAATGCTCACCTTTGTGGGCCTGATCATAGGCATGTGGAAACTTAACCAAATACTTGACAATGAAAGTAAGGGCAGCACTTGTAGTGTCATGCCCACCAATGAGCAATCCAATAATCTTATCGGCAATGTCGTTCTCGTTCATGAACCGTTCTTGGCCGGTTTAGACCTCAACGGGAGTCGTGAGCATGTGAGATAATATATCTTGGGTTGGAGTGGCTTTCTTCTCTACCTAATCAACCTTCCTTTGTTTGATCACCCAGGCGATTCGTACCAAACCAAATCAACAAACCTAGATGATCAGATACTAGTTTTTATTTAATTATTACCTCTTGGCAAGAGGAAAGACAAGGATCTCATCTTTATTTTCCCATGTGTTAGAAAATATGGTTGTGTTTTGTTGGAGCGGGGAATCTACGGTACGTCCCGTCTAGTTCCCGATCCCGGTATTATTACTTTATTATCTGTATATAACTATTTAATTTGTATTAAAACTGTAGGTAAATAATTATAAATTTTGTTTTTATATGGGGAGTAAGTAAGTAATTATAATTAATATTATTAATAATTTTGCATGGTAGGATGATTTTTAAGTAAAATAATATTATTAATTTTATTTTTGGATGGATGATTTTTTAATTTTAATAATTTTGCATGAATGATTTCTAATATAGTTATGGTATTTAATGTTAGAGCTTATCTATACATATATATGTTGTAAAGTAGAGATACAATTTAATTTTGATTAGAAGTTGAAGTAATTTTTAGGAATGTCAAAGGGGTTTAAGTAAATTCCGACCAAAAAAAAAGGGTTTAAGTAAAAAAACTTAATAAATGAGCCCTATTAACGTACTTAAACCCGATTGGTATTTCGCGCCCCGCTCCCCGCCCCCCGCCGGGAATTAGATGGGGATGGAGCGGGATGAGGAGGACTAATATAGGTTTTTATTTTGTCAAAGGAGGACTACTGTAGGTGGGGATGGGGATGAGGAATGCATTATCCGTCCCGACCCCGCCCATGTGCATCTCAAGTGGGAATGCATTATCTAATGCTCACAGTTTTGTCTCTTAATTGCATAATAATTGTTAATAAACTTAGACGTAAATAGCCATCACATACCTCTAACAAGTAATGCCTAGAGGTGGCTTTTCTGACTCAACAAAATGCTTAAGAAATTGAGTAAATTAAGCTAACAATAAAGACCAAATCAACTCCTACAAAATAGCAACAAATACTCTGACTTATTCAACTTAAGCTACGTACTTTGATCAAGCTTCATCACATTGATTGAAATGTAAGGCAAAAACGAGAGGGGAGAGAAATCTCCTAGCTAAGTTAGATATCAGTTTTGATGTAACAAACTAGCCCCGAGCTAGCTATTTTGTCCGGTTACGGTTGTGAATAAAATAACGCTTTTATTCAAAAAAAAAAAAAACAATTCAATCAATGGATTCGATCAAGAGCTAGGTGATCAATATGTCAACCTTGCTCATGGAATTCATGTTCGTACATGTTTGATCTTAACATTATATTCAACTTCAAGTTGATGCATTGTGAGGAAGAATGCGAATCGGAAGCCCTTTAGTAGGCATCGGCAATGGATCTACTATTATTTTCTCATCCGGAATCAGTTTCCGCCATTTGAACCTCTTCACAAGATGATGCATAAACACTAGTATTTCAAGCCGAGCATACACATTTCCGGGGCACATCCTCGAGCCTCCACCAAATGGAACGAATGTGTAAGGTGCTGGTCCACTTCCTTCAAATCTTGATGGGTCAAATTTTTCCGGGTTAGGGAAATTCTCAGGGTTACGATGAGTTGAATGAGCACTCCAGTATAACTGCCACCACGAAGACATAAACCCCACGTTAATATAAAAGAAGTATAAATACATATTAAGATGACATGCACATTATAATTTTGTTGATAAAAAATGGCCATATTTGTGTAGATGCATGCATGAATACCTTCCACCCTTTAGGTATTTGATAACCGGCAAATGTAAAATCATGTAGGGCTTCCCTAAAGGCTCCTTGAAAAGGTGGGTGTTGGGATGGTCTTAATCCCAATAATAGATCCCGTAAGGTTTTGATGATGATACAACACTTGAGAAAAATTTAATGTTGTTTGCTAGTGTTTCAGGATCATTCTAGGTTGTACGAGCAAAGGAACACAAGCAGGAACAATCGTCACAAGGTGCCAAGGAAACAGAGCTAATGCTGAGACGCGGAGATTCCAGAGTGCGCAAGCAAGGGATCAACGCGGAAGCAGGATACTATATTTGGCAAGAGTATCAACGCGCAAGCGCCAACGAGGGATCTTTCCATCTTTGGAAAGACGCGTTGATGGATGACGATTAAGGAGAGAATCAGATCTTTGGCTGCTAAGATAATTCTCTTGTTAGGATAATATTGTTAAAGAGATATTCTGTTTCTCTAATTAAGATTATTCTAGGGTAAATCCCGATTTGTATTATAGGATAGAATCGGTTTCTAGCCTATAGTGTATATAGGGGTTTATGTACTTGCATTTGTTACGAATGCTGAGAGAGTCAATTGCTAAGTGCGATTGAGAGAAAGAACACACGAAGTACTCTAGGTCAAGTTGTGTACGAGAGCTAGAGGTGTGGGTCAAGTCTGTTGAGTCGAATTACGAGTGTGTCCGACGCTGAGGGATCTAGATCTAGGTACAAGGTTTTGTGTAGACCTTAAGATCAAGGATTCGCGTTTGTAAGTTCATACTTGGTAATAACAAAAGGCTGGCTTGATTTAATTGCTTTGTGTGAACTATAATCTGTTTGAACTGTTTTCATATTCCGCTGCCCGGTTTGTTGATCCCTCTGGAGGATCAACATCCGTATACTAACACACGTAGATCTTACAATTGGTATCAGAGCCTGCGTGCTCTAGATTGTGTGTTTGTGTCAAACAGGTTTTGAGATGGAGAAACAACTTCAAGAACTTGGTGTCTCTAACTCCAAACCCCCGTTGCTGCTTCCTGGTCAATACAATCAATGGCAAGACGCTATGTCCGAATGGATCAAGGGAAAGAACTTCCAATCCTGGTTGGCTATTGAACTAGGAGACCTTGAAGTGACTGCCGACAAGAAAGCTAACCCCAGGCTCATAGGACCAGATGACTTCAAGGCAATGGAAGCCAACTTCCTTGCAAAGATCTTCATCTCTTGTGGGGTCACCAAGGAGGATAAGAACAAGATTGGCAATCTGAAGAATGCCAAGGCAATGTGGGAAGCCCTGAGTGACATCCACAATGGTACTACTGAGATGAAGGACGATCTGATCCTTGCTACCCAGAAGGAATTTCTCACCTTCAAAATGAGGGATGGGGAAACTGTATCCTTCTATCAGTCTAGATTTACTACTCTTGATACTAAGATGCTTAGTCTAGGTCTTAATGAAGAAAAAATTTCGACCAATACTAAAGTTAGAGTGTTAATCAATGGACTTACTGGTGATTGAGAACATAGTCGTCTAACCTTCCATGAAAATGATAAGAACAAATCTCTTAAACTGCATGAGTTCTTTGCTAAGCTAACCAAATATGAAATTGAAAGAAACTGTATCAGGGAAGGAAAAGGGACGCCTAAGTCCCTAGCTCTCAAACTTGAGAAGGCTATTGGGTACATCGTCGAGGATGGAGAGGAGGACACTATTGATCCTGATGATCAAACTGATTAAGAAGAGGACCACCTCCATTTTATGATCTTATTATTCTTTATTTGGAAAGAGAATGGTTAAGAGGAGGTTTATATAAGAGTATGGAGGAGGTTTATGCTAAGTAAACTCACTAAATTCGACCAAAAAAAAGTAAACTCACTAAATGATCAATAATTAAAACATCTAATGAAACTAGTGATGATCGTTGGTAAAGTTATATTATTGTAATGTACATAGATAATTATTATATTGTATTATTTTATGCATTTACCTTATAATATTAAAATACTTTTATTGCTAATAATACTAGAATATAGGATAAAAAATAAATTTAAATTATTTCATTTATACTTTAATAAATTTATCAATTTTGGATTTTATCATTTTATATGAAATATCATTATTATCATATATATGGTGTTTCTCATGAGTTTTGTAAATGATTAGTATTTTAAAATAATGATTACTTTCATGTTGAATATATTGATTTATCAAGTCCTTCATTTTTGTATAAAACTTATTTATATTCTATGTCATAATAATGAATAATTGTTTTTTTTTTATAAAAAGCTAGTTTTACTTATGAAATAACCAAAATATCAAAAAAATGTATTATCCACACAAAGTAAAAACGAATTTGAAAATTTTAATGCAAACCTTACATGAAATATAAATGAATTACAAATGTTTGGCACTCCTTTGTTATAAACATTGTATTTTACTAAATGGTAGTGATTCTATTCACAAATAAATTTGAAGAGTATGGGTATGATCTCATTTATTTGGAAGATATATGTCACTCCGATTCATTCAAGTATATACAACGATAGTGATTTTGATTGTATATTAAATAATTAACTATTATTTTGTCTCTATAATCTTGAAGTGGTTATTTCATATGAAAAACTTGTATAATTTTACAATGATTGTTTCAAAATAAATTACCGAGCAAATTATTTTATTTGGAGGTTATTACCGAGCAAATAATTCTTCTACATGGTTTCTTATGTTACAGGCCCGGTCCTAGGCAGGTGCAAGCTGTGCACCTGCACAGGGCCTCGGGTTTAGTTTGGGGCCTCGGGTCCAGAAAAGTACAAATAAATACAAGCATCAATTTAAGACAGTATAAAAAAAATAGCCCAGCGGTGTAGAGTGTGTATTGTTTTCCCCTTAGTCAACGGTTCGAATCCCCCCACTCCTCCTTTTTTTAGTAATCATACTCCTAATGCTTGATTAACCGTTATTTGGTCAGTCTATTATGCAATTTAAATTTTAAATGTTGATGTGTTGGAATTTCAGCTAATAGGAATCTCATGTGTACAAATTCCATGCTTGTTTTGTTCAGCTTTGAGTTTACAATGCCTAGTAATAAAGTAAGTTTTAACCTCATCCTCACAAATGTTTACTGAATACAGTATTAAACATTTAAACATTAGATGTGATTTTAGTTTCCAAAAAAATCTGAATGCTCAAAGCTGAATATTGCCAAACAATTTCTATTAAAGTTAAAAACAGATCCATGTCTTGTTTATTTTGGGTTTTATTTAGCACTTATTTTTAATTTGTACATATAAATAATTGTTTATTACGGAGTACTTCATTTTACTAGTTATTATTTTTATATTTTTATTTCTAGAATTATGTTATTATTGATATATAAAACTTATAGGATGTTAGCGGGACCGTCTCAATCATTTCAGGGGCCTTAGGGTGAGACAAAATTTTGGGGCCCTTAACGTAGTGTGCGAATTGGCGTGGGCGTCGCGATCCAATTGAAAGGGTCGAGAGTCGCCGCCAGTGAGTCGTCACCTCGTTGGTCTGCAGAGCCGCCGAAGCTTTCGCCGGCGGGCGACGGCTGAGTGGTGGCCTGGTGCCGGTGAGCAGTGGGCTTTGGGCTTCTGGTTCCTACAACTTGTGATTTGTGAAATCAGTATATAAATGTTGAAGAAAAATAATGAGTTTCTTTTTGGTGGGATGAAGAAAAAGAATGAGTAAAACTGAAATACAAGTACATGTATATATGAGAAAAGAAACCTTGAAACTAACCAATCATCAAAATAGCAGATGAGAAACTTGAAGTTCCAACGCTTCCCAATAATTATTAGTATTACTCCATAGTAAAATTGAAATTAAGTACATGTATAAAGGAAGCCTTTTTTTACTAGTACTAATTTTCTAGATGGGTCTCTATAATCTGTGGTTTCTTTTACTAGTACCAATTATTTCAAGGTTTCTTTTCTCATGTGCCTCTTTACATTCCAAGGTTTCTTTTCTCATGGGCTGCAATTTTACTAGTATATGTATTCATGGGCCTTTTTTTTTAATTTGAATGGGTCTAATGTTACCTGTACTAATTTTATACATGGGGCCTCTATAATCTGGGGGCCCTAGGCGGCCACCCTCCATGGCCCCCCAATTGAGCCGGGCCAGGATATTAGCATACAATACTATCACTCATAATTTTACTATAAAAAAAAAGGAAAAAATTGATAACAATTTTCTTACGATCGAACACCTTTTTTCGTACGGGGCCTCTCGAGATCATTGGCCGGCCTTGATGTTACCTTTGGGATTTGGGCTTTGTTCGGCCTAGGTTTGGGTAGGTTATTGAAGATTTCTATAATGGGAAATTCCTCTTGTTACCCCCGAGGTTTCGACTTTTCCTTTTGGTGTCCTACGGAAACTTTTCTTCCTTTTGGTGCCCCCATAGTTTACAAACATTCCTTTCCATGCCCAAAAGTACTTATAAATCCTTTTTCCATCCAAAAATTACCATTTTCCATTTAGAAAAAAAAGGTAAATGAAACTGTTTTATTTTCTTACTTTTTATTAGTATATAATACAGCTATTAATCCTATTATAATTTATACATGAAAATTTAGAAAAAACAAATTAAAAACAAAAACACCGTAACATTGTGAGCGAGAACACGAACTTCACAGTCGGAGAAGAAGGAAGAAGGTAAGGCGAGCGACGGCGGCGGGGCATCCACGGCAGGGGACAACGTCGTCGACGGAGGCGGGGCGGTCTTTTTGTTACGGTCAGCAACGAGGCGACGAGGCGGGGCGACCGTCGGGAAGGGCCGGCGGAACTCGGAGGCCTCAGATCCGGAGTCGGGCGACGCAAGATCTGGGAGGGTTCGAGCGCCGCGGTCGTCCTTAGGGTTCCGGGAGAGAGGGAGGTCGAGCCGGGCGGAGTACGGCCGGCGGCGGCTTGTGCAACAGAGGAATCGAGAGGTGAAGGAGACCGTTCGGGAGGTAGAAGAGATGTGTGGTGGGGGCCACATAATAAAAGAGTAATTTTAACCCAAAAAAAAGTAATAAAAGAGTAATAGAATAAAATAATTTTATTTACTTTTTTTTTAAACGGAAAATGTTAATTTTTGGATGGAAAAGTGATTTATAAGTTCTTTTGGGTATGGAAAGGAATGTTTGTAAATTATGGGGGTATCAAAAGAAAAAAAAAAATCGTTGGACACCAAAAGGAAAAGTCGAAACCTCGGGGGTACCGAGGAATTTCCTTTCTATAATTTAAAACCTACTTAAATAAGTGTTTGGTAAAATAAGATTTTTTAGGTTGTAGAAGTTTGATAGGTTTTGAGGACGTTTAAAAAGAAAAAATAGAAACGTTGGTATAGATATTTTCCAGGAGGTTTTAGAAAATTATTAACTCAACTTTTTTGCTAAATACTTTAATTAATACTATTTTTTAGGAGGCAGAGGTTTTAAATAAAATAACCTCTGCCTCCTTAAAAAACATCTACATATCTAAACACCTTTTCAAGAACCTACACTTTCTTAAAAACCTTGACTTACCGAACATGACCTTAGTTTATAAATTAATTGTTAGGCATGGCTATCGGTCGGGTCCGGAAGAGGTGGATAAATTCCACCACCCGACTCGACTTTACCAACCGTGTACCCGACCCGTTAAAACAAACCTGACTGGTTGTACCCGAAACCGAACCACCCTTGGTTCGGTGTATTTCTCGGGTGTATATAACCTATTGAAATGTTAAATTCTAAAGATATAATTTACCACAAAATCATACTGTAATTGATAATTTTAATAAAGTACATTGAATAGACCAAACTCATATTACAATAAACATAGTTAGACAAAAGTCACTCAAATTAATACAATTAGGAAATATGGTCTAGATCATGCCTTCAGCTACGCATAAAAGAAGAACACAAATATGGTTTAGAAAATTAAGGGATTTAGGGATATAAAATATTAAATTATATTGATATATAATATTATTATAATAGAATTTGGGTGAATGGATCTGGTGAGCGGTTCGGGTGAGTGGACCAGGTGAGCGGGTCGGGTTGGGTCGGGTCGGTTAGAGGGTTCACTTGAACCCGACCCAACACCATACCCGATCACCCAAAAATCGTTTCCACCCGCATTTTATCGGTTATGTCGGCTACCGATCGGGTACATGTGAAATTGTCATACCTACTAATTATCCTTATAATATAACCTAATGACATATTATAGAAACAACGTTAGCGTGTGAGTAATATTTTAGTCGAACAATTCTTCTACTCTATGGCCTTATAGGATAGGGTAATAATTTAAGATTCTTAAAATGGAAGCGTATATATATATATATATATATTTGTGATATTCTTATTTAGAATTTATTGTTCTGTTTAAATCCCATTTAGGACATATTGCTAGTTAGTTCAAATACATGGAGAAATATACAAAATCACTAAATTGGATCACAACCTCTCTATTGAACACATTGTTAATCACTTAGAACTTAATCTTCTCATTCGAAAGGATGCTCTAGGTCGTCCTCCGTGATGGGACCTCCTAATTCTTACCTGGTACAAAAATAAAAGAAAAAAAAATACTAGGACAAATGTATTTCCTTACCTAATATTCTTGCCACAAGGAGCTGAAGGAAATTAACAAAGCGGCAAACGTAATATTCAGCTAAAACGACATTTTCAAAGGAATTTTTCTCCACCACGGGAAATGGCGGCTGCTGTCAAAGACATTAGAGATAATGAAATGTTCACGTTACTCAATTGAACAACTATTACTACTAATTTTGTTAAAAGAAAATTAAGAGATCATCAAATGTTCACGTTACTAAATTAATCGAACTTCAATCAACGATTACAAATCCATCTCATGCTTTAATGTCATTTATAAAGTAATCTCCAAGATGATTGTGGCCAGAGTACAAAATATCCTTCTAAAAATTGTTGACCGCAACCAAGGGGTATTCATAAAGGGGCAAAGTATACGCCACAATATCGTTGTTTGCCAGGACATTGTTAAAAGCTACCCAAAATAGTGTTCACATTACTCAATTGAACAACTACTACTGCTAATTTTTTAAAAAGAAATTAGGAGATCATCAAATGTTCACGTTACTAAATTAATTGAACTGCTGTTACTGCTATCCTAACTCAGGTCAGAAAACATACGATACTAGTAGAACGTTTCAAAACGAGTTTCCTAAGGTCAGGAAACAAGTCCGCAATCATACAGATAACTCTAGTCCAATCCTAAGTCCAGTTAATTAGTCACACACATTTATTTCACGTTACTACTGCTAATTTTTTAAAAAGAAATTAGGAGATCATCAAATGTTCACGTTACTAAATTAATTGAACTGCTGTTACTACTATCCTAACTCAGGTCAGAAAACATACGATACTAGTAGAACGTTTCAAAACGAGTTTCCTAAGGTCAGCAAACAAGTCCGCAATCATACAGATAACTCTAGTCCAATCCTAAGTCCAGTTAATTAGTCACACACATTTATTTCACTAGCATAATCACATTCTCAAGTCCTATTAACACATTCACCCACACACACTGTATATTCACTGTCCTGCGCGGAGCAATGTTAACGGCCTCCACCCACACTACGCACATCTACGACATCTTCCAGCCAATCTCTTTTCCACATACAACTTCTAACCCCCGGTCGAGTCCCTACTAGTGCACTCGCCAAAACATTTTTATAAATTTTGAAGTGGCTCTCCTTGCCATATATACGACCATGCCTCGAAAGTCCCATTTTTCTCGAAAATCCAAGACAAGGCCGTAACGGTAGATGTCAGTACACAGAAATCACGTGAAAACTTGTAATACGATAAAACCCTTTTGACACATAAACCATACGATCACACACACATATATATAAATAAAACTTTTCACTTAAATAATATTTGAGAGACTAATTCCCCAAACTCAATCATACTTAAATAATAAATTAGAGACTAATCCCCCAAACTCAATCACACAAGCACAGCATGTAATCTAACCAAAATTGAATAGAGCCGAACAAGTCACAGAACAATTTACGTCAAAGATGAAAGACTTCCTGAATACTCTAAGACTCCGAATATACGAGGGTACCTAACACGATAACGAGAGCAATTCAGCCTAACATTCGCTCCTCGCCATTATACTTGTGCAATCCGGCCAATGAGCTCGACCTTACTAATTGGTAGCTAATCGATCGTATATTTAATTAGTATACCTACAACGAATTAATCATCAAGCTAATTAATGCACTACTCTCAAATTGGATTAATCTTTGAATACCCAGCATTCGTTTAGCCCAAGACTCACTTCCATATACCTTTTCAGCCAATCATTCAACTTGATTAAAACTCTTATTCAAAACAGCAACATGGCTTTGATTAAAAAAAAAAAAAACACCAACATGGCAGCTGGCAGATTTTGCACGTGGGAGAAGACAGCGGGGCTATTCGGCTTCAGCGGCCCTCTTTGAAAACGTGATTGGTAGATCCCAATTATATATAGGGTTGACCTAACAACAAACTTTGGCTGGTGGATTGCTCAGGGATCATGAAGGAAATTTCTTGAAGGGCTTTGCTATCAAAATGGCGGGGGACTCCGCTTTTGCTGCTGAGGCTCTAGGACTCCTACAAGGCTTGAAAATTGCAAAACAAATGAATTACACTAAGCTGATTGTTGAAGCTGATGCCTTGGAAGTTATAAAAGCAATTACTGTGGAAGAACCGATTCCTAATCTCTACTGGAAGATCATATCAGAATGCACACTACCAATAATCGGGCGTATTGTAACGTTGTATAACTATTACAATAAGCCAAAAATGTGTTACAACAGGTCTACGGTAACACTTTTTTGGAAATTTTATACTGTTACATCCGCTGCCGTTACCATAGATCTAGGGTAACAGATGTTTTACCTATGGTAACGGTTTCATATTCCCGTAACTCAACCGTTACCGTTGGTTAAAAATCCATTACAAAAGATGAAACCATTACATTTGATCAAAATCTGTTACCTATGATAGAACCATTACATTTGCACATACATCCATTACCTTGTTCACTAGACGCACAAGCGTAACTATAGATTATATAAGTGTTACCTTAGTATCACATATATGAAATTAAAATATTACTCCCTCCGTCCCTATATGTATGTCCATAAAGCACAATTTTGCGTAAATTAAGAAAATGTGTAAGAGGTATTTGGTGGAGAAATATGAGTGGTTGAAATGAAGAAGGTGAAGATGGGTTAAGATTAAAAAATAGACCAAAATAGAGGTTGAGAAATTTAGCTCAAAAAAATTAATCCAAATATACCTTAAATGGGTGTTTTCTTAATGGAAAAAATTCAATAAGTATGAATATTAAAAAAAATTATTAATATATTGTTTATTTTTGGGTTTATGAGAGTTTATTTATAATGTATTTGATGGAGATGATTGGATGGAGAGAGAAATGGGGAAGAAAAGTAAGTAAAAAGTAGAATGTATAAGGGTAAAAGTGTAAAAAAGTAGTGATATAAATGGAAAGAATAGAATTGTGGACAAACATTCCGGGACGACGAAAATGGAAAGATGGACAAACATAAAGGGACGGAGGGAGTATTTATTTATATTTATACAGCTAATAAATTACATTATTAATGGATAGCAAGAAATATAATTAAGAGGAATTAAAGAAATTAAGGAAGCTTGCATATTAATTAATATTGTAAGAAAGTATATACACAAAAGTTTAACATATATAATTCATGCATCCTAACTACCTAGTACATGCAATTAATCTGCTCCATCTATTCTTGTCCATCTCCTCCTTGTCCATCACCTTCTTGTCCATCATCTGCTTGGGCATCATCTTCTTGTCAATGCAAGCGAAGAAATGGCCAAAATCTGTAATATGAAACACACAACAACAACAACAACATGCACATATACTATACCGACTCATTACATGACCAAGATTCAACAAAATCAAGCACATGTATAACATGCACATCATACCAATTTACATGACCAAAAATCAACAAAATCAAGCACACAACAGCATGCATAATATGATACCAATTCACATGACAAATCAACACAATCAAGAACAAGACATCCGGTATCACTGTACTTAGAAGTTAGGAGTCTCAACACCATACCTGGCTGTCTCATTCACTAGTGCAAATGGAGTCACACACCCCAAAGGGACCTAGAAGAAAAACCAACCATTAAAATCATAGAAAGCACACTATTGTTCTCTCATCCATGATTTATTATAGTACATCTACCAATTGCTATACTGTATACCATACAAGAAAAACATCTAGTGGAACATCAACATCAATCTTTAAACGCTGAAGTAATATACATCTCCATCAGGATGGTTTTCACTCTGACAATCAGATCAAAGTTTATGCTGAATTACCATCAGGACAATGATATTAGTAGTTCAGTACAATGCAAACATGATTTAGAGAAGCCATGTATATTTCAGCTGAGTAGAATATAAAAATTGGTCTATTTCCTTAATCAATGGGGTTTCAAGCCATTATTTTGTTTATTTCCTCAAGTGCATTTATATTGCAGGGTTGCTTTTCTTACAAAAAAAAACAAAAGCCTTAAGGTTCAATCTTGGTATTAATAGCAAAAGAAGGCATAAAAAGCACGCTCTCAGCAAATGTTACCAGCAACTGACCTGGAATTCTGCCTCCACTGGTATACAATCTAATGAATAAGGTTGCTGCATTCGAGCAATAATGCGGTCCTGAAAGAAAACAAATTCAAATTATACAACAAAGCTAATCAACATCAAATAAAATCTGCTACTCCAGCACACTATCCAGGCGCAGATTCAGCATAACAAATGTCATAGTTCCCTATAAAGTTTCTATAGGGATATACACTGTAACACAAAAGCAGGACAAGCTAAATCAACACACAGGTCTTTTAACAAACCCAATGTGTGATATGCAGGTAGTAAGTACCTGGAAAACAAAGATTCTTTTGAACTCAATAGAAAGGAATCAACATGCACTTACCTTATTTTGAATTACATCTTTCAAAATAGTCCTAATTCTTGCCAAAGTGTCACACTTCTTTTGCATTTCTGACACATGCGTTAAATGGGCCACATTCTTATCATCCTAGCATCATAAATACACAAAGAGTCAACTGCTTGAGAAAGAGATCTTAAGGTAATTAAATTCCATTAGGGATATTCATTCGTAATACTGAAGTTGATCTAGCATCAAACAAGAAAAAAATGCAATCCCATTATGTACTGCTTCACTCCTTTAGATGAGCCAAACTATGTATATCAGTTTTATGGTTTTTTAAAGTCTGTCAACAGCCAAATTGATCATGCACTTATAACCATAGATTAATGACCAAGATTAGAAATCATAGTATCATTCGAAGCTCAACAAAGAGCTATGTAAAGTTATAGAAAACCCATTAAGCACAAGACGTAAAACACAGAGAGAAATACCTTTCTACCTTGAAGCTCAACTTCATAATCTGCTATCTTTCTTTGGACAGCAGTGAGTTCCCTCAGAACTCTTACCAAATCATCATCCTTTTCAGCAATAGCAGAAGCTGAACTTTGCAATTCTTCCTACAGAGAGAAAGCAATGGTTTCTCAAACATTGAACTCAACAATGTAAGCAAAGAATGTAGATGTTAAAAAGAACAGTTCTTGATTTGCCACTGGCCCCCTACCCCTAAAAGGCTAATGACTCTATTCTACAACTTGCACAAATGACACTGATACAACAAGTGATAACGAAATATCAAAACCAAGTCTTAAGTGATCTTGACACGCTCAGAGCTTAGGGAGCTACCAGCACAGCCTGGTCAATCAAACATGTGCTGCCTCCTTGTGCTTATGAAATATAATACATTTCTCAACAAAGAGAGATATTACCTATGAAAGTAATAACTCAGGAAAAAAAAAAACAGATGGAACACAATTACGTCAAAATCCATTTGAGCTTTCACAAAATGAGAAAAGAGACGTGTATTAGCTCAACAGATGCAAGCATTTTCACTAAGCCTAAATAGTACTTTAGTCAATCATGAAACCAAAACCCTGCCAGAATACTCACAGCTTAGCAATTCACTAAGCCTTAAGTGGTTTAATCAGAGAGAAAAATAGTTCATCAAAAGATGCAATTCACAATGCAAGCATCCGTTTCTGACAAATAAGATTATGCATAGACACGCATTTCAATCAAACAATCGAGAAATGTACATTGGAGATCCAAATGAACAACAATCACACAATGCTAGCATCCAATCAAGATCTACACCTTTGAATACAAATTCACAACACTTAAATCCACACAAAACGAGAGGAAGGGAGAAAGATATGAACTTGAGAAGGCGGAAGAGAAATCAAGAATCCCAAATCGGAGGCGATAACGAGGGCATCGAGGGTTTGGCGGACAAGCCGTGCAAGGTGTGGGCGGAGGAGATGGAGGAGGAGGAGGAGGAGTCCGGGGAACCGAGCGGGTGGCGAGAGAGCGAGGGTCCGCGCAAGGGTCAGTGTCGCTTGGGGTCGTGGCAGAGCCGTCAGGCGAGGAGGAGGTCGGGCTGAGTTACGCCAGATCTGAGATGGGTTGAGTGCGAGGGTGGCGAGAAGAGAGAAAGGGGCGGTCTGGCGGGGTAGAGGGAGAGTGGGAGCGGGCTGCCGGCGTCGGTCTCCGGATCCACAACACAGAGAAGTCGGGGGTGGTCGCGGGGGCGATTGGACACTAGACAGAGCCGGCGAGAGAGGGAGAGGAAGCCGGGGGTCTGGGCGGGGAAGTAACGTCGGATGGGTGTGCGACGGCGTTGGTGGTTGGCTGGCGAAGTGGTGAGGGACGATCGAAACGAAAGAAGAAAGAAGAGGGTAAGGGAAGCTGGCGTGGTAAGGGAGGTCGGGATAGAAGGAATGCCAAGGGGGAAAGAAGGGAGAATGCTCATAAAACAATTCGAGGCAATTTTGATTTTTGACCCAAATAAAATTAGAGCCAATATTTTAGGTCTCGCGCACTCTGCGGAAATTTGAGCCTTTTAAAAGATGTGTTACACTTTTAATGTCATCCGTTACTTTATATTTTGTATTTATTTTCATTTTAAAAACTGTTACCTTTGTTATTTTCATATGTTACAGTAGTCTACAAATGTTACCAAAAACCGTTACCTTCTTTATTTTCATTTCAAACCGTTACCCTTTAAATAAAACCATTACCCTAGGTTGTCTATTGTAACGCCACCAAAAACCATTACAATTTTTCTGTTACAATAGGCCCGATTATTGGTAGTGGCAGGGCCCTCTTGGCTTTTGATGGGTGGGAAATTAGCGTTAATCAAGCTGCTGATTGGTTGTCTAGAATTGCTGAGGATTGTATGGGTGATTTTATTTTATTTGATAATCCTCCAGAAGGATTAATGTCGCTTCTTGAGATTGATCGCTGGAAGAGCGAGAATATGTAATCCTTTTATTATTATTGATTAAATAAATGGGATAGCCCCTCTTCTTTGAACAAAAAAAAAATATATAGGGTTGACCTTATTAAAGAGCAAAATTAGGGTTAACTAAAAGTATCTTTACTTAAAATATAAGTTAATTGTGCTCCCAGTAATATCTATACTACCTATAGTATAAAGCGGAGACAATGTTTTCACAAAAATTTGCGCCACGTGTCATTTCATTAATAAAATAATCAGTCGGGCCCTCCTTTATACAAATTGGGTAGTTAAAATCTCATATAATCTTATCCCGTAAAAATTGATTAAAATT
This sequence comes from Polygonum maritimum, assembly GCA_963924305.1. Lineage (NCBI taxonomy): Eukaryota > Viridiplantae > Streptophyta > Magnoliopsida > Caryophyllales > Polygonaceae > Polygonum > Polygonum maritimum. The sequence continues at coordinate 4,868,311 of OZ002736.1, forward strand.
TACCAAAAATTATGAATTATCCCGAAAATTATAAATTATCACTTACCAAGAATTAGTTATAATTTTCCCATAAATATTACTATTTAATAAAACGTGATATTAATCATTAAATAGTTTTTAAACAAATCCAACTTATTTATATTACTAGCGGGCTGCGCCCGGCCGATGGATGGGCATTTGCTCTCGGCTAACAATAGATGCACATGTATTTTCCTATCCTTTCTAATTGTATAGAATTGCGACTCTAATTAACAACATACCCCATACTTTTACCATATTGCTAACAAAAGATTAAATATATTCCTAATAAAATTTGGTGATTGCCTTCCTAACAAAAGATTAAATATATTCCTTCGACCAAAAAAAAGATTAAATATATTCCTAATAAAATTTGGTGATTGGCTTCTCAACTCTCTGAATTGCAAATATGAATCCATGAACTCCTGTTTCATACTTTCATGCATTAGGGTTGGTGACCAAGAGATTATCACCGACAATTTGTATTTTTTCCCCGATTTCTGTATCCATCAAACAGCAAGTTAAAAAAAGTGAAAACACAATTTACACATAAAATATATCATCTTCACCTGCCACATGTGGCCACATAAATACCAGAAACATTATAATCAAAGATAAACAAAATTACAAAACACGGGACTATCACTTCTTAAACTCTATCATCAATGTTTAGCAGCTTGAATAGCCATGGCATGATCCTCATTACATACAAGATTACCACTAAAACCCAACTTATCTACCAAATCATTCTCCCCTTTTCCTGTTTACCTTTCTTAATTTTCTTCATCATCTTCTACTAATCCATTGTCATGGACTTTGTTAAGCAGCATCTGAAACGCGCCTTGCGAGCACTATTCATGATCACGGTCTCAGCATGCTCGAGCATCCCAACAACCTCATAGAAGGGTGGTCTGACATCTAGGTCGGCATCCCAACAACGGGTCATGATCTCTACAACTACAAGGACTGGCAGATAGTCAATTGGGATTCTGGGACGTACGCCCTTGTTCACGACTACAAAGGCTGTCTTGACAGCTGTCATGTTCGGGAAAGAAAGCATCCCGGTGATCAGCTCCCACAGGACAATTCCAAAACTATACACGTCGACCTTCTGGTTGTACAACCTGTGCTGGATCATTTCTCTAAAACAAGGCAGGATGATGAATGCAGTCAGCACAAATGAATTTGATATATCTGTTTTTTGTAAGTAAACCGCAAATATTTGTCAATTCTAAAAAAAGTCCACGAAAAAACACAAAATATATTCAACAACTATTCCGATAGAGTGAAATTATAACCCTACAGGAGTCCATTCCTTATGAAGTATGACAGATTCAACAAACAGTTCTCATGCTTCCTTTTAACTCTATTTGTGAGTACAAAGGGTTGAGAAAGATGCTTTTAAAATTGTCAGTACAACAAGATTGCAATGCAACTTCAAAATAAGAGAACATTACAAGGCTCACGGTAAATTTGTGGAAACCTGTATGGTAAGAAGACTTGTATATATTCTCAATTCTCCCTAAGATTACCTAATACTTTTACATCTAATTAATATCAACTACCTACGTGTGACTCTGCTAGAAGACACAAGAAGATGGTATTTCATCCACCGACTCTGATCTTGACAGCACAGAAACTTTGGCCTATTTTGGAGTTTTTTCCCCCCTTTGCTCATCATTAGTAGACTGTATCAAATGAGCTGAAAGAGAACATTTAATCTGAACCTTAAAATTTTCCATAGACAGACAAAACAGACCATGTATCTAAAACTCACGTGTTAAGAAGCATGAGCACATTCACAAACACATCTCAATTTCCTTAAAAGAGCACTGATCATAGGAAATGTTTTTTACTCCCAAAGCATCTCCTTAGGATTCTACAGGCTAGATCCAAAAACATTATCCTTCTACATCTCAAATAGTGTAATGATTTAGACAAGGAAAAACATCCACTGAGCTAACAGAGCATCATAATAAACATGAAGAGCCAGTATCATGACCATAAACCCATTAAGCCGAGTTCAGATTAGTGCAAGTGGTGCGATATTCGTAGTAAGTCATACCTCAAATTAACACTCCTGATAAGATTCACCTATATTTCGCATTACCCTATCGTAGTAATTCATACCGGATCAATATAAAATTATATTTCATTTCAATGTACACAGGCAAAGAAGCATAGAATTTTGTATGAAATACGTAAGCATTCATTCTATGAAATATGTAGCATTCATTAAATTCCCACTCTTAATCCCCAAGGACATGTACAATTGGTGATGTTCTCATGAACAATAAATAGTTGTATCCTAATAATCCTCCCTTCACCTATATCATGCCCTGACTTATAGCCTATGCTTTTAGTAAATCACTAACCAACGTAAGACAAAGTAGCTGGTGAGGGAAACTGAATATTAATAGCACTTTAGCGTCACACGAGTAATGGTGATTTATTAGCATAAATGTAGGAGGCTGACCATGGTGTAGAAAATAGAACTTTCTCAATTTGCAATTACATATAAATCGAGTCCTCCAAGGAAGGGGCAATGAAATTCAGGTAAATATTTTATACAGTAGACAAATAGGTTTCAATCTATGATATAATAATTCAACATCTACCAATATAAGCTAATTGAAACATACCAGTTCAACTTGAATAGCTTGCATGTTTTCAGGGCCAGACCCTTGGACACGGAACAGGGCAAGACCATCCTCTGTATATGTAGGCATCTGGAATTTCCTTTTCCAAAATGGACTTTTTGTACCCCTCGCTAATTCCACCCTAGTAATATCATGCAATTCGTTAGCAAGGATGAATGTAAAGACACGCTAATGCAAGGTTTACAAGAACATGTACAAAAATTACAAACCTTGAACACAATAAAACTTTGGAAGATCGCGAAAAATTGGATGGGCGCACTTCCTTCATAGATACAATCCTAAACATTGACGGTAAATGTATTAATAATTAATAAATTTTTTAAAAGATCAAGAATGCTAATCCATGAACATAGTTACCTGAGCAGGTGAGAACTTCAACGACTCCACCGTCTTGCCTGCCAGTGTTAAAGCTGAAGTTCTCTCCATCTGCAGTAAAGAGACAAGCTAGATCAAGATAAGAAGCAAGTAAATCCATCGCCCAAACTGAACGTCAATTAGAATGAAAAGCTGCCTTGATAGGCTAATAGATAGATAGCATACAACATTAAGTAGATCAAGGGGAAGAGATTAAGAGAGACTCGTTAAGTTAAAATAAAATTCCACTATAAATCATAGTAGAACTTGTTTACAATGTGCTTATTCAACAATTTCTTGAGATATTGTAGGTAGTAAAAAGTATAGGTATTGCACAAAATTCTAATCTATGTACCTCAACACTTTGTTTCCCAAACCAAGTGCCAACAAGGTACTCCTCCTTGTCCTCTCCAGGGTAAGTGTACAGGAATATGTAGCAATCACCACTATATAACTTAGACTGATCAGAAGCTGAAAGGAGAGTCTTCTCATTTCCATTGACACGCCAAACCTGCATATAAGCATACCAAAGAAGAAAACTTATTTGTGGATATAACAGTAGTGGCTGCATTAAAGGTCAACTTAAGGAAGAAAAGCTTGCACAAAAGAAAGTGTCTAACAGTTAAGTGGCAAAATCACATTTGTTTGAAATCGGTATCATCAACCCATCCATGCTCTATTAGCTTTGTACTTGAACTCTTCCATCCCTACACCACCTTGCACCCCAGGAAAAAAGAGGACCTTTCCAGTTTTTCAAGACTTTCTCTTGAATACTGCATAAAGATGTATATATCTTGAAAAGACTTTATCTGAAAGATTCAGAGATTGACTCAAACTTCTTGACAGATGAAGACAGAGGAAGCTACCTTCTTCTTAGCTCACGTATGTTAACAGGTTCTAAATTTTCTTTATGGTATCTCGTAGTATTTTCAAATCTAAAAGGCATAGCTGTATTGTTGTTGGAAGAGCAATTGAAGGGGGAAAACAGAGAAAATTAATAAGATGGAGGCACCTGAAGAGAGAAGATCTTGCGGGGCGCCGTTGACGTCGCGGGCGAGGCTGGGGCAGGCGGCGGAGTCGCGGAGGCAGGCGGTGATCTGGGCCCAGTAGGCGGGATCGGGGACTCGGGGTAAGTTAGGGTCGGTGGTCGCCGTTGGTGGGAGCCAGCAGAGGGCTCGTTGGACTGGTGGGGTTCGAGGTCGTCGGTGTTGGGGTGGAGACGGACGACGAAGCTGCTCTGTGGGCCGGCGAGCGCGGGTTGGGCTGGTGGCTCGTCGCCGGAAGCAGGGGAGTCGGGGTTGAGCGAGGGCGTGGCCAGTCGGGGTTGGGGGCTCAGTCAGAACAGAACGGGGGCGGGAAGGGAGAGCGAGAGAGAATCGGGGGCGAGAGGGAGGCGGGTGCCGTGGAGCGAGCCAAGGGCGGCCGGCGAGCGTGGGACGAAACCCCAGATCTGGAACTCGGGTGCGAGCGAGAGCGAGCTCGGGGAGTCGACTGGGTGAAGAGAGAGGAGAGACGGCACTAGAATCGGGAATCGGGTGGAGATCTCAAAGGCTACTCCACTTCAATGTCGTAACTGATCCCGAATTTGAAGGGACCGGAGGATTTGCGGTAAATTCATTTAAGTTATTGGACGTGGAGTGGGTTTGAAATTTTGGGGGTTAATTAACATAATTTGGGATTAATTAACAACATTTAATTTTTATGGATGTGTTGCATTTTTAAAGTTGTAAAGATGAGTTGATTTACTATTGGTAAAAAAACACTAATCATAATACGAAGATAAATATATATGATCCTATAATTTTAACATGATCATGATCATTGACATTACATATCTATATTAAATTGGATTTATAATCACATTACCCGTACATGGTACGGGGGTTAAACTAGTTTGACTAATAATATAACTTGATTTCAGGATAAAGATTTATTAGTCTTATTTTTTTTAAAATGTTTTTAAGGCCTAATTGACTTTACTATCAAGACCCGGAATAACTTACAAGTCGAGATCGAAACGGAATCGGAATGAAACCGGATATTACATACAATCCCTTTGAGAAAAGTTTCTTCCCGAAACATACTCCACGACGAATGAGAATTAGCGGAATTCATAAACGGAATCGACCTGAGACCTGATGTCTCACTACCTCTTCTTCTTAAAGAGGTTTGTCCTCGAACCTAAATCGAACGGCGAAAACGAAACACAATCCTAACATCACACACACATGAACAAAGTAAAGCTCGTATACTACGAAGGTCAAGCAAAATCGAACAAGGTCAAACAAATGGAACTCAAATCAACAACGAAGTGCAATCAACCAAAATGAATCCTAAAGTCTAGCTAAAGGAAAACCAACATGCTACTTATTAGACCCTGGCTCCTCAAAGACAAAGCAACTCTCAAGTAAAATCCTATGAAGGAGCATGGATTTTTTGCTCATCACGACTCCTGATCTCGAATACTCAAGGTGGAGCAACTCCCGAGTTACTCGCTCTAGCACTCTGACCCATCCCCTGACTTGATGCTTGATATGACTGCTGTGGTGGTTGAAGGGCTCTCTTGTTCCCTGGTACTGAACCTTGAGAAGGTGCGCTTCCTCTACTGAAACAAAATTCTGCATATGACTTGGCTTTCCACAAGTGAAGCACGCCTTCGCTGGAATTGGGCAGGTATTCGTGAGATGTTGCTTACTAACACAATTATAACATTGCCTTTGCCCATCCACAGTCTGGCTTATCTGCGGACGATGCTGGCGGTCTTGAAACTGATCTCTCACTCTACTCTGATGACTCCACCTAGCTCATCCATCTCCCTTAGGCTCAGCTGGCGCGTCTAGATTTTGCCTCTTATGCGATCTTGGATAGAATTGTTCTGGTCTAAACATGGCCATCTCATGCGCTACAGCTGCGTGCTAAAACATACTCGACGTCTCATGCTATAACCCAACGACATATGCTCGGAGACTAGGTTGCAACCGCTTCACAAAGGTTGCAATCTTCAGATCCTCTGTAGGTCAATCATCTGGCATAGCAGCGAACTCCTGCTAAAACTTGTTGGTAGTCTCAATCACTAAAATGTCGTCGGGTCCAACATCCCGAAAAGCAGCCTCTCTAGCAACTTTGAGAGCTCGAAGACAATAGAAATCTTGGATCTTCTTCATGAACTCCTTAAAGCTCACCTTTGCCTGGTGGTCATGATTACAGTCCCACCTGTCGAATGCACCCTTCTGTAATGAACTCTAGACCAACGACACCTTCCAATCTTCCGGTGCTCAGATCGACTCCAAGGTAGAGACTGCCTTCTTGAGCCACTACTCAACATCCGAACCATTGTCACTTGTAAAGTCAGGCACCTGCGTCTTCCTATACTTAGCGAGCCATTTATTAGGCTGAGGGTCGCGGATTTCCCTTATAGGCTCCTCAACAGTCTGGGCAGACCTCGCAACTCTGGGGCCTAATGCTCCCATCCTAGATATCCGTTGCACTGGCGGAACTCTTGCCTGCTGCAAAAATTCCAACGGGTCGGCTCGAATAGCCTTGGCCATCTCCGGAGTGATGTTCAACGGTAATGTTGCAGCTTCACTCTGAGCTCCAACCCCAGCTCCTGCGTTAGGCCGTGCAGCAGGGGGCATCCTCCTACAACGGAAATCTCCACATTGGGTTGGTCGTTCCCTATCCGCCTAGTGCTCTTAGCAACTTCCAGTTGAGGAGGAGCATCTCCTCGACCTACAACTCGGCCTCTACCATGACCTCGGCCTCGGCCTCTACCTCGGCCCCGACCTCTACCTCTACCTCTACCTCCAACATCAACAATAGCAGCACGAGTCTGTGGGGCCATTTATAGTCAGAAACCCACAATTAGAACCTAGAACGGACTGGATTTCACGATTATCTTAATAACTACGTGAGGTCCTTCGGCAGATGGTGGCGGAGTTGCGACGTCTCACCTACCCCACCTAAATGCAACATGACTACCCAATGAAAACTTTTCAAAACACAGGCCGGTTTTGGTTCAAGTTGGACCTCGAGTACACTCGTTGTTCAGTTCTTTGTGCCGTTTTTGCCAACCTGGCTCTGGTACCAATTTGTAACACCCCGTCTGACAACAAGTTTACTCGGATCTTACAGAACAATTCATGAACCCAACCAGATGCAAGGCTAACAAATACGAATTTCCTCAAACTTCAAGCATATCAACTAACAACCTACGATATGAGACTAAACATGATAATTTCCATAATAACATGAATGAACATAAACAACAACACTCCCCAAATCCCTAACCAATCTATGACACCCATCGCTGCTTTGCACCACCAATCTTCCAAGTCTCGAACACGGATTACCGAAGACTTGGAGTTTGAAAAATAGTTTCCCTAATTCAGGTCAATAAACATATGGTATTAGTCATACGTTTCAAAACGAGTTTCCTAAGGTCAACAAACAAGTACACAATCACATACATAGCTCTAGTCCAATCCTAAGTCCAGTTAATTAGTCACACACATTCAATTCATTAGCATAATCAAATTCTCAAGTCCTCTTGACATACACATTCACCCCCCCCCCCACACACACACTGTATACCCACTGTCCTGCGCGAAGTAATGTTAACGGCCTCCACCCACACTACCCGCATCTTCGGCATCCTCCAACCATTCTCTTTATCACACATAACTTCTAACCCCCGGTCGAGTCCCTACTAGAGCACTAGGCAAAACATTTTTATAAATTTTGAAGGGGCTCTCCCCCATACGACCAGTGACGGACGCAGAATGGATTCAAAGGGGGGGCACAGCTCGTATACGAGATTTAATGATTCAGGAAAAACGATAAATTTAGTTAATCAATAGTCTTAAGTAGTAAAAAAATAGATACCTATTTCTCAAAAAAAAATTACACTATGCATGAAATTTAATTTATGCAATAAATAGCTAGTTGAAAAACAAAAATTGAAGAGGAATGCATTAAATGTGAATAAAAAAACAAAATGATGCTATGGAGAATTGAACCTTGGTTGAATTAAAGCAAACTTAAGCAACAAATCATCTAGACTAGTAGACTTTCATGTCATATTAGTACAAATTTATTTAAAATATATTTATATTTAATCTAAAATTGCCAATATATACCGGTAATTAACCCGACGGGAGGGGGGGCACGGGCCCACTCATGCCCCCCAGGTCCGTCTATGCATACGACCATGCCTCGAAAGTCTCCTTCTCCTCGAAATTCCAAGACAAGACCGTAACGGTAGATGCCAGCACACAGAAGTCACGTGAAAAATTTTAACACGATAAAACCGTTTTGAAAACCAGTTGCACACATAAACCATACGATCACACACACATATATAAATAAAACATGTTACTTAAATAATATTTTAGAGATTAATTTCCCAAAACCAATCCTACCAACACAACATGTAATGTAATCCAACAAGAATTGAATAGAGCCGAGACCTCAAATATGAAAGACTTCTTGAATACTCTAAGACTTCGAATAAACTAGGGTACCTAACACGATAACGAGAGCAAGTCAGCCTACCATTAATTGAATAAACTAGGGTACCTAACACGCTGACTTGAATACTCTACTCTAAGACTTCGAATAAACCAGAATGCACTACTCTCAAGTTGGATTAATCTTTGAATACCCAGCATTCGTTTAGCCTTGCTCAAAAAAAAAAAAAAAAAAAAAGCATTCGTTTAGCCCAAGGCTCACTTCCATATACGTTCTCAGCCAGTCATTCAACTTGATTAACTAACATGGCTTATTCAAAACACTTATTGGCTTTGATAAAAAAAACAAAAAAAAAACACCAACATGGCAGCTGGCGGATTTTGCACGTGGGAGAAGACAGCGGCACAAGGCTATTCGGCTTCAGCGGCACTCTTTACAAACGTGATTGGCGGATCCCGATGATATACGGGTTGACCTTGGCATCATAGACGGACACATGGGTCATGCGTGGCCCGTGCCCCCCCTTCCGTCGGGTATTACTAGTATATATATGTGTATTTTTAGGTTAAATAGGAATATATTTTAACTTAATTGGTATTAATATGACATGAAGATCAACTAGTCTAGATGGTTTATTGTTCAATTTTGTTTTTATTCCATCAAGGTTCAATTCCCCATAACATCATTTTACTTTTTTATTCACATTGAATGTATTCATTTCTAATTTTTTCCTATAAAGTAATCATTTTTTTGCATAAATTAGATGGCATATGTAATATAATTTTTTGATAAATAAGTGACTTTTTATACTATTTAAGGTATTAAGTAACTAAATTTGTCGGTTATTATTAATTCGATTGAATCTCCGAGACAAGTCGTGCCCCCCCTTTAAATTCGTTCTGCGTCCGTCACTGCTTGGCATAACTATATTACTCCCTCCGTCCCCGAAAATTTGTCCGTCTTTCCTTTTCGGTCGTCCCCAAAACTTTGTCCATTTCTATTTCTTTTCCATTTATATCACTATGCTTTTACAATCTTACCCTCATACAATCTCATATATTTCACTCATTATCCAACTTTCTTCTCAACTTTTATCACTTTTTCCTATAATATTACAAAGTTACCCTCATCCAATCTTATATATTACTCTTTTTTATTACCTTTTTCATCAATTTTACACCTTTTTCAATCACCTATCAAACTTTTATACTTTTCATTAATTCGTGTGCAAATATCCTTTACGGACAAGTTTTCGGGGACGGAGGGAGTAAAAATTAGATATCGATATCATTCAATTTTTTTTACCCGTATCCCGTACTCGATAATATTTTTTTAACGTATTATTCAATTTATAAAGAAATGAATAATAATATTATTAAAAATTAGATATCGATATCATTTTTTACCCGAAATTGATAAAATAGATTGTCAATCCAAAATCGTGATTCGATGTTAAGAATAAATTTAAATTTAAATTTTACATAATATGACTTTATAAAAAGTAAAGATAAAATACTATCATATTATTTCAATATATATTTGATTAATTAAAAAAACCATATGTCATACGATATGTGTTGAAGTCCGAAAGCACCGGGAGTAGGATAACGCGATGAGAGTACGGGATATGAATTTAACCGAGTCAACGGGCGAAGAGATGGAAAGTATTTGGTCGCTAGTAGTGTTTAACGCGATGAGGGTAGTGTGAAGGATGTGTTTATAGTAGCTATGAGATTACAACAGTAGATAGAGATTCTCTATCGCGTTTGGGTGTATCGGGTTACAACAATGATCTTAGCTCGAGGTCTAGTGTATGTGATTCGCGAGGCTTTCGATCCCCGTAGTGGTGCAAAGAGCTCGCTATTTATAGTTGAGGTTTGAGCTGAGTTGGAGCGAGATGTCAATGTGGGACGAGTGCCGCCCAGGTACGTGTCGCTCTTTGGTTGGTTCTTGGAGCGGTGGCCGCGGAGCTGGCCAATCAAAGGCCAGGATGGGACGTTTCCGCCCACCGCTCACCTGATGGGATGTTGCCGCTGATTCAGACTATTTTGTATAGGTTAACTCTTGTATTTTGAGATGATTTAGTGAGTGTTTAGGTTAGTTTTGAGCGATATTGTAATATGAAGACCGAAGACACAAGTTATGAAGAATCAAGAGTTAAAGAGTTTAAAGACGAAGATTCGCCACTGCATCGATATCGCGGTCGCGTTGTCTATGACGCGGGCGCGGTGGCGTGAAGAGATGAACCAACCAAGACCATGAAGGCCGCGGTCGCGGTCGAAGCCGACTCAGCCTTTGACCAAAGAAGACCGCCGCAGGCGCGGTTGTGATGCCGCGGTCGCGGTGCTGCCAATTTTCACGCGGACGAAATTCTATCTTTTATATCTTGTTTCCTTTCTTATCTTTCGGTTTTTCTTTCTTATCTAGTCCGAAAAGGTTGATCCTTGGGGCTATTTAAGGGGAACCTTTCTAGGTTTTTAGCATTATTCAACTTACTTGTCAATCAAGTGTTCTTTCAATAAAGATTAGATATTTCTTTGTAATGGAGAACTAACTCTCCTCTTGAGTTTATTTGATCAAGGAAGCTTTATTATGAAGTTGTGAAATTCTGGTAACCTCTTTATCCCTAGGTCTTTATTGATACTCTTGTGCTTCATCCCATGATCTATGTTTGATTTTATGAGTCTGGCCAACTTGTTTGATTGACTTAGATCTATCGTTTGATTTAGGATTGGTTGTTGTCTATGCATCTTTCCTAATTCTCGAAACAACTCTATTCTAGGACCGTGGACTAGTTTAGGGAAGAGTATTCAATGGTTTAATTGTGCATGAGACTCGTAGCTTGATTGCATGATTTGATTTCCTAATATCCCTGTTCTCTATGCTAATTCTAGGTTAAGCGTCATTGCCTAGGGTTATAGAATTGCTTGGACTGTGGACTTGCGATTTCTAATGATTGGGATTGGAATTGACCTAGGCATATAAAGAGGTGGATGAATTCATGATCAATGGATTAATAAAGTGGAATTGATTGGATAAACTCTACTTGATAACCTTTGATTGAAACCGACTTTCAAACCCCCCCTTTGATTACTTGCATGAAAACCGTAAAATCTAAATAAAAATTGATTCCTTTGGATTCGACCCCTTGCTTGCCTACTTGTTGGATCGTTAGTACTGAGGGACGTCCTTTACTGGAGTAAAGGCGTCCTTTGGTCTGGCGTCCCTACGAGGTGTAGGGGCGTCCTTGAGGAATGTAGCGGAATAAAATACAAAACAAGTTAAAATGAACGCTGGGATTTATAGAGGAACCACTCAAGACCAAGTAGTCCTTGAGTGTAAACCTCTACCTCCTTGGAGGATTTTTGAATAGCTTTTTCTTTATATTGAACGTTCTTACAGTTGTACTGGCGAGCCTTTACAGTTCTCTGGTACTTAGCTTTTCCCTAAGTCCACTAGTAAGGAACTCCTCTAACCCTACAACTCAAGCTTGTTCAATCTTATAAAGAACTCTTATCCCTACGTCCTACAGTACTTAGTAGGACTCTCTTTCTCTCTTTTGTGTTTTCTGGTTACAAACAGTTTTTGGTTTTTTGGTTACAACTCTCACTCGATCTAACACAAGTTCTAGCACTGTTCTTGAGTTCTTGAGTTAGTTCTTCGTGTTCTTGAGTGAGCCGCTTTCTTCTGATTCTCTCTGAATATTCTTGAAAGCGTTGGCGTCACAATAAATGCCTTGGGGGTATTTATAGGACTTGGGGAAGGGCGTCTTTTCACTGGGACGATCATGCCCTTCATGGACGTGGCTACAGGATCTTCCTCCACGTAGTAGGGCGGTGATGAGGAAGCTTCCTGTATCCAGCTGTGTATGATGAACTCTGCTACAGGATCGGCCGCCACGTGTTGATGGACTCTGCAACAGGATCGTCCGCCACGTAGTGTTGGACTCCGCTACAGGATCGGTCTCCACGTGTCCTTGGATGATCAAACATTGTCGAGTGATGTCATCCTGTCGGCTAGTGAGTAAGGACTCCTTTCTTGCGTTCCTACTTGCTTGGGACTTCGTCCTTGCTCAAGTAGTCCTGGCTGGTCCTTACTTCCTGTTGGCTAGCGTCCCTAAGCTTGTGGGACGCTCATACACACTTGTTGTCCTTTTGGTCACTGGCGTTCCTGAACACTTGGACAACTTTATTAGAATCAAAGTGAGTTTGTCATATCAAAACCAAGGGACGATTGTGTGGAACACTAACAAGTACGCAAGCGTTCTTGATAGCGTCCCAACAATTTCCCCCTTTTTGATGATGACAAACTCTTCAGCAAAATAGTTTTGGCGTTTGAGCTTAGCATGCATGAAAACTTGAAAGCGTCCTCTAACACTTAGAGAAAATTCATTTAGCACAAGTTTTCCTTCTTTGATTCTCTAACTTTTGGATTCTAAGGAGAGAAAAGCGTCCTAGAAATTTCTAGACGTTCTCTAGTTCATTCTAGCATGGCGTTCCTTAGACCTTTCACTTAATAGTTCCCCCTTAACACTTGCTTATTCTAGATAACTATTTTATAGCGCATCTCTGCAAAACTACACTTCCCCCTTTTGGCATCATCGAAAAGGATAACAAGTGATAAGAACGTTAAGCACAAAAACATAACTAAAGGCAGTGGAACGCTTAAACACACACAATGCAAGCAAACAGTGGAATTGCCATTCAAACAAAATTAGAGTTATTACAGACCAATGGCATAGTGTTTGAAATGCAAAAGAAGCAAAAGCAACAACATAGGGGATAAAACGGGTGGTGGCAATCACTGAGAACGGTGTTGGTCGTGATAAAACTTTAGCAGTTGCTCTTGAAGTTCAACAGCCTTGGAGAACGCAGATGACAAGTCCTTTAAGGCGGAGAAGATTAAGCACTGGTTGTCCATAATTGCACCCATGAGTTCTGCTGGGGGATGCTGGGCAATGTTAGCAGGGGCAGAACGGGGCAGAGGACCTGAACTCGATGAAGGAGCGTCCGTGGGAAGAGCTGGAGAAGAGGGAGTCCCTAAGAGCATTTGATCAAGGGTTGTAAGGTCTACGGCGGGCTCTTGATCTTGAGGGGACTCTTGAGGCGTGGAATTAAGCCTTGCGGCCTCAGCCTCAGCAGCTAAGCGTTCTTCTTCGGCTTTCAGTCTAGCTTCTTCGGCCTCAACTTCTAACTGTTTCAGAACGGACGGGAGCTCTTCATTATGCCTTATCTCAACAAGTCCTTTCTTGGCATTCCATTTTAAGCCAAGTTCTTCAGAAGGACCACTCTCATCATAAGCGTCCTGGGACTGCAAGATTGCCTTTACGACTCCAGGGTAAGGCAAGGCGTGCCTCTTCCTTCCACACTTGGCCATATGTTGCATAGCAATTCTGGCTAAGTTGATTGGGCGGCGTTCTAGGATTGCGTCAATTAGGATTATGTCGTGTGCTTGCACAATTGAACACTTCTCATGCCTTGGAAGAATGGCGCGACAAATAAAGTAGTGAACGATTGCGCCAACTTTGCTCAGAACGTGAGCTACCCTGTCGAGTCCCATCGGCCTTTTACCCTGAAATATGTGCTCAACCAGAGGCAGTTCTTGATCTGTCGTTTCAAAGCCTCCTTCAGGAAGTGAGCTAAGAGCATCGGACGGTGGCTTGCGTGGACTTAGACCCAGGAAGGAGCGCATTTGGCGTTCTGTGACTGAAGCTTTCTCACCTTCAATTTTGAAGTGGAGGGAGCCATCTTTTGCCTTGTAGCGCAAATCCCTGTAGAACGCCTTTACCTGTTCTTTGTCAACAGTTGTCGGCGCTGGTCCAACGTTCTGCCATCCTTGGAATTTCAGAAGCTCGAGGAACTCCTGAACTGATTCATCGTCGAACGAGGCTAGCCACTCTTCAGAGTAAATGAGCGGGCTTAGGACTTTGACGGGCACATCAGCGTTCTTCCTTTTGCGCTTGCCCTTGGGGGACTCAGAGTCCTCATCATCATCTGACTCGTCCTCAGCTTTCTCCGAGTCACTGTCAGAAGCGTCCTTTGAAGGAGCGTCCTCTGTGCCTTGTTCTTTTTCTGCATCGCCACCAGCTGTGGCTTGATCGGCACCAGAGGTCTGACCTTGGGACGTGCCCTCAGCGTCCTGAGCCTCTGTCGGATTTTCTGTTGTGGTTGGCTCAGCGTCCGCTGGGACTTGATGGGATTCTGTTTGGATTGTGGGGGAGGGGTTTTCTTGTGGAGCTTGGGAAGGGTTGAGGATTGGGAGAGATTGGTTGTAGGGTGGGACTTCCTGAGCATCACGCTCGAGCTCTTCAGAAAGAGTTGGCTCGGCGTCCTTTTGAGGAACCTGGTGCTCGCCAGCATCCTCAGGTACTTGTGTTTGAGCGGGAGCAATCTCAACTCCTTCAACCTCGTCGTCGGAGTCCCCAACAACGTCAATGATAGGGGAAACTCCTTCAGCATTGACTTGAGGCGTTCCTCTGTTGCTCTCAGATGAGCTAGAGGAAGAGGAGGAGATGTGCTCGGGCTCTGGAGCAGCTTGAACCATGAGCACCGTGGGAGATTCACCGGCTTTGCGGCGTTTGAAGGTGCGCTCAAGGGCTGGACGCTTCTCAAGGTCCTCTGGTCCACTCTCAGATGAGGGACGGCGAGATCTGGGGGTCTCGGGGTCTTTGGGGGGAGAGATGTGGGCCGGGGATTTGGGGAAGTTGGCGAGATTTAGGGGGGAGTAAGGTTTGGAGGAGAAGGGAACGAGGGCATTTTGCTTGGAAGGTTGAGGGGACGGAGGGGGAGTTGGGATTTGGACTATTGAGATTTGTTGAGGAGGAGGAGTGGATTCCTTAGAGAGGTTGGAAGGCCTTTTTGAGGTGCTAGGCCTTTTTGAGGGTTTGGAGGATGGAACGCTTGAGGTCTTGGCCTTTTTGAGAGGCCTTGGGTCGTGTATTTTCTTGGAGCGTCCCTCCTTGATATGTGGTGGAAATTTATCCACAATTTGTGTTGGATTTGAGGAGGAGGTTTTGGTTGTTTTTGAGAGGGGAGATGAAGGGGTTGGACGCTTGGATGGGAAGATTGATTTGGTGGTGATGGTGGGGACTTGAGGTGGTGGTGGAGAAAGACTTGGTACTCTTGCTTTAAGCATTTTATAAGCCAAAGAGTCCTTTGGGTACATCGGGAAATCGGGAAGGACGGTGTTATGGAGGTCGGGGATAAGATCAAGTAAAGGACCCAGATTCTCACCTCCAAACTGTGAAAAGAAGAGAACGTCGTCCATCCGTCCTGGCAAGTCCTTGTAATTGGTGTTGTGGAGGCCTTGAATGACGAACCGTTTGATGAACCGCTCGTAGTTCCTTGTTTTGACGGCGTCATTCTTTACATCAGGTTTGTCCATGCGTTCCCTTATCAAGTTGTACAGCGTCCTTGGCTTTCTGTTGATGAAGTCCACTAGAGATTCATTGAGAACTATGGGTTTGGGCTTCTCTATGTAATGGGACTTCACCAGCTTTCTACGCTTCCCGCCGGTAGAAGATCTGGCCACGTTCAACTGTCTTTGAGACATGCTTTCAGATGAAGTGTAGAGAGAGAAAGTCGCCGGAGTTCTAGAGAGAAGTCAGAGCAAATTTGAGAGCAAGAAAGTGGTTGAGCGTAATAAATTTGATTGTGACTGTTCTTGGCCTTATATAGAGGAAGCGGTGGCACAAATGTAATTACCACTTTTTTACTGTTCGACACGTGGCAAAACTTCCCCCTTAAGATTTGAGCAAAAGCAACGGTCACTGTTCACACTTTCAAAAGTTCAGAATTCTGACTCTTCAACTTCTCCTCAACTACTAAACTGGCGTCCTCTGCAACAATCACTGAGCGTCCTTTCATACTTAGCAAAATTTTACCTCTTCAAGCAAATTTCTTCAAGCAAACCAACAACCAACTTACCGTTCTTGTGATCACCTTTAGAACCAGTTGAGAACAACGCAAGTACGTCCCGTAAAAGAAAATATGAAGCTCATAGGACGCTTTTGCGGAGTTCTCGGCTAGGGTAAGCTTAGAGTTCCCATCATTTCGGCTTATAATGAGGGTTGGGTGATCAGGGATACTCTTTTCAAGACAAATAGAGAAATTTGAATGGCGTTCCAAAGTAGCAAACACATGAAGTTTTAGACTAGCGTCCTTGCAAATATGAATTTAGTGCATAACAGTCCTTAAACACTTAGAATCTACAAAACATAGCCAAGCATTGAGGGAATAGTAGAACGGGACTTGCTACTTAAAAGTTATCATCCCCAAGAGCAACCTGAGATGCTCAAAGGGACGTCTATCAAGCGCCTTAGTGAAAATATCAGCTATTTGGTCTTCCGTTCTTACATGCTCCATACTAATGAGTCCTAGTTCAACATTATCACGCAAGAAATGATGCCTTATATGAATATGCTTTGTGCGTGAATGAAAAACAGGATTCTTAGAAATTTCAATAGCACTTGTGTTATCACAACGAATGGGAATAGTTTCAAGATTGATACCGTAGTCCTCTAGTTGATATTTGATCCAGATAACTTGTGAACAACACGAAGCAGCAGCAACGTACTCGGCTTCCGCAGTTGAAAGCGCCACAGAGTTCTGTTTCTTAGATCCCCAAGAGACTAAGCATGAACCAAGGAACTGTGCCATTCCTGACGTGCTTTTCCTATCAATTACATGACCCGCATAATCAGCGTCCGAGTAGCCAACTAGCTTGAAGGACGTCTTCCTGGGGTACCAAAGGCAAAGATCGTCGCGTCCTTTGAGGTAGCGAAAGATCCTCTTGACTTCTTGCATGTGGGACTCCTTTGGATTAGCCTGGAAGCGTGCACACAAGCAAACGGCAAACATGATGTCGGGACGGCTTGCGGTCAAGTAGAGCAAAGAGCCAATCATCCCTCTATAGAGCTTTTGATCAACGTCCTTTCCCTGTTCGTCTGCGTAAAGACGCGAGTTTGGAGAACAAGGAGTGGCAACAGGTTTGGACGTGTTCATCCCATACTTCTCAAGCATTTCACGGACATATTTTTGTTGGTGAATGCGCGTCCCTTCCTTGAGTTGATTAATTTGAAGTCCCAAGAAGAAATTGAGTTCTCCAATGAGGGACATCTCAAATTCACTACTCATTAAGGACTTGAACTCATCAACAAGCTTCATGTTAGTACTACCAAAGACTATATCATCAACATAGACTTGGGCAATTAAAATGTCCTTGTGAACTTTCTTTATAAACAAAGTTTTATCAATTGAACCTCTAGTGTACCCATGAGACAAGAGAAAGGACGCAAACCTGTCGTACCATGCACGAGGAGCTTGCTTGAGTCCATAGAGTGCATTGTCCAAGTAGTACACATAATCTGGGTGAGAGGCGTCCTCGAAGCCAGGCGGCTGAGCAACATACACTTCCTCCTTGAGTTTTCCATTGAGAAAGGCAGTCTTGACGTCCATCTGAAATAACTTGAATCCTTTGTGCGCGGCAAAGGCAATAAGAAGACGAACGGCCTCAATTCTAGCAACAGGAGCAAAGGTCTCATCATAATCTATGCCTTCCTCTTGCTTGAATCCTTGAGCCACCAGTCTTGCCTTGTTCCTTGACACACGTCCACTCTCATCAAGCTTATTTCTGAACACCCATCGCGTCCCTATGATGTTTTTGCCTTTGGGACGAGGGACAAGAGACCAAACTTTGTTCCTTTCAAACTGATTGAGTTCTTCTTGCATTGCTTGAATCCAATCAGCGTCCTGGAGTGCTTCTTTGATATTCTTTGGCTCCACCATAGAGACAAAGGCATTGAACGCACAGAACGCTAAATTTGCACTTTGGGACTTGCTTGCAGCTGACCTTGTCTGAACACCTTGAGAAGGATCTGAGACAATCTGGGATGTTGGGTGGTCCCTAGAGAAGCGGGACTCCCTTTGAAACAAATGAGCAAATCTTGGATCAATCTCATCCTCAGAATCATCACTATTATCTTGAGCATCATCTTCAGTGTGTTCCCCCTCAGAGAGAGCGTCCACACCTTGACATTGCTCGCCTTGTTGACTTGATTCAGCTACATCTGGTTGAACTGGGGATTCACTACGAGAGGGAACTCCTTGAACAACACTGGGAGCATCCACTGAGACTTCTTCAGGATTCGGAGATGCGTCCTTAGAGACATAGTATTTTCCAGAGGACCAAACATCAGCTTCATCTTCAGAGTCGTCCTGCTGTTGTGAGGAGGAGCGTTCTTTCTTACTTGGTTTTTCTTTGTGAGAAACGCTCTCCTTGAACACAACATGAATACTCTCCTCAAGCTTTAGAGTCCTTTTGTTGAAGACTCTATATGCTTTGCTGGTAAGAGAGTACCCAAGGAATATAGCTTCATCACTTCTTGCATCAAACTTTCCAAGCCGTTCTTTGTCGTTGTTGTGAACAAAGCATTTGCATCCAAAAACTCTGAGATAGTCAATGCGAGGCTTCCTTCCATTCAAGAATTCATAGGACGTCTTCTTCAGCAAAGGACGGATCATGGCACGATTGATAATATAGCACGCTGTAGCAATAGCTTCCGCCCAGAAGTAAGTGGGAACGCTATTAGCCAAGAGCATAGTCCTTGCCATATCCTCCAGTGTCCTATTCTTTCTTTCCACAACTCCATTTTGTTGAGGAGTCCTTGGAGCTGAGAAGTTGTGTGAGACACCATATTGATCACAGTAGGCCAGGAACTCTGAATTCTGAAACTCCGTTCCATGGTCTGATCTTATCGCTTTGAGAGGCGTCTCCAGGGCAACTTCCACTTGTTTGATGAAGACTTTGAACGCATTGAAACAATCTGCTTTTGAAGCTAAGAAAAGAACCCAAGTGAATCGAGAAAAATCATCTACAAGAACGTAAATGTACCTCTTTCCACCATAGCTCAACGTCTTCATTTGTCCACAAAGATCCATATGGAGGAGTTCCAAAGGCTTCTTTGTGCTAATCTCGTTCTTGGATTTGAAAGACGTTCTTGTTTGCTTCCCTTTGATACAAGCTTCGCATTGTTCAACTTTTTCAGGATCAATTCGGGGAAGTCCTTTCACAAGATCTCTTTGATGCAATTTGAGAATTGTGTTTTGTCCAGCATGGCCAAGGCGGCGATGCCAGAGGTCAGCGTCCTCCTTTGAAGCAGATAGGCACAATTCTGATTTAGGCTTGAACTCCTGGTTGAAGATGTAAACATTGTTCTGGCGTACTCCTTTGAGGACAACTTTGTTTGACTTCTTGTTGATGACAAGACACTCCTTTGAGTCAAATGTGACTAGATTTTCACCTTGGTCACACATTTGGGAAACGCTAAGGGGATTGAATCCAAGTCCTTCAACAAGACTGGCATTTGTTGCTTTGATAGACGGATTGAGAATAGCAGTTCCCGTCCCCTTGATCTTTCCTTTGCCCTTGTTGTCAAACGAGACAGTTCCTCCCGTGGCACTACTTTGGATAGAAGTGAGATGGATCTGGCTTCCTGTCATATGATTTGAGGCGCCACTATCAATGATCCATGGGCGTCCCCTCACTTCCACCTGCCATTACAAAGTTAGTGTTTTGCGACCCAGGCAAGGTGTTCCTTACCTGGTTCGTTACAGAAGTAGAACTCCGGTTCTGGCATGTAGTCATTTATATTAACATCATTTGAAATGGCATGCTTGCGGAAAGAGTTCCTAGAGCGTCTAGAACGCCTAGATTTAGCCTTAGGGACGGACTTTTCATTTTCAATGTCAGTCCTAGCAGCTTTTCCACTTTCAATGTCTTCCTTGAGTTTTAAGCAATCATACTTGAAGTGATCTCCTTGACCACAATACCAACACGTCCTATAATACGTACCAAGGTAGTACTTCTTGTTGGGACGTTGAATTTTGTTTTCTTTCATCCTTTGAGGGTTACAGATTTTAGAACCTTCCCCCTTCGCGATTTTCTTGTAGATCTTATGACTAGTAGAGTTAGTGTAGTAGTCCTCTTGTCCTTCTTCTCCACTCTCTAGAACTCTAATTCTCTCAAGAAGGTTCTTGGTTTTCTCCCTTTCAAGCTCAAGTTCAGAGGTCTTGCTTGCCTCAAAATCGCTAGGTAGAGAGTTCTTAGTGTCAGATTCATAACCTAGACCTTTCTTAGCTGGGACAAAAACCATTGGTCTAAGTTCCTCAACTATGGGACTCTTACCCAACACTTTCACTTCTTCCCTAAGCTTAGCGTTCTCAAGTTTGAGACACATGATTTCAATTTTTAGGGACTTAGTTTCTTCACAAGAGGACTCTAGTTGAATGGTCATGGAACTACAGTTTTCACATTCAACCACTATATTTTCATTTTCAAGTTCAAGTTCATCCATTCTATGTTGCATGACAACACTTTCTTCCATGATTCTTCCAATAAGTTTAATGAGCTTGGATTTAGAACAATTTTCTAATGAACTCATCATAGACTCACGGGTTACCTCATTTTCAGATTTCGGAGCGTCCTCCTCAGCAGCTGTGACGTCCTCCATAGCCATGAATGCTATTTGTTCATTATCAGAGGCGTCCTCAAGAGCTAAGTATGCCTCTTGTTCATCGGGTTCTTCATCATCTGAACTGACATTATCCCATGTAGATGCGAACGCTCCAATGAGAGCCTTCGTCCTCATCTCCTATGAGGACATTCCCGTCGTACATTTTTTAGCAAAATGTCCTTTCTTGTTACATTTGTAACAAGTAAGTTCTTTCATCTCTGCCTCAGTGTACTTGGGACTTTCTTTCTTTGGCATTTTGTTCTTGTTGAAATATTTGTTTCTTTTGCCAAAAGAACGCAGAACTTTGTTAAAAAGAACAAGTCCTTCCTCTTCTTCAAGCTGTTCCTTAGACTTGCTTTCTTTTTCTTTCAATGCTTGAACGCGCATCCTTTCACGGTTCTCATTCTTATAGGCTTCCACCATCATAGCGAGTTCTTGTTGACAACGAAGATACTCAGCGTACTCTGGTGTTGAAGTCATCAATGCTAGATCTGTTTGAGGATTCCTTGCTAACTCAGCCAAATCGGAGTTCCTCCTTGCTTCGTATCCTCTTAGCTTCCCATAGATCTCTTCCATGTCAAGAGTCTTGTTGGCTGTATTCTCCTTAAACGTGGTTCTATCAAAGTTCCACTTTCCTATTAGACCATCTATGACCACTTGAACTCTGTTTCTCATTGAAACTTCAGCTTCAGGAACGCCCAGGTTCCTCATCTTGGTAACAAGTTGTTCAAAACGGTATGAATAGTCGTTCACAGTTTCATTGGGGAGCATTCTGAAGGCATAGAATTCTCTCTTGATTTCCAGCTGAACGTCTTCCCTCATCTCAGCAGTTCCTACGTGGAATTTTTCAAGAGCTTCCCACTGTAGTTTGGCAATTGCCAAATTGCTAACTCTGGTGGCGTCCCTCTCGCAAAGAGACGCTTGAAGGAAGCATATAGCCTTTGCATTTGTTTCCATCAATTTGAATTCATCAGGACCCCACTCGTCCTCTTTGTCCTTCTTATCAGTAGGAACGGCAAGGTCACCTTTCATGATTACTTTCCAGCACTGATAGTTCTGACTCCTTACAAAGTTCTCAAATCTGATTTTCCAGCGGTTGAAGTTGCCGTCCGTTAGGCGCGGAGGCTTTACAAAAGAGATTCCAATTGGTTCCATGTCCATCTTTAACCTACAACTCAGTAAGAATCTAGAGCGCCTGCTCTGATACCAATTGTTGGATCGTTAGTACTGAGGGACGTCCTTTACTGGAGTAAAGGCGTCCTTTGGTCTGGCGTCCCTACGAGGTGTAGGGGCGTCCTTGAGGAATACAGCGGAATAAAATACTAAACAAGTTAAAATGAACGCTGGGATTTATAGAGGAACCACTCAAGACCAAGTAGTCCTTGAGTGTAAACCTCTACCTCCTTGGAGGATTTTTGAATAGCTTTTTCTTTATATTGAACGTTCTTACAGTTGTACTGGCGATCCTTTACAGTTCTCTAGTACTTAGCTTTTCCCTAAGTCCACTAGTAAGGAACTCCTCTAAGCCTACAACTCAAGCTTGTTCAATCTTATAAAGAACTCCTATCCCTACGTCCTACAGTACTTAGTAGGACTCTCTTTCTCTCTTTTGTGTTTTCTGGTTACAAACAGTTTTTGGTTTTTTGGTTACAACTCTCACTCGATCTAACACAAGTTCTAGCACTGTTCTTGAGTTCTTGAGTTAGTTCTTCGTGTTCTTGAGTGAACCGCTTTCTTCTGATTCTCTTTGAATATTCTTGAAAGCTTTGGCGTCACAATAAATGCCTTGGGGGTATTTATAGGACTTGGGGAAGGGCGTCTTTTCACTGGGACGATCATGCCCTTCATGGACGTGGCTACAGGATCTTCCTCCACGTAGTAGGACGGTGATGAGGAAGCTTCCTGTATCCAGCTGTGTATGATGAACTCCGCTACAGGATCGGCCGCCACGTGTTGATGGACTCTGCAACAGGATCGTCCGCCACGTAGTGTTGGACTCCGCTACAGGATCGGTCTCCACGTGTCCTTGGATGATCAAACATTGTCGAGTGATGTCATCCTGTCGGCTAGTGAGTAAGGACTCCTTTCTTGCGTTCCTAGTTGCTTGGGACTTCGTCCTTGCTCAAGTAGTCCTGGCTGGTCCTTACTTCCTGTTGGCTAGCGTCCCTAAGCTTGTGGGACGCTCATACACACTTGTTGTCCTTTTGGTCACTGGCGTTCCTGAACACTTGGACAACTTTATTAGAATCAAAGTGAGTTTGTCATATCAAAACCAAGGGACGATTGTGTGGAACACTAACAAGTACGCAAGCGTTCTTGATAGCGTCCCAACACTACTATACTGTTGTTTGCATGTTTGGGATTTATTTTTGATAAGGGAACAACGATTTTGCCCGAGTCAAATTTTGGCGCCGTTGCCGGGGAATCCTTTTTCTTGTTTTGATTTTGTGCATTTTCGTGCTCTGCGCTCAAACCACGCCCGCGGCCCCCTCGGCACGCCCGCGGTTCGTGCACAGATCCTTCTCTTGGGTTCGGACCTAACACATGGTCCGTACCCGGTCTACTAATACTTCCCCTGTTCGTTTTGATCCAGAAATTGACAAGACTCTTCGGAAGATAAGGAGTGCCCCCAGAGTGTCTACATCCTACAATCTTCTTGAATCTCTTTCTCTCTTTGACTCTGAACCAGAAGGCGTCATGGCGGAACAAACTATTCGCCAACTCACGGCGCCCGATCTCCAGCAACAGCAGCTCGCTGTTCAATTCCCCGAACTCGGGGAGGGTGTGAAGTTCGAACTGAAATCCGGTGTCATCCACCACTTGCCCAAATTCCACGGGTTGAGTGGTGAGGACCCGAACAAGCATCTCACTGAATTCCACGCGGTGTGGGTGAGTATGAAGCCCACTGATGTGACGGAGGATCAAATCAAGCTCCGGGCTTTTCCTTTCTCTCTTGAGGACTCCGCCAAGGACTGGCTCCTTTATTTGGTGCCGGGTTCTATAACTACTTGGGCGGCTATGAAAAGGGCTTTTTTTTAGAAGTACTTCCCCGCTTCCAAACAAACATCTATTAAGAAGCAGCTCAGCAGTTTGGAGCAAGGGGAAGACGAGAACCTCTATGACTATTATGAGCGCTACAAGAGGCTCATCGCGAGTTGTCCCTACCATGGCTATCTTGCCAAGGATCTTATCTGCTACATCATTGAGGGACTTTGCGACAATGACAAGAGGCTCGTGAATGCATCTTGTGGGGGTAGTTACGAGAACTTGACCCCCGCTGCAGCTTTTCAGAAAATTGAGATCTTGGCGGAACAAGCCCGCAATCAGAGGTCCAGGACCAATGTGAGGTCCGTTAGTGTGGTGAACAAGTCCCTGAATGCTG
Organism: Polygonum maritimum; assembly: GCA_963924305.1. Classification (NCBI taxonomy): domain Eukaryota; kingdom Viridiplantae; phylum Streptophyta; class Magnoliopsida; order Caryophyllales; family Polygonaceae; genus Polygonum; species Polygonum maritimum. Next base: position 4,892,702 of record OZ002736.1, read on the forward strand.
AAGTAAGGGAGCTCAAAGATCTAATGAAGCAGCTGCTCATGAAGAAGACGGCTCAACAAGTCAATGCTTGCGGTCTTTGCTATGACGCGAGCCACCACACAAATCAATGCCCTACTATTCAAGAGACCGAGGAGTCGGTCAATGCTATTGGCAACTATGGTGCGCCCCGGCCCCGGAATGATCCTTTCTCTAATACCTACAATCCGGGGTGGGCGAACCATCCTAACTTCAGGTGGAGCAACCAGCAGCAACAAGATCCACCACAACAGCAGCAGCAGTACGCTCCTCAGGGCCAACAACAACAATTCCGGACAACAGGGGCATTATGAACTTCAGCCTAAGGTGTTTAGAGCTGAGGCACCCTCCCTCCGCGTGGCACATGCAACAGATTCTCACCATCAAAGCGGACAACAGGGGCATTGTGAACTTCAACCTCACGCACTGCAATCTCATCATCACTCCCTCCAACGTTGGCCCGCGGTGGAAGGAGAAATGGTTCATCGTGAACGATTTCCGGGGCGACACCACGCTCTGCCCCCTGGTACCTGACAGATTCCGGCGACCTAAACGCAAACGTGGCGCTTCTAAGCCGGCCGCCGCTGCGAAGAAAGCCTTTGCCGCGGCCTTCAAGAGGGAGCAAAGCGCGTGGCTGACCCAGGAGTGCCTTGAGCGCGCGGGCCTCAGTCTGAGGCCGGCGGGGCCTCGGGTGGTCGAGGTATCTTCGTCGGCCACCGCGTCCCCGGTGGCCAAGGGCGAGGGTATTTTTTGCTTTTTCTTGAGACTTGATTTTATTTCGACGCATGCTTTCTTAGTACTTTACACGCGTTCAAACTAACCGTTTGTGATTTGCTTTGTAGATATGGACGTGTTCGACGCTCTTATCTCCGGCCAGTCCAACCAAGCAGTCTCTGGCGGCCCCTCCACCGCGAAGCCTGCGGGCAACAAAGAGTCCGCCGCGAAGGGTGCCCATGACCGTAAGGGCCATGGCAACCCGCCAGAGCCAAAAGACAAACGCGCGCCGGGCGACCTCAAGCGCAAGAACGTAGAGGGCAAGGCCCGCGCGACGGCGTTGGCGAAGAGGGGCAAACGGGATGTGGTCCAGGTCGAGGAGGAGCCCCTCGAAGTCTCCAAGGGCCCTGCGCAGATTACGACGGGCGCCGGTATCCGCCGCCACTGGTCGCGAAGGGCGGAGGTGGCGGGGTTCGCGTGTGCCGGGCCGAGCTGGAAGACCTTCAAGGCCGGCCAGTACGGCTATGAGGATCAGAGGGAATGGCTCAGGACCCTTAGCGCGGAAGAGTTACAAGGGGAGAGCATGAAGTACGGCCATATGGTATGTGGCCTTTTCCTTCATCGCGTCACAATTTCTCCCTTTTTCACGCCTCTTTTGTGTATCAATGCTGGTGTGTTTTGACTCGTAGGTCAATGCGCTGGTGAACTACCTCCCCGAACGCGTTCTTGAGGAGGCGGCCCGAGCGGACGAGGCGATCAAGGCCAAGGAGGAGGGGGACACGACGCTCGAAGAGCTGCGCGCAAAGATGGAGAAGGACGCCGTGGAGCTCAAGGCAACCAAAGCCCAACTCGCAGCGTCCAGGAAAGAGGCGGCGGGGCTTAAGGCGACGGCCGGGAAGTTGCGGCAGTAGCTGCAGGAAACCAGCTCCAAGCTCGAGAGCGCGGTGCCCGAGTTCCTCAAGTCGCCAGAGTATATGGAACGACGCGTCTCTGACGCGAGAGCGGTCCAAGCTCTGAGCGCGGTCACGGCGGCCCTCCAGTATTGTGAGAGGTATAAGGTGAAGTACTTCGCCCCCGACCTCAAGCGCAAGATGGGATTCGTTTGGGAGGACGGGGTGGAGAAGCCACCGCCGGGCATCGAGTCAGGCGAGGCGGACGGAACTGATGCTCCGCACGCCAACGCCGAACCTCTTGCCGCCGCCGCCGAAAAAGACAAGACCCCCGAGGACCCTCCCGCTTCCGAGACCGCGGTTGATGCCCCTGATACCTGAAGCCCCTCTCTGTGAAGTCCGTAGATTTGCTTGTTTTTTTTTTCTTTTTGCTGAACCGTTATTCCACATGGCCCTTGGGGCCCAAACACTGTTTATTGCTGCGATGCGGTTGTAATTGTACTTGACCTTGACGCGTAGTAGGCGTCCTAACTTGTTTTGCCGCCACGCAGCCTTGTGATTATTGATTCCTCGTTTTTTTTCTCTTATCCTTTAAACTAAATTTTGCGTAAACTCGCCGTACCCAACCCCATGCCAAGCTAGGTACTAGGACCGCGCTTGACACTAGGTTAATGTAACTAGACTTTTGCGAAAACTCGCCGTACCCAACCCCATGCCAAGCTAGGTGCTAGGACCGCACTTGACACTAGGTTAATGTAACTAGAATTTTGCGAAAACTCGCCGTACCCAACCCCATGCCAAGCTAGGTGCTAGGACCGTGCTTGACACTAGGTTAACGTAACTAGAATTTTGCGAAAACTCGCCGTACCCAACCCCATGCCAAGCTAGGTGCTAGGACCGCGCTTGACACTAGGTTAATGTAACTAGACTTTTGCTCGTGACCAGCGTGAAGTTTAGGGTTTTATGCGACTGCGAGGGGTGGAACCCAACTCGAGCGCGCCTAAGCGCATCGCGCGCGTTAGCGGACAACCCCAAGCGAGGACGGCAACTTGGGTTTCCCTAACGACAGTGGAGTTTTTGATGTTTTAAGGCTTTATGTGACTGCGAGGGTTGGAACCCAACTCGAGCGCGCCTAAGCGCATCGCGCGCGTTAGCGGACAACCCCAAGCGAGGACGGCAACTTGGGTTTCCCTAACGGTAGTGGAGTTTTTGATGTTTTAAGGCTTTATGCAACTGTGAGGGGTGGAACCCAACTCGAGCGCGCCTAAGCGCATCGCGCGCGTTAGCGGACAACCCCAAGCGAGGACGGCAACTTGGGTTTCCCTAACGACAATGGAGTTTTTGATGTTTTAAGGCTTTATGCGACTGCGAGGGGTGGAACCCAACTCGAGCGCGCCTAAGCGCATCACGCGCGTTAGCGGACAACCCCACGCGAGGACGGCAACTTGGGTTTCCCTAACGACAATGGAGTTTTTGATGTTTTAAGGCTTTATGCGATTGCGAGGGGTGTAACCCAACTCGAGCGCGCCTAGGCGCATCGCGCGCGTTAGCGGACAACCCCAAGCGAGGACGGCAACTTGGTGGCTTTCCGTAACGATAAATTCATTATTAGGACAGCGTAGGGTAGTTGTCTCGTTTTATTCATATGATAACTGGTAGAATAAAGGCATTACAAGCGACAACAACGCGGTGACAACCCTAGCTTATTTACACATAGTATATCTTGAGGCGTGCCTCATTCCATGTCTTGGCAAGAGTTTGTCTCGTCATTGGATCTGTTAGTTTAAAAGCCCCCGGGATGACTTCTTTGGAAAGGAGGTACGGTCCCTCCCACTTCGCGTCAAGCTTGCCCCCGTCGGCTCTTCGGAGGGCTAGATCGCCCTCCTTGAGGCCGCGGGGCTTGATTCTCTTGTTGTAGTATGCCGCGGTCCTTCTCTTGTACTCGACGGAGCGCAGCTCCGCCGCCTCTCGGCGCTCATCGCGAAGGTACATTTCCACCTTGAGAGCCTCGTCGTTGGTGAACTGGTTGTACCCCGCGACTCGCTCCGTGGGTAGCATGGCTTCGACGGGCACGGCGGCATCACTGCCGTAAGCCATCGCGAAAGGTGTTTCACCTGTTGCCCTGCGCGGCGTGGTGCGGTTTATCTACAAAACAAGTGGTAAAAGCTCGGCCCACCGGCCCTGAACGCCATCCAGCCTGCGCCGGAGGTCGTCGAGTATCCTCGCGTTGACATTTTCCACCAGTCCGTTGGACTGAGAGTGTGCAACCGAAGAAAATCTCAACTCGATGCTCAAACTTGCGCAAAAGTCTCGCGTCTCTTCGCTGTCGAACTGGCGGCCGTGATCTGTCATTATCGCGATTGGGACGCCGAAACGACAAACCACATTCTTCCAGAGAAATCCGCAAACCTTCGCGCTTGTGATTCGGGCCATGGCCTCGGCCTGCACCCACTTGGTGTAGTAATCGACCAGGACCAGGATGAACTGCACCTGCCCGGCGGCTTTAGAGAATGGACCAAGGATGTCCATGCCCCACATCGCGAACGGATAGGCCGGCTGGATGCCGCGCAGCTCTCGTGCCGGAGCGTGCTGGCACTTGTCACATTTCTGCACGTACGCCGCCACGTCGCGGCGCACGGTAGGCCAATAGATCCCCATCCGGACTATTTTGTGGAAAAGAGTCCGCCAGCCCGGATGGCCTCCACATATGCCCTCATGCACCTCCTCGAGGACTTCGAAGACGGTGGCCTCGTCTACGCAGAGCAGGTTGGGCTCCGCGTAGCCGCGGCGATACAACTTGTCACCTTCAATGTAGTACCGCGCCGCCTTGAGCTTGAGCTTGCGCGCGCTCATGGCATCGTCCTGAGATAACTCTTCAGTTTGGATATATCGGATTATGGGAGCCATCCATCCCTCCGTGGCCAATGCGAACACTGCCTGGGTGACACCGCGTTGCATCTTCCTCTCGATCACGACCTTATTGCCATCTTCGGGCGGGAGGGCCGAACCTATTCTGGCCAGCACGTCGGCCTTAGCATTTGCCGCACGCGGTATGGACTCAATGGCAAAAGTCTCGAGGCAGGCAATCAACGCTTTGACCTTGGCGCGATATTGAGGTAGAAAACCTACGGTACACTCGTATTGGCCACTGACCTGTCGCGCGATAATTCGGGTTATTTTGTATAGGTTAACTCTTGTATTTTAGGGATATATTGAGTGTGTTTAGGTTAGAGTTGTGCGTAATTGTAATATCTAGGCCGAAGAGACAAGAATGCAAGAATCAAGAGTTTTAAGGCGTTTTGAGCTGTCTGCGCGACACTACTTTCTTGCGAAGGCTATATCTTGAGCTATAGAGGTCAGATTGACTTCATTCCATTGCCATTGGAAAGCTAACTTCAAGGGCTTCAATTCATCTTTTTACACCGAAGTCATATTCCAAGCCGAAGATGGTCAAAACAGCCTCCGAAGTGACGCTAGAGATTCTGTCGAGCTACCGCGACCGCGGCCTGGCGGACGCGGCCGCGGTGGCTGCCGAGACGAGAAGTTCTTTTCTGTTGCGAGAGCGCGGGCGCGGTGATGGAGACGCGACCGCGGTGATGCCGAATCCGAAGCGGGCCGAAATCTTTCTATCTTGTTTCCTTTTCTATCTTTTGCCTCTTTCCTTATCTATTTCATGGAGCTTGTTCCTTGGGCTATATAAGGAGGAGCCAACCTTAGGTTTTTAGTATCTTCTTTCTCATAATTCAATTCTTTAGCTTTAGTTTAGTTATGGAGAGCTAGTCTCCTTGGGTTTGTTCAAGGGAGAAGCTCTGATGTATGAACTTGTGAGGTTTTGGTAATTGATTTCTATCCATTGGTTGATATTGATTCTCTTGTGCTTCATCCAATGATCTATGTTTGATTTTATGAGCCTGGCCAACTTGTTTGATTGACTTAGATCTATCGTTTGAATTAGGATTGGTTGTTGTCTATGCATCTTTCCTATTCTCGAAACAACTCTATTCTAGGACCGTGGACTAGTTTAGGGAAGAGTATTCAATGGTTTAATTATGCATGAGACTAGTAGCTTGATTGCATGATTTGATTTCCTAATATCCTTGTTCTCTATCCTAATTCTAGGTTTAAGCGTCCTTGCCTAGGGTTATAGAATTGCTTGGACCGTGGACTTGCGATTGTTAATGATCAGGATAGGAATTAACCATAGGTGTGAATGAAATCAATGGATGAATCTATGATCGAGTAATTATTTCATGAGTGGATCTTTTGAATGAACCTGCCTCTTATCTATTTACTTATATGTTTGTTCTTTGTTTCTTAGATTAGTTTAGTTTAGATTTCTCTCTTAAATCCCCCCTTATCTTTAGTTGATAATTATATTAATACTAGAAGCCGTTAGTTCTCTTGGGTTCGACCCCTTACTTGCTTACTATACTAGTTTGTTTGTTTGGGTTATTTATCTTTGATCTTGGCACGACGACTTTAGCCGAGTCACGCGACAAGCTCAGAATATGTGAACATCCTTATTCTTCGCGCGCCCACCAGCAAGGCATCTCGATTCCCGCGATCACCGCCTCAACTTCGGCTTCGTTGTTGGTAGCCTCAAAGCCGAAGTTGAGGGCATGTTCGAATGTGTAGGAGGGTCCCTCAAGGACCACCCCCGCACCCGACCCCAGGTCGCAGTGCGAGCCGTCAACGAAGACCCTCCACTCGTCAGGGCTCTCGTTTGTGTCGGGGAAGGTGACTTCCACCACAAAGTCGGCAAGGGCCTGTGCTTTGATCGCGGTCCAAGGGTGGTACGAGATGTCAAATTCCGACAACTCGACCGCCCACTTGGTCATTCTTCCTGACAACGCGGGTTGATGCAGGATTTGGCGCAGAGGAAGGTCCGAGAGGACCTGGATGGGGTGTGCTTGGAAGTAGGGGTGCAACTTCTTTACCGCCACCACAACGGCCAGAGACATCTTCTCCGCAGGTGAGTATCGTTGTTCCGCCGGCTGAAGCACCCTGCTGGTGAAGTACACCGGGTAACTGAAATCGCGATTGAGGACCGCGCTGACAGTATGCTGGCTCACGGCAATGTACAGTTGTAGATCCTCCCTCGGGATGGGCGGGGAGAGCGTTGGAAGATTGGCGAGGTAGACCTTTAGAGCCTGGTACGCGCTCTCCATCTCCTCCGTCTAGGTGAAGGTGGTGGTGCTCTTTAGACAGGAGAAGAAAGGGAGAGCGCGGTCTGACAACCTGGAGCAAAAACGCCCCAGATAATTTACCGCGCCAGCCAGGCGTTGGACCTCGTTGCGCGAAGCCGGCGAGCGCAGATCCAACACCGCGGCAACCTTGGCGGGATTGACGTCTATGCCCCTTGCGCTGATCATGAAACCGAGGAATTTCCCCGATTTTATTCCGAAGACGCACTTCTCCGGGTTCAGACTCATCCGGTGGACGCGCAGGGTTTGGAATACCTCAGTCAGATTGGCCAGGTGCTCCTGCGTGCTGTGGCTCTTGACCACAATGTCGTCGATGTAAGCCGAGACGCTACGCTTCAACTGTCTCCGGAAGACATGGTCCACCAGGCGCTGGAATGTGGCCCCCGCGTTTTTCAAGCCGAAAGGCATCACTCTGTAACAGAAAGTCCCGCGTTGAGTGATGAACGCGGTGGACTCCTGATCCAGGGGATCCATGGCTATGTGATTGTAGCCGGAATATGCGTCGAGGAAGCTCAGCGCGCTGTGACCGGAGGTGGAGTTGACCAGATCATCAATGGAAGGCAGGGGGTAGCTGTCCTTGGGACAGACTTTGTTGAGGTCCTTGAATTCGACACACATGCACCACTTCCCGTTGGACTTCTTCACCAGCACGACATTGGAGAGCCAAGCAGGATATTTGACCTCTCGAATGAAGTTGGCGCGCGGGAGCTTCTCAACCTCCTCATTTGCTGCGCTGGCGCGTTCTTCGTTGGTCTTCCGGCGCCTTTGACAGACGGGCCTAGACCCCGGGCTCACCCGGAGTGAATGGAGCGCCACCTCTGGAGGGACGCCCTTCAGGTCCGTCGTCGTTCACGTGAATACGTTGCGAGAACGGGCCAGGAGACTTTGCAGGCTTTCGGCGTCCACTCCGGTCATGTAGTCCCCGACAAACAATTTTTCGGTTGTGTCGGGGAAAGGGCTGATGGTGACCTTCTCAAAGTCACCGAGGGGCTCGCGCTCACGCTCCTGCCGTACATCCAACTCCGCGGTGGCCGCTCCCGCTATAGTGTACGCGGCCGGCCGAGCGCGGGTTGATGCCTCATAGCACTTTCGTGCCTCAATTTGTTGGCCATGGGCGACGCCCACCCGGTCCTCGACGAGAAACTTTAAGACCAGATGATAGATGGACGCGATGGCTTGGAGTTTCATCAATGAAGTCCGTCCCATGATCGCGTTGTAAATGGAAGGGAGCCAGACGACAGTGAACTCGATGGGCTCCATCCGGTGGGCGTCCTTACCGTCCCCAAGGGTCATGTCCAGAGTGACCAACTCTGCAACATCGACCTCGTTACCGGAAAAGCAAGTGAGCTTCCCGGCGTAAGGCAGGAGCATGGCAGGTGAAATGTCAAGGTGTGCGAACGCGTCATAGTACAGGATGTCCACGACGCTCCTGTGTCCACCATGATCCTCTTGACTATCTTGGTAGCGATAACCGCGTGCACAACCAGAGGATGTGTGTGCGGAGTGATGAGCTCGCGGGAATCGCCGGGTCGGAAGGTGATGTCGGCATGAGGGATTCCTACCGCGCCCAAACTATTGATGGAGCCACCGGAGGTCGAAGCGCGAGCATAACGCTTCCTCTCCCCGCCGCTAGACCCCGCGAGGGTGGAGCCCCCCGCGATGGTGTTGATGTAGAGGTTGGGGTTGTTCGGATTGACTCCTCCCCTTGCTGGCGCGGTAGTAGCCAAAGCATTTGCCTGTGCCGGCTGACCGCCGTCGTTGCGTGGCCCGAATGCCTTGGTGTTGGCCCCGGTGTATGGGTCGTTGTTGTTCGGCCCGTTGCCACCACGGTTATTGCGCGGCCCACGGTATCCCTGATACCCGCGGCCGCGGCGGCCTCCACCACGGTTGTGACCCCCGCGCTGCCCACCCTGAGGCTTCGTTGGTGTGGTGGATACGGTGAGGGCCTCCGGGGTGGTTTTGGCCTTTCCCTTACCGCGATCCTGTGCGGGGTTCCCAGCCGCGTCCTCCGTGAAAACGCGTTTGGTGATGGCGTTGCAGGCATCCTCGTAGGTGTGCAGGATTTTCCCGCACATCTTGACCTTGAAAGTCCCCTCGCGGAGGTTGTGGCTTAGCATGTCGCGGGCGGAGGTGTCGTTGAGGTGAGGTATCTCTAACGCCGCACTGACGAACTGGGTGAAGAATGCCAACAAGGCCTCTTCTTCTCCCTGGGTTACGCTCATGAGGTCCTTCGTCGTCTTCATGCGCGTCCGTGACCGATTGAAGTGAGACATGAAACGGCGCGTTAGGTCGCTGAACGACGTGATGGAGCCCATCGGGAGGTTAGTGAACCATCTCATCCCCGCGGTTTTGAGTGTGGAGGGAAAGACCCGGCAGTACATGGCGTCATTGTAGGTGTTGAACGTCATGTGCGCGAAGAACTGCCTGACGTGGTCCCCCGGGTCTTTCGTTCCGTCAAACTGTAGCGCTATCCACGGTTTCTAGAACCCTTCGGCATGAGCTCATCTTGGATGAAGTCAGCGAAAGGGCTGCCGTAAGAGGTGCCGTGGTCGTCCACCATCATGTTGCTTCGGGGGCCGGAGCGCGTGGAGCGAGGACGAGAGTTGGAACGCCCTCGCGATATGCTCATGTCCTCGCTCGAGCTCCCCGGAGGCGGGGTGTGGTATGCCTGGCCCGGCCCGTAGCCCGTGGCGTAAGCGGGTACATAGGGCTGGTGGGGCATCGGGTAAGCACCCTGGCCGTGCTGCATGGGATATGCACCTTGGCCGTAGTGGTACGCGGGGGCGTAGCCTTGGAAGTGGGGGTTGGGAGGCGACAACGCGTTGGGGGCGTCTTGCTCGACCTCCTGTCCGGTGGAGTTCCCGTTGTCGGTGGAGTATTCCTCCATAAGCGGCTCTTGTGCGGGCGCGTACTCTTGATAGTACTGCGCGTGCACGTAGCGCTGAAAGGAGGCCTGGGGTTGGAAACCCTGTTGAAAAGCCGGGTTCCAACCTGGCATGGCCGGTGTTGGTTGTGCGCCTGGGCCCTAGCCCGGCATAGGCGCGGCCTGGGGTACTGCGGGTGGTGACCCGTAGTACCACGGAGGTGGTGGCTGCATCCCGAAGGCAGTACCGTCAGCATAATATGCGTTGTTGCTGTTAGCGTCCATCACTCTGCGTCAGTTGAAACGGTGCCTGCTTAGTTTGAGGAAGGCCCCACGGTGGGCGCCAATGTTGAAGTCCGAAAGCACCGGGAGTAGGGTAACGCGACGAGAGCACGGGATTTGAATTTAACCGAGTCAACGGGCGAAGAGATGGAAAGTATTTGGTCGCTCGTAGTGTTTAACGCGATGAGGTTAGTGTGAAGGATGTGTTTATATTAGCTATGAGAGTACAATAGTAGACAAAGATTCTCTATCGTGTTTGGGTGTATCGGGTTAAAAAAATGATCTTAGCTCGAGGTCTAGTTTATGTGATTCGCGAGGCTTTCGATCCCCGTTCTGGTGCAAAGAGCTCGCTATTTATAGTTGAGGTTTGAGCTGAGTTGGAGCGAGATGTCGATGTGGGACGAGTGCCGCCTAAGTACGTGTCGCTCTTTGGTTGGTTCTTGGAGCGGTGTCCGCGGAGCTGGCCAATCAAAGGCTAGGATGGGACGTTGCCGCCCACCGTTCACCTGATGGGACGTTGCCGCCCACCCACTTGCGTGGATGGGACGGCCGGCTTCCCTCGCGGTCACAATGCTCTTAGCGCGATGAGAACAACCCTCTGGACCGGGCCTCCGCTTTGTAGGGAATCTGCCTTGTAGGGAATCACTGATTTGGACAGCGGCGCATGCCGATCGCGATGGTAGTAGAGTTTAGGGTTTGACGCCACCTTGAGAAGTTTATACTTAGTAATATTTTGTTTTGGTAGGGTGGCCTTGCCGCGTTGACGGTTCCTGGTATCAACAATATGAAATCTCAAGTGAATTATTTTATCAACATATATATATTTTTATAATTCATGAAATTATTATATGATGATAGAAAATAAAATATTAAGTTAATTATGACTATCTAAATAAATCTTTTTGAAAAATAGACTTGTACCTAGAGCTGTCAAAACCTGACCCGATCCGAAAAATCGATCCGAACCGACTGAAAATTTTTGGGCTGAAACCCGGCCCAAATAGTAGCGAGCAAAAAAAAAACCGAACCTGATTAACTTGAACCCGATTGGGTTGAAACCCGAGACCGACCCGACTGACCCGATATATTATATATATGTATAATAAATATATTATATTGTAAATATTATATTATATTTTATCATAAAACCTACTATAAATAAAATATTATTATAAAAATCTATAAAAAATTATATTTTATTATTAAATATTATTATTTAATCATAATATTATTTTAATAATCTTTAAAAATTCAAATTCTTGACCTGTTAGGTCGACCCGAACCCGCACGATAACCTGCCAAAACCCGACCCGGCTTGACCTGTAACCCGATTGACCCGAACCCGCACTCATTCCAAACCTGAAAAGACCGAACCCGAATCCACCCGACCCGACCTGTTTGACACCTCTACTTGTACCAGTAATAATATTTTTTTAAATAAAATGAATATTTTAATAGATCTTATAAAATTATAATTAATTTAATAAAAGTAGAGTTCTAGATCAATATAATTTATAAATGAAAGTTATAACACAAATTTAGTTTATATATTTTTATGATATTTTTAGATATCTATAGCTTAAATTATAAATTTTTGGGACAAAAAAAGATTGACAAAGAAATATGGATAATGTATATAATTATAAAAATACAATAAAAACAAAACTTCAACGTGACAAATAAGTTTAACAAATAATTTTGATTTTAAAAAAGAATATCTAAGCAAATAGTTGAAAAAGATAGAAATTAGGTGAAAAAAGATAGAAATTAGAAAAAGAAGAAGATAGATGAATATGATAGATGTTAGATAACTAATAAGAATAAGAAAGACTTTAAAATTTTTTTTTTTTGTATTTTTTAATCTCTATCTGATCTTACTAATTGATTTTCTTTTATTCGCCTAGTTGTTTATGTATGTCGGGTTTTGATATTCAAAAAAAAAACTGCAAATATTCATGTGTTCTTCACAATGTGTCATCTACAAATCTTCGTGGTCCATGCATCCATCTATCACGTAGTACTATTCAATTTCACGTACATCTTTTGTCTTGCCCATCAATTAATCCGATCATATTGTATACTTTTTTCTCTCTTTTTATCTTAAACAACATTTTCGCACCATTCAGATGCTTAATCATTGTTATCGTGATCACATCCTAGGTATAGATATTATTCTAATATATCAATATATATTAAATGGATAGATACATATGAGAATATTTTATTTGAAAAATTAATAAGGATAGATAATTGATTTATAAAGAATTATTGAATCTAAGATGAGGTGAGGCCAGATTTAACGTGGAGGCTCGAAATTCTCCGGCTTTAATATATAGTATAGATAGGTTAAATATAAGAGTATTTTGAACGATCTGTGTCAATTTCTCATCGGCCGTATCACTCATCTTTATTAAAATTATTTAATTTATTTAATTGGCTGAAATTTCATGATAGATCTCACATTAAAGCTCTTCTTATTTATTGATTTCCATTTTATTTTATTTATTAAAAAAAAATTAAACATTTAAACATAATTTTTCTTATCTATTAAACACTTTAAAATCTTGATCCGATATTAGAAAATTAAAAATTCCATCAATAGAAAAAATTGCAAAATTAAGATTTGTATCCAAACCAAACGTATTACCAAATCTAAATTTTCAAAATATATTATTTTCTTTTAAATTAAGCTTATATATCCAAATCTTAAAAAAATGTATTCAAATTTTTTTGATTGTATCGCATCATCCATCTATATTAAAACAATTTATTATAAAATAAATATAAATATAAATAATAATTATAAACTAAGGAAACTTATTGATAAAAACATATATTCAATCCTTCTACAAAAATTATCAATATTATAGCATAATTATCAATATTATAAATCCCGAAATAAGCAAATTAAATAAAATTAATAAAATATTTTGTATAGAACTGTTATTTTGAATAACTTTAAAAAATTTAAACAAAGATCTTAGTTAAATCAAAATCGTGCTTTCAAGGCACGAGGAGTAATACTAGTTAAATAGCTAAATTAGGGTTAATTAAAGGAAAAATAAGAAAATCTTATCTTTACTTAGAAAAAAAATTTATTGCCTTAATTAATTTTATCCTCCCAATAATATGTGACTAGTAATATAACTTGATTTAAGGTTATTGATTTATTAGTATTATTTTTTTAAAATGTTTTTAAGGCCTAATTTACTTTACTATCAAGATCTGAAATAACTTACAAGTCCAGAAACGGAATCAGAACGGAACGGATATTATATACTACCCCCCTTAAGAAATGTTTCGTCCTGAAACTTATTCGAACGACCAAACAGAATTAGCGGAATTCGAAAACGGAATCGACTTGAGTCCCGAGGTCTCACAACCTCTTGTCCTTAAAGAGGTTCGTCCTCGAACCTAAATCGAACGGCGAAAACGAAACATAGTCCTAACATCACAAACACATAAACATAGCAAAACTCGTATACTACGAAGGTTTAGAGAAATCAAACAATGTCAAACAAATGGAACTCAAATCAACAAGTGCATCAATCAAAATGAATCCTAAAGTCTAGCTAAAGGAAAACCAACGTGTTACTTATTAGACCCTAGCTGCTCAAAGACGAAGCAACTCTCAAGTTAAATCCTCTGAGGGAGAACGGGCTTTTTGCTCGTCACGACTCTTGATCTCGAATACTCGGGGTGGAGCAGCTCCCGAGTTACTCGCTCAAGCACGTTGGCGTTCCTGAAACTGATCTCTCACTCCACTCTGATGACTCCGCCTAGTTCCTCCATCTCCCTTAGGCTCAGCTGGCGCATCCAGCTTTTGCATCTTATGCGTTCGTGGATAGAATTGTTCTAGTCTTAAGGTGGCCATCTCATGCACTACAATTGCCAACTGAACCATACTCAACGTCTGATGTTGTAACCCAGCGAGATATGCTCGGAGACTAGGTTGCAACCGCTTCACAAAGGCCGCAATTTTCAAATCCTCTGTAGGGAAAGCATCTGGCACAACGGCTAGCTCTTACTGAAACTTGTTACTAGTCTCAGTCACTAAAATGTCCTCGGTGCAGCATCCCAAATAGCAGCCTCTCTAGTAACTTTGAGAGCTCAGGGACAATAGAAATCTCGGATCTTCTCCTTGAACTCCTCGAAGGTCACCTTCGCCTGGTGGTTCGGATTAAGATCCCACCAGTCGAACGCTCCCTTCTGTAATGAACTCTGCACCAACGACACCATCCGATCTTCTTGTGCTCGAATCGACTCCGATGCAGAGATTGCCTTCCTGAGCCACTGCTCAACATCCGAACCATCGTCACATATAAAGTCCGGCACCCGCATCTTCCTATACTTAGCGAGCCATTTGTTAGGCTAGGGGTCGAGTATTTCCCACATAGGCTCCTCAATAGTCTAGGCAGACCTTGCAACTCTAGGGCCTGATGCTCCCATCCCAGACATTTGATGCACTGCCGCCTACTCTAGACTGGCAGAAATCCTACCTACTACAAAAATGCCAATGGGTCGGCTCGAATAGCCTCGGCCATCTCCGAAGTGATGTTCAAGGACGATGCTACAGCTTCACCTTGAGCTCGAAACCCAGCTCATGTGTGAGGCCCTGTAGCAAGGGACCCTCCGCCTACAACGGAAATCTCCACATCGGGTTGGTCGTTCCCTATCGGCCTAGTGCTCTCAACAACTTTCACTTGAAGAGGAGCATCTCCTCGGCCAGCAACTCGGCCTCTACCACGACCTCGACCTCGGCATCTACCTCGGCCCCGACCTCTACCTCGACTTCTACCTCCAGCATGAGCAACAACAACAGGAGTCTGTGGGGCCATCTATAGACGGAAACCCACAGTTAGAACCTAGAACAGACTGGATTTGACGATTACCTTACTAACTACGTGAGGTCCTTCGACATATGGTGGCGGAGTTGCGACGTGTCACCTACCCCCCCTAAATGCAACCTGACTACCCAACGAAAACTTTTGAAAACACAGGCCGGTTTTGGTTCTAGTTGGACCTCGAGTACACTCGTTTTTCAGTTCCTTGTGCCGTTGTTGCAACCTGACTCTGGTACCAATTTGTAACACCTCGTCTTTACACCGGGGCATTACTCGGTTGTAGACCACCTGAGGAGCTACCAAGCTTGTCTGACAACAAGTTTACTCGGATCTTACAATGCGGGCACCGCGAGAAAACATTGAAAACATCCAACTTGTATTACGAAATAAAACTTTTACAGAACAATTCATGAACCCAGCCAAATACAAGGCTAACAAATACTAACTTCCTCAAAACTCATGCATATCAACTAACAACCTACGATATGAGACTAAAGATGATAATTTCAACAATAACATGAATTTACATAAACAGCAACACTCCCCAAATCCCTAACCAATTTTATGACACGCATTGCAGCTTCGCACCACCAATCTGTCAAATCTCTAACACGGACTACCTAAATACCTGGATTTTAAAAATAGTTTCCCCAAGGGGTCAGCTACTATCCTAATTCAGGTCAGAAAACATACGGTATTAGTAGAACGTTACAAAACGAGTTTCCGAAGGCCAGCAAACAAATCCGCAATCACACACATAGCTCTAGTCCAATCCTAAGTGTAGTTAATTTGTCACACACATTCAATTCACTAGCATAATCACATTATCAAGTTCTCTTAACATACACATTCACCCACACACACTATATACCCACTGCCCTACGCAGAGTAGTGTTAACTGCCTCCACCCACACTACCTGTATCTATAACATCCTCCAGCCAGTCTCTTTTCCATACACAACATCTAACCCCCGGTTGTGTCCCTACTAGAGCACTCGCCAAAAAATTTTTATAAATTTTGAAGGGGCTCTTTTTGCCATACGACCATGGGTCAAAAGTCTTCTTTTCCTCGAAAATCTAAGACAAGGCCGTAACGGTAGATGCCAACACACCCAAACCACGTGGAAACTTTTATTACGATAAAACCCTTTTGAAAACCAGTTGAACACATAAACCATACGATCACACACACACATATATAAATAAAATTTATTATTTAAATAATATTTTGGGGACTACCCTAAACCCAATCCTACCAGCACAGCATATAATCCAACCAAAATTGAATAGAGCCGAGCAAGTCGCAGAACGACTTACCTCAAAAATGAAAGACTTCCTGAATACTTTAAGACTCCGAATAAACGAGGGTACCTAACATGATAATGAGAGCAAATCATCCCACCATTCTCTCCTCACCATTATACTTGTGCAATCCGGCCCCTGAGCTTGACCTTATTAACTGGTAGCTAGTCACTCATCTTTACAACTTGAAAAAGGCAACACAACCAATTGCTTTAATGTCGTCAATTCACTCCAGATCCTTTTTTTCTGAAAAACAAATTCGCTTAAAAATAGTTTTTCCCGTTAATGGAGTTGTAGCAGTTCCTTTAATACTGTTGGAGCGTTTTACCTCTCAATCGCCTCCCACCTCCTGGATCCGCCTCTTCCCATCCCTCCATTATTTGCGGAATTGAAAACCCCCCAAAATCCACCCAAATTCCAAAACCAGTGCTCCACGAGAGAGGATGCAGGCGGAAGTTTCCCCGCGACATTCTCCTCCATTACCCCCATTGTTCTTCTTCCTTCCGGATCTTTCCAATCTCGCAAATCTCTCATCGGTCTTCCTCTTGTCTCTGTCTCCTTCTTGCACATCCTCGCAAGGTTCGTCTCTCTCAATTCGAGTCTCAAATTCCTCGTTTTTGGTCTGTTAATGGATTGGAGGTTGTTTGTTTTTGCAAGCTTTGAGCAAGATCGCGCAGAGTCGGCTGCAGAAGGAGATAACCGAGTGGCAGGTCAATCCTCCGCCTGGCTTCAAGCACAAAGTCACCGATAATTTTCACAGGTCCATCTTCTAGCTTAATCAATCTGTTTCGAAACGGTTTCGTTTGAGTTTCTATCTCTTTCTCAACTTTGCGGTGTGAATTAGATGGTTGATTGATGTGAACGGGGCGCTGGATACGCTCTACGACAATGAGACGGAACCAATTGCAGGTTGATTTCCCTGATCATTATCCGATGGAGGCGCCTCAGGTTCCTACAGTTTCTAAAACCCTAGCTTTGTTCGAGATGGATTTTGTCGTCAATTTGGGAGTTTTTTTGCTTGTTTGTTTGTTCGTTGATTAGCTTTTTTGGATGTGTTGTTGAGCAGATGATATTTGTTTCTCCTGCGCCCATACATCCTCACATCTACAGCAATGGGCATATATGCTTAGGTACCTTTTTCTTCTTCTTGTTCATTCCCAACGAGACATACCTTTTTCTCTATTTCATAGAGGGGTAAAGAAGAATTACTTGACTCTTTTGTATGTAATAGATATTGCTACTGATGATAAGCAAGAATTAGATGAGGATTTCCAAAGAGAGGTATGATTTCTGTTTGGATTTGTGTGATTTACACATTGTTACTCTAAATTGAATGAAAATTTAATCCTATAAAAAATATGAATGATACGGTTTAAAAGAAAATTTAGTCAGTGTTATGTTACTTGAGTTTCTAACCTAAGCCAAAAAAGAACACGATACCTGTTATTTCAGTTTGATGTGGGAATTATTGAATTCATCTGGTTGTTTTTTATTTCTGTTGCAGATCTATTTTGGTGCTGCTATTCGGGAGGGAAAACAGGCTGCCAAAACAAGCTATGGTTGGGGAGGGAAATGTTTGCTGAAAGATTGTAGTGGTTCAATTCAGCTGCTGGAGAAAATTTTTTACACATGTTGACTGAAAACAAGGCAGTCGGTGTGGTCTGGCTATAATTTCTTCTTCAAGTTCGATTATTTTCACTCCCTTGGGCTCTTTGAAAGCGGATTTTGTGCCGTAGTCTCTCTAATTTGGTTCAATTTGAGATTTTTTGGCGGTGTAGGGAGTTTGAAACCGAAATTTAGTGGTCTTGTAAGTTCGATTTGTTATGTAATCTGCAGTTTTAGTGAGAGTTACGTCTTCTATTCTAGGGTTTGAGGCCGAATTACGTTTAGGGTTTGAATATTGGGCCGAAGAACTTAACTTTAGCTTCTGCTGCTGAGGAAAGATCTGAACTTTTTGTTATTTTGCTTCGATGTGGCTGATTTGCTAGGGCCTTGAAATTTCTTTCTGTTTTCTTGAGCAGAGATTTAGAGAAGAATGGCAGGAAAGGGTGGGAAGGGTTTGGTGGCGGGAAAAACTGCAGTTGCAAGCAAGGAAAATGAAAAGAAGAGCCCATGTCTTGTTCTTCACGAGCAGATCTTCAGGTGAGGAGTCTTGGCTTCCAATTTAGATTTCGTTTGGTACTTTGACTTGTTGTGGTTTGTAGACTGTTGAGTGCTAAATATGTGTATGTGTGTATAAGCGAGTCAAAAACCGTATTTAAATTATTTAGGTCTTTTAGTAGCTTATTCTATCCCATAAGAATACATAGATGAACAATTGTTTTTGAGCAGATTCATTCGTATATTGGACCAGCATGTACAGCTCTTCTTTGGAAACTTAAGATCTTTGATTAATAATTTGTTTCAAGCTACATTCATAGCAGAAGTTTTATTTTTGAATCATGAATTTTAAGTGTTTGGCTCTTTGCTAGCATGAGCCCACTGTGGACACATTCGATTATACTATTATATTACTATTATGATGGAAGTGATACAATGATTTTAAAAGTCATAATTGTAGTTCAATTTCAATCCCCGGCAGCCTATCAAGTTACTTGATTGATGTTCAGGGAGGAATTACTTGACCCATACCTCTCCAAGTATTCAGTCATTATTGTTGATGAAGCTCATGAAAGAGCATTTCACACAGATGTGTTACTCGGGCTGCTGAAAAAAGTTCAGAATCTAAGAGTTGAGTTACATATAAACTTGCATGTGTTTATTTTCATGGTAATACTTTGAGGGGATTGCTGGGATTCTCATCCTGTTTTGTAGGTCTTGTTTGTAATTAGAGTTGAGTTACACTTGCAAAATGATTAGTAAACAATTATTTATTTGAAGATTTATGACTTGTTATCGGACGGGCACCGTTGTTTCAATTACAGTGGTAATGTTCTACCAATACATATTTCGTTCCAAATTTAAAAGTCTCAGGAATAACAACAGTCCATTACGAAGCAATACAACGTAAGCTTATGCCAAGGCCCGTCCATCGGACGGGCACGACTGCCTAGTATATTTAATTAGTACCTACAACGAATTAATCACCAAGCTAATGAATGCACTAGTCTCTAATTTAAAAAGGCACAATCTATTTAAGCGAAATTACAAAGTCAGTCATTCTCGTCAAACATTACATTTTCATTATACACTCACATGAAAAATCGCACAAAATGTGATTCAGAACATGCACATTCATATTAATCGAAAACGCATAATCTAAGTTATTTGAAATTCCATAGTCAAGTTAAGTAAAAAAAAAATAAACAGTCATTCTCCTCACATTTTGCACATTCATTACACACTCACATAAAAATCCACACACAATGCAATTTAAAGCATGCACATTCATATTAATCGAAAACGCACAGTCGTGTTATCTAAAAAGCTGCAATCAAATTAATTAATGAACGATCATTTTTTACATTTTGAATCCTTGAAAGTAAAAAAAATCCCCACGAGCGAGTAATCTTAGCCTTTGATATTACGCGATTAAAGGTATGAGGTCCATTGCCATTTCTCTCCATTGATAACATTCTCACATGACTTATTCCCTTATATTAATATTAGGCTTAAATGTTGAAAACCACCCTTATGATATGCTATATTTCACTTAACCACCCATATGTTGGGAAATTATTAAAAAACACCCATATAATAGGTTTTGTTAACAATTAACCACCCTTTGTTTCATTTTGTCAAAAAACGCTGACTTAACAACAATTTTTTTTGTATTTTTTCGTTTTCTTGCACCTAATCTCTAGCCCAAAATGATGATTCCCAATGCAATCACAACAATCATTTTCTCAACGGAAACAAAGTCAGGCAAAAAAACACCTAACGGCCTGTCCAAATGCAGGCTTGGGCCGGGCTAAAAACTTTTTTTTGCCCATAAGTGCGGGCCGGGCTAGGCCCGGCCCGCATATATGGGCTGAATATGCTGCCCAAACTCGCCCGAGATTGCGGGCCGGGTTGGCCCATGGACAGCCCGGCCCGCAAAAATTCTAATAGATCGGAAGAGAGAGATAAGGAACGGCGACCGACGCGGCTTACCGGCAAGACAGAGAGGGAGATCGGGAAGAGACTATAGAGAGATGGGGAGGGGAAATGAGTGAGAGATGCGTGATGAAAAGAAAGGATAGGGTTTGGAATTTTAGATGGCATCGGTCTAAATAATATATTTATTAATATATTCTTTTTATAAAATATTACGGGTCGGGCTGGGCCTAACGGCCCGGATTGGCTAAACAGTCAGTCCATACCCGACCCGGATTAAATATGTGCGGCCGGGCTTGGCCCGTAGGGCCTGAACCCTTATCCAAGCCTGCCATTATTTGTGGACGGGTCAGGTGGGCCGGGCGGGCCGACCCGCGTTTGGACAGGGGTTCAGGCCCTACAGGCCAGGCCTAGAAACAAAGTTGGACTCTCACACCCTTCTGAATGCAAAAAGTCAACCTATGAAAAACAAAAGAACCAATCTTAACATTGTTAGGGTGGCTAATAGCGAGAGACTTAATACGTGAGAGTGTGTCTAAAGCCTCCTTATCGAATTCCCCAAATGTAGAGAAAGTAAAGGGGATAAATTAGTATACATGCTCCTCACTTTTGGACTCATACTTCCTCATTTTCCTCTCAACAGCGTTGTGCAATGCCAACATAGGCGCCCACGAACTCGCACCCATCCACACACACGGCCTTACCCTGATGGCAATTAAAGAGTAAAAGGTTAGAGGGTCTAAGATGTTTCCCATTCTCCGAGAGGAACTCAATAGGAGTCTCCTTCCGCACCGCGATCCTGACTTTGGCACAAATATCAACAAGAATATCCTGCACTAGATTATTTCTAAACTTCACACCCACCTCACTAGAACAGTGGGCATCATGATCCCCCATTTGTCCATCCTAAGAGCGTTGCAACTCGGGCAAAGACTTCCATCAGGATATAATTGCACCATAAGTTTGTAGCACAACACAAGACAAAACTGCCGATGATTCATCCTCTATCCCAAACCATCAGTGGGGATAGTGAACAAAAGATCTTGTGTATGAGGAGCACGATTACTGCTAAGAATGGCAACCACCCTCGGGCCAAACTTGTACCTATCTACGTGACTTTCCTCAACAACACCACAGTAGCACCTTGCTAGGGTTTTCATGATTTTGGGGGCAGGAGAAATAATGGTGAGTGAGGTAGCATCGACGTTGCAAAAGACATTGAAATCATTAAGAGCACGCTAAAAGGAAGGGCCAAGAGAAACTATACCCGTATTCAACAGAATCTTGGCTTGCAGAGTGCACGTTTGAAGCCGTGAAGCAAGGAAAGCATAACAAATAATATCCCCAGTAGCAAAGATGCCAAGGCCACCTCCTTTGATGTGGTGAGTGGCAAAATGTCATTGCCAATCACCAAAACTCGATCGTGACGCAACAACAATCTTCTCTAAGGAGAGTCGCAAAGCATAATCAAACTGAACTTGAGCATCCTTGAAAGATACAGGGGAGCATGTTCTCAAGGCATAAGACAACTTAGCAACTCCGGCATGATTACGGAGGAGAAGGAGCTCACATTGGGGCTCATTTAACCGATTGACCACCTCCATTAAATCAATAGATTTAGAGACCCTCTTCAAGGCCAGGTCCTGACTTAAACCCGCATCCAAGCTGACCGACCCACCAAGGAGTTTGACCCCACTACCTGGGTGAGAGATGTTTGAAGAGAAAACACCCTCCGTTAAAGCAATTTCTTTCTTTGTTGATTTTTCTTTTTTTTATAGACGCATGCCAATCTAAATGACTCCTCGTTCCTTTTAAAACATCTTAGAAATTTTACACTTTGATGTTCTCAAAGTGTACTTCCTCTTTTTGGTAAATGGTGTTTCTTCTTTGAGTCAATGACAAGATGCCACTTTCTCTTCACATGAGCCAATTTTTACGATTTTTGTATTTCTTACCACATATTCCCTCCGTCCCATTGAGTTTGTCTCGTATTCCATTTTAGGCGTCCCCTTAAGTTTGTTCCCTTTCCATTTATATCAACCATTTCTTACAATATTACCCTTATTCAAACTCACTTTTTACACCCAAAATCCAAATTTTCCTTCTACTTTATCACTTTTCAACTTTTTACACACATAAAATTACAAAACTACCCCCATTCAATTTCAACTTTTACCCACTTTCACATATCCAATACCTACTTTATCACTTCCTTAATAACCACAAAATTTGTCCTTTGAGACAAACTCAATGGGACGGAGGGAATATTTATAACATAGCTTTTTGAGTGGTACGGAGATACCCATTCCTTAACACTGTGTTTGGAGAGTTAATTTAAGGGAAGAAGAATGGTGAGAATTAATTTTCTAATATTTGGTTTAGTTTTACTTTGTGATTGAATGAGATTTTGTAAGAAAATTTGAGCAAAAATCATGGGATGTTATGATATTTATTATATTTAGTGGATGTACCCAGAATGTTCCGGGATTCGATCTTATCTTGTACTCTCTTTATCTTATCTCGTCATTATATTATCTATATAAAGGGTCCTCTAGCAACCCTAATGAAACACGCAGAAAACATTCTACGCTACAAAAGTCTCTCTTCTCTCTTAATCATAATACGTTATCAGCACGAGTTTGCTCGACGAAAATGTCGAACCTTACGAGGCTGGAATGAGTTGCTCTTGATGTTTCTTGGAGCAACGATCTGACATGGGTGCTTGATGCTGAGCTCCATTTATCCAGCAACGATTTGGGAGATACTATGAAAGAAATATCAAGCGCATCCCAGAAGGATCGCGCTAAGGCAATGATATTGCTTCGTCATCATCTCCACGAGAGCTTGAAAGCTCAGTATATGACTGTCAAGGAGCCTTCTGAACTCTGGAAGAGTCTGAAGTAACACTTTGATCATCAGAAGACAGTCATATTGCCTCGTGCACGATATGAGTGGATGCACTTGAGGCTGCAAGACTTTTAAGAAAGTCTCAGATTATAATTCTGAATTGTGTTGTATTGTTTCCACACTGAGACTTTGTGGAGAAATGATAAAAGAGGAGGATATGCTGGAGAAAACATTCTCTACTTTTCTTGCTTCTAACCTTGTACTCCAGCAGTAGTACAGGGAACGTGGGTTCAAGACTTATTCTGAATTGTTGTCTTGTTTGGTTTTAGCTGAAGAGAACAATCAATTGCTTCTCAATAACCACCAAAATCGGCCTACTGGTTCAGCACCACTCCCTGACCAGTCCAAAGATGTGCCTGAAGCACATGCTAACTCCTCCCGAAGAGGACGTGGCAGCAGGACGTAGTCAAGCCCGCGGACGTGGCCGTGGTCGTGGCCGTGGTGGTAATGCTGGTCGAGGCCAGAAGAATATCGGGAGGCAACAAAAGAAGTTGAACCAAGAAGAGAAGCCTAAAGCAAAAGGTGAAACCCCATGTTTCAGATGTGGACAAGCTGGGCATTGGGCCCGTACCTGTCATGCGGCACCACATCTAGTAGAGTTGTACAAAGCTTCCTTCAAGAAGGGTAAAGGTGTGGAAACTAATCTTGCTGAAGCCAAAAGCTTTAGCAACACCCACCTGGAGGCTGATGGTTTTCTCCTGGAAGATGACAAGAAGCTGCCTGAGCTGGGTCTCAAGTTTGGTGATCTCCCAAATGATGGAAACATTTTCTCAGATTATTGAATTGCATTGTTTTTTTAGCTTATAGATTTTTCAATTCATAGTTAGAAGGATCCTACAATATTTCATATTTCCATTATTTAGGTTGCAATTTGGATATTTCAGTTGTGTAGACAATCTATTTTTAATAAATATATTTTTATTGGTATATTTTTGTTTCTTTTTCATTTCTTTTGATATAGAATGGATCATAAAACGAACGGACTCGGGTTATGTAATCATAGCTGTCTATGTTGATGACTTGAACCTTATTGGAACTCCGGAAGAGATCCGATTGGCAACTGACTACTTGAAAACAAAATTTGAGATGAATGACTTGGGGACCACCAAGTATTGTCTCGGCTTGCAGTTCCAGCACACAAAGAACGCAATCTTTATCCTTCAATCGAATTATATAAAAAAAGTACTAAAACAGTTTAATATTGATAAAGCTCATCCGTTGAGTACACCTATGGTGTTACGGTCCTTGAGTATGAAGAAAGATCCATTTCGCCCCAAATCAGAAGATGAAGAGATATTAGGCCCTGAAGTGCCTTATATAAGTGTAATAGGTGCACTAATGCATCTTGCTACAAACACTCGACCCGATATAGCTTTTGTTGTAAATCTATTAGCAAGATATAGTTCGGCACCAACAAAAAGGCATTGGAATGGTGTCAAGCACATTCTACGTTATTTACGTGGAGCAAGTGATATGGGGTTATACTTTCAAAGGTCCAAAGAAGGGAAAGTTGGTGGATTAATTGGCTTTAGTGATGCCGGTTATTTATCTGATCCACATAAAGCTATTTCACAAACAGGTTACTTATTCATGTATGGTGGAGCAGCTATTTCATGGCGATCAACGAAGCAAACCTTATTTGCTACTTCATCAAATCATGCAGAGTTAATTGCCTTGTATGAAACGGGAAGAGAAGCGTATGGTTGAGATCGCTCATAAATCACATTCAAACATCTTGTGGATTGAAGTCAGATGCTGAAGTCCAATCGTTATATTTGAAGATAATGTAGCCTGTATTGCTCAAGTTAGGGAAGGATATATCAAAAGTGATCGGGTCAAGCACATATCTCCAAAGTTCTTCTCAACTCATGAGCTTCAAGTCAAAGGCGAAGTCGATGTTCAACAGATCCAATCGAGCAAGAATTTGGCGGACATGCTTACTAAAGCCTTACCTACTTGAGTCTTCAAGCAACTCATACATGACATTGGCATTCAGCGTTTAAGGGATATTTGTTAAAGTGAGGGGGAGTAGTACAATTGCACTCTTTTTTCCTTCGCTTGGATTTTATCCCAATGGGTTTTTCCAAGCAAGGTTTTTAACGAGGCAGTTAGTAAGGTACATCTAAGGGGGAGTGTTATGATGCTTATTATATGTAGTGGATGTACCCAGAATGTTCCGGAATTTGATCTTATCCTGTACTCTCTTGATCTTATCTCCTCATTGTATTATCTATATAAAGGGTCCTCTAGCAACCCTACACTACTAGAAAACTGTAAAATAGCGACAACTATAGTCACGCCCAGAGCAATGGATTTAGCCACGAATTAAGCCTAGCCACGACCTTAGTAACGCTATTGCTAGGTCATTGTTAAACGTTGTGTAGCTTTTAGCAACGTCAAAATAGCTACGAACTTAGCAATGTATCAGAACTTCATAGTATTAATCGTTGCTGATGTTGACGATCTAGATGACATACATCCCGACACCATTAGCAACGATCTAATTTGTATCCACTATTGTCGCTATTTTCGTTAGGTACCCGTTGCAATAGAGGTAGCAATACTTGTAGCTACGATCAATTGAAAGATAAATAAATAATAATGTTCTTAGCAATGAACACATATACAACTAATGAAATAGCAACACTTATAGCGATGAACATTGTTATGATTGATCAAATAGCAACGACACTAGCTATAGTCATACCAATAACATCTCAACATAACTCGATGTTAATACATATAGCACCACAACTTAGCTTCCGAATTAGCTATGCATCTAGCAATAGTACAACTAGCAACGAGTATAGTGATATACCTCAACCACGCATATATCGACGAACATTGCTATATTTTAGCAATAAATAATGCAAGAACTCTAGCTACGATTCATATAGCAACGATGTTAGAGTGACAAAATCATCACACTTATAGCTATAATTTAATGACCGTATCTATGTTTGTATCTAAGGTCATTGCTATTTAGATTCATTTTTATGTAATTTTAGTTATTATATTTATATCCATAGCTATAGGCATAACTATTCATATTTCTTTTCAATCGATTGTGACTACGGTCATAACTATTATCATTACTATCTACATTAATTTATAATTGGTCGAAGCTATACCTATTGCTATTGTAATGTTTCACATCTATGTTTATAGCAAAAGACATTGCTAATTACATTGTGCTATTAAAGCATTTAATGCAATGCTCGTAGCAATAAGTGTTGGTGCAATGCTCGTAGATTAAAATGCAAAATATGACCAAAACTTCCGGCCAAAATCATATAAACTTTAACAAAGTATTGCAAGAAAAACAAGAAACAATATGCTAAAGTACACGAAAAAAACAAGCTTAACTAGAATTATATGTGAGCATGTGTCTTTCATGGAGACAAAGAACTTGTTTTGGTTTTCCATCATTTGAGCAAGAGCTTGTTGCATTTGTTGCTACTTCGTCTCTTCATGAACTTTGTGAACTGAAATCTGCATATCCTCCACATGATCTTCCAAGTTCGTCACTTTTCCTCTTAAATCTTCATTAAGACTTTCTTCTAGTTGTGTCACGTACTATAATTAATATCAACAAAGACAAGATAATGTAAATATGATTAAATAAAAAAACATAATTACACCTACCCAAATTAAAGAATTATGTATTGTGTACGTATATAAATTCACTAGTCAAGTGTTAATACATTAATCTCTCTAAAAAAATTGTGTGGACATTCAATTAGATTCTATAATAAACATGGAAGTAAATAACAAATTAAAATATTCATCAGCACTACCAAAAATTTGGATAAAACACATATATAAGATATAAGAAGAATCCCTGTGGAAAAAAAAACAAAGCATCATGATCTAGAAATAGTCTGGATACTCTAAATTGGTTTCATTTTATTTATACTTTACTATATATGCACTTAAATGTGCTATTAACACATGTATCTTGAAGCTTTAACGCATCAACATCATTGCCCTTGTGATATTGTGGTCTATAATGGGTGTTGGTGTTCGATCGACAGCATGGGATTGACAAATTAATAGTTTTAGGCATTTGAGATTTATTTTTGCCTGTGATATTTATCTGTTCTCCTTAGCGTGCTCAGTTGCTCATTGCTCTGCATAATCTAACCTTAGCTTCACCAGAAAATATCAATTCTAATGAAGCTATATGTTTTGTAGTTAAAAACTATGCCCAATCCGGTTGCCTATACCCAAAAAGTGTAATAAAATTAATCAGCATCAAACACATCACATTATACAGATTACTCAATTAGATTATATTGGCTTAATTAAGGTCCTAAAGTCTCATAAAAATCGTCTAAGACACTTGAGAAAACATTCTACGCTACAAAAGTCTCTCTTTTCTCTTAAAATAAATTTTACTAAATTGGTAAGATTTGGTGGAAAAATAAAATACGCACTTACAAATGAAAAAAATAGAATATGATTTTATTTACAATTGTTCATCAAAACCTTTCTTAATCAAAACGCAAAGAAACATACATTCTCATATAAACTTTTATAACCCTTTCTATTCTCTTCCCTTCTCATCTTTCACGTCCCTTTCTTTTCTTGTCATTTTCCGATTGACAAAACAAACCTTAAGCTATATATTAAATATACGAGGTGTGGCGACCAAAATATATTAAAAGGATAAGCTTGCTTTCTGTGAACAAAATTTTGGGAAACAGAGGAATATATATTAATCGTTTCCTCACTTTATTTTGTACTAGGTGGAAAGCGCGCGCCCGTGCGTACCGCATGGGGTTATCGCGGTTTATTATAGAAATACAGGTAATAAAAGTTTGTACCATTTGTTTTTAGTATGAATATGTTGTATTGTGCAAATCGCTAAAAGGTCAATTAGAAGTAGACGGATGGAGTATAATTTTAGATTTTTTTGATATAAATGTGTAGGCAGTATTTTTAAAAGTTAAAAAAATAATTAGTTCATCATTTTAATGTAAAAAAATATTAATAAGGTTTTTTAATAATCAAAGGGGGGGAATTACATTGATTTATAACGTCACTAATGAAATGAACCACCGAATGTTACACCCTTCAAGTTTGAGCTTTTATTTCTACCACCTTTCATTGCAATTGATAAGTTAGTTATATTTAAACTTTTAAGAAGATGATTTGTTGCCTTTTTTGTTAATAAATGCTTACGTTGATTAGCAACATCTGTTAGCTGGCTAATTCAATGAATTAAACCCCTCTATATATGTGCCAAAGTGTTTGGACAAACCCACTTTATAGTTTAGCTGTCGACTTAGCCCTCCTGAATCGATCAAAGAGGCTCAAAAATTGCTTGCCAGGGACCATTTATTTAAACAATGTAAGCATTTCCCTATCTTCCAATTTACAGTATATATATATATATATATATATATATATATATTATATGTGTGTGTCCGTAGAAACAATATATATAATGCATGTGATACATACTATTCATGATGTTAACTATAGCTAGCTACGAAGACAGACCCTCGTGAAGGTTAATTATCTGCCTATGATGTTACACATTCAAACCCTACTATTTATGGGGCTGGCCACAGAACTCCCAAGCCCTCATATTGTGTCTCTGCTGAAACTTGTCAATTGCAGAATTCACCACACTCCTATGATCAAGTGCCTTCACCTTTGACAAAAGTTCATCCACAGCCTCTTGGTTTGCAAGCAGCTCAGTACTGGTTTGCAAGCAACGCAGAATCTTATACCTCCAAACTGCCACCCTCTTTCTCAGTAGTACCATCAATTTGGCCATCTCTTGGACTGGCTGTCAAGTCATAGAGAAGCAGCATACCACGGACAAATTTTAGTAAACCATTATAGAACACTATTAAGCAGCCACAAATCAGTCATCAAGTACCACATCGCTTGTTTGACTTGAGCACTGTTCACAAATCCTATAACCAAAATCTTAATCAGCTATAAGCAATATAAGGAATGTGATCATAAGTTACAAAGAAGAAGCTCTTTCTATTATAGAAATTAAATGGAATTAACTTAGAAAATATAAAACTTAAAACCCCAGTAACCTACAAGCATAAGCAACCTAAGAATGCCTTCACTGCAAAACACATATGAAACAACCTGCCAAAAGTGACATCAAAGGTATCGCTCCAAGAACTAACCATCTCAACTCCCATGAAAAACTTAAGGCCTTGCAAAAATTAAAGCATCCTTAACGACTTCAATCGATCAGAATCAACTAACAGAACAACAGTGAAGGCACATTTTCTACATATCCACACCATCACTTTCAAGATTTCACCTACTTGAACCATAGAAAATAAACAAATCAGAAGGAAATCTCTACAACTACCTACAGTTTCAGACTCTTAGAGGAACAAAAGATTACTCAATCAATGTGCTTAACCAAACCTGATTTTTTTGCAACAATAACATTGCACATTTTAGCTTTAACTATAGCAGCGTTAAAAGATCAAAAGTTGCAAAGTAGAAACCTTAAAAGTGCAGCATGCCCTGTTCTCCCTTCTACATCAATATCTAGAAAAAACTTGTGGGTGAGTCAAAGAAGAATGTCATAAAACTGCAAAAAGTTCACCTTGCCTTGTGTAGGGTTGGCACGGAGAAGAAAGAAGCCAGACATCTGCCCCATATTTATCAAGATCAACATCACTCAAGCTTTGGATGTTGCCCTGTGAGAGATGAGAGGAAAATAAGCAACATTATACAATCAAAACATTACTAAGAAATAAAAAAATTGGACACGCCAAAAAAATCAAGTTTATTGAAATGAATACTCATACTCTGAAGATTGATCAGTGGACGTCACATGACGGTTATGTTGATCAGTGCCCTGTGAGACATGAGAGGATGCTCCTTACACAGGACAACAACCTAAGTCTATATATTCCTCAACTATGTAAATTTTAATAGAGGGGATGAATAGAGACGAAGATGATGGCCATAGGATTAGGTCGGTCTAATGTATGGGAAAAAAAGGAAAAAGAACTGAAAATGATTAGAAATATGACAGGACAGAAAATGATTCCTACAATGGAAGTCTACTACTTCAGCACACAACATCTGAATCTGTAAATGATCTACTAATGGATCCAACCAAAGCTTTATACCCCAATTGATCAATTAGTGAGAAAAGAGATTCACATATTCCCTAGTGGTATGTATAGGATGTTAAACAACCTGTATATTCCTAGGCCTAATATGTAATGCAGAAATCCTAAAATGTATTACCGCAACTTATTTAGATTATTAGGAAGTCTTGCAGTTTCAGTTGAAGCCTTTTATGCCCATTTTGATATTTCACATGCCAGGACTGATTTTTTAACATCTCGAAATCACAAAAAATGAAATAAAACTAAAAGACAAATCTATAGCACTAAGATGCAGGGTTCATAAAACAAATAGTAAGCAATTCTATGACAGAAAGGGAAAACAATCCAGCAAAGAGAAAAAGAACTCCATTCCACAAATGAAATGAGCACCTTTGGTAAGGGCCCAGAATTCAAAGCCTTAAGCAAATGGAAATTTCAATTAGAACACAAAGCACTGACCTTTAAGAGTACCCAGAAGAAAAAGGACAATGAAGTCAGGCAGGAAACACAGAAACTGCCACAAAGTGTACCAAAAGCCTCCTACAATACATGGATTGCAGACCAAGAAGAGGAAACAGAAGAAGTTTAAGTAGATTAAGAAGTTATTTGTACTTGTTGAAGAATAACGTCAAGGCAAGTTCCTGCCTCACTACCCAGGCATAAGGCCGCATAATCAAAAGCCTCTCTGCAGCCATTATTGACTACCTGTTTACAGAAGAATTAATAACAATTGAATATGGAATCATCAAATACTGTAAAGTTCAGACCAATCTATAATTAATGTGAAGAAATGTTTAATTTTTGCATACACTGTGAGAATGCATTCAAAATGTGTAATGGAAGAAAGGAAACAGCTTTGATTAATATTTAAAATGGAAGGAGAGAAATAACCATAGACCATGAGTCAGTATCACAGGCGGATTGCCATAACAATAATTAGACTTCAAAGCATCAGCCATCAAGAATCCAGACTCCAGTCGTGAAGCAGGTTTCCAGTGTCTCTACAATCCCTACTTCTATCTTATTATACCCATATAAGCAAGTTTAGAACATTGATTTTCCCACCCCTCTCTCAAATCAATATAAGACATAAGCAGTAATAAGCTAGTCAGATCAGACTTACAATTAAGTTCATCAAAGCGATTACTATAATATTTCGGTTTGTTGCAATAGGAAGAGTAGAAAGAGAACTGCTATTTAGCTCTAAAGCCTTGCATTCTAGGTCTTCTACGCATGAACCATTAATAATAGCAAATAAGCTATGTCTAGAATCTGCCTTGAAGAGTTCATGTTCTAAGAGCCATTCAGTATTTTAAATTAGGCCATGAGGAGAAATTTATAGAGGGGCAAGCAGTGACAAACCAGAATAACGAAGAGCTCGGGTGGCAAGAGCGAGTGGGAATCCATGGCTTGAAGGTCCATTAGCAACTTCTTATCAGCTTCTGGAACAGCCATTTCCTAACAAACAGGAAAAGGAATCACAAATTGCATAATTGAAATCAGTAGGGGGACAATGAAGTAAAAATTAGGGTTTCGAATTCAAGAACTAATAAGAGAAAAACGGAGATCGGGAAGGGGGGGGGGGGGGGAAAGAGTAAGAAATACCTTCTTCTTGTTGTGCAACTCCCAGAATCGAACGCCATGGCCTCCATATCGCGGGCGGTAAGCATCGATTCCCCGATTTCACTCTCTGCTCTAGCGTCGGGTGAGGCTCGAGCGTTGGTGGGTAGTCGGGTCAGAGTCGGGTTGTTGGTTGTCAAGGGCGGGGCGTCGGGCGAAGTCGGCCTGAGAAGGGACCGTCACCGTTGGGCCGGGGTTGCGTCGGGGATAGCCGGATCTGGAATTCAGTCGGAGGTCGGGTTGCAAGGGCAGGGGTGGTTTTCGTTCGGGTTCCGGGAGAGCAGGGATCGAGCCGAGCAAGGAAGCGGCCGGCGGTGTGGGTTCCGGTGGGATCGAGGTCCCAGATCTAGGCTAGTGTGAGGTCGAGAGAGGGAGCAGAGAGAGAGAGAGGCGAGAAGGAGGTTGGGGTGAGAGATGGAGAAGAATTGCGCCCGGTATAAATGTGGGAGGAAGGCCAGATACATCATTCCACCGTTACTGTACGTTTTACATTCCACCGTAACAATTCACCGTTATAACGTCACCAATAGAACCGATTCGGTGGAAAGGTATTAAAGAGAATAGGGGAAAAACAAATTTTTCTAGTGAAAAGGCAGGTAACCACATGAAAACTATAGGATAGTGATAAAATCATGAGCATTGATTATAGGTAAAAACTGTAGTTTATAGTATTATAGGTAGATTTGTTCTCACTGCATATTCGTCGTTATGTAACGAATAACTATACCTTCGTACTCCCTCCGTCCCAGAAAGTTAGTCCAAAAGGACGGAAATCTCGTGGATTAAGAAAAATGGAATAAAGTGGGTAAAAAGGTAGATAATATAAGTAAAAAGTGAGATTATGTAGGGATAATTTTGTAATTTTGTAGAGAAAAGTGATAAAGTTGATGAAAAAGTTGGATAATGGGGGGTAATATATGAGATTAGGTAGGGATAGTTTTGTAATTTTGTAGAGAAAAGTGATAAAGTTGATGGAAGAGTTGGATAATGGGGGTAATATATGTGATTGAATGAGGGTATTATTGTAAAAAATGTAGATATAAATGGAAAGAAATGAAGATGGACAAACATTTTGGGACACCCAAAAAGGAATACGAGACAAACTTTCTGGGACGGAGGGAATATTTGTTTTTATGGTCAACAACCAAATCCATTAAAATATACTGTATAAAATACTCAAGTTTGTGGTCATATAAAATCAAAATGCTCGCGAATATCGTCATGATAATTAAGTACATACATTGCTACGCAACGTACAAGAACGTCGCAAATATGGAACTATATATCCTATCAATTGTCAGGCGACGTAGCCCCCTTCACGGCCCCCTTAGCCGCGTCCAACGCGTCCTGGACCGCCTTCCCGACTCCATCGGCCCCTTCCTTCGCCTTCTCGGCCGTGGCATCAGCCAACCCCTTCAGATTCTCCTGGGCCTCTCCGGCTGCCTTGTCCGTTTTCGCCTTGTTGTCTTCGAAGCTCGACTTTGCACTCTCGGACAGCTCCGACGCCTTCTCCTCCACCCCGCTCTTAAAGTCTTGGAACCCCTTGCTCGCTTGCTTGGCCGCCTTGTCGGTTTTGGCCTTGGTGTCTTCAAAGCTCGCGCTTGCGCTCTCTGATATATTGTCCTTCACCTCTTGCATCTTCTTGCCCGCTTGCTCGGTGTCCTCCTTCGCCTTTGTCGAGAGGCTACGAGCCATCTCCTCCGCCGACTGTTTCATATTTCACAAAGTTTGCTCAATTAATATAACGAAAAAGAAACGGATCCAGAGTTGTCGTCGTTCTGGTGGCTCGAAAAGGATCGACTTTAATGTACGTGTAGTTACCTGGGACGAAGCGAAGACGGATTTGAGAGAGATCCTAGACACCTTTCTTGGGAGGAAAGCAAAAGGGGGTGGCTGAGGTAAGCCCTGTGACACCTGGAACATGGAGTTCTTGCATGCTAAACTTGACAACATTTTTGTTTTTGCTTGGTTAATTTGATGGACGTATGAATTGCAAGGAAAACGCTATGTTTTGTGTGTTTAGAGGTAGTCACTTGTGAGTTGTTGTAACTCAAGGACGCAATATATTTATAGTGGTTTTTGTGTGCATGGTGGGATTGACCTTATCATGAACGTAGCATGCAAGGTTGACGTACACGTGGACGATAGGGTTATCTCTTACTTGGTACGTATAATTTTTGATTTTCCCTTTCTTGGAAAGTTTTGTTCTGAAATGTATGTGCCGACATAAATCAACGAACTTTAGGCCATTTGGTTTAAAGAAAAGTACAAATGCATGCGACGTACCGACATCACAAAAAGGCATCTATATATAATATGTGGGTGTATCCATGTAGTTCACTCGCCAAATACTACCGACATCAATACATCACAACACAACAGCCATCTATGGCTGTGGTACTCAGCTTGCTTAAAAGGGTACTAGATATTCTTGCTTAAGGGTACTAGATATTCTGTTAACTTAATTTGTTGATGATAATAAAAATTAGGGTGGGTCTAGTTATGGGTGGGTGGATCACTTCCACTACCGATCCGCGTGTAAAAATAGATTGTTCGATCCACGCATCATCCATATTCCACCTATCCGTCACCCTTGACTTATCAAATTACAATAAAAACTTATAAAATTTAAAAAATATAAAAAAAATTATCAATACAAATATTTTGCTTATTTAAATAATAATATATCAATGTTATCTGCATAGGCTTTGATATTATAAAATCAGTGTATTTGTTATCATGCAGGTAGTTGATATTGCTACTAAAGTAAAGTAGGTTGATGACTGAGCAAAGTTGCACTGTACCATATATATATGCATATTGGTTATGAAGGATTACAAAGGTATAGGATAGATTATTTGATATTCTTAATTTGGAGTGTTTTAGGATAAAAACAGAACTTAGGTAGTGACATATTATGCGGTAAAAAAATCTACGCGCCTCACGCGCGGAAGTCAAAGGCGATAGGAGATAGGGTTTGTGTGGAGCGAAACAGGTGCCGCCGCCGCTTTGGAGGTGGCCATGGCGAAGGGAAAGGCCGCCGGAAGAAGGAAAAAGGGAGTGAGCTCGGCCTCTATAGGGAAGTCGGCAGGAGAAGGATCTGAATTTCCACCTGATGTCTCTGAGGAAGCCATTCGCGCCAACAATAGAAGGATTCTCCGTAGTTCAGCAAAGGAGATACAGGCAGTCGAGGAAGGAGGTGCGAATGGAGAGATTGCAGGGGAGAGCGTTGATGCTTCTAGTTCTATGGAATTGGTCAAAGAGACGATTCAGAGCCGGGTGAGAATGTCGAGACAACTGCTGCTGAAGGAGAAAGCTCTAGTGCAGGTCAGGGATTGCCTCTGAAATCAAAGGAAGGGGACAAAGAGGTGGCCAATAAGCTGATGGATTTGCCAACAGCTAGGAAGCTAACCTTCAGGGAAGCCTTGGCTGGGAACAGGGCTAATGCCATTGGAAGGAGATTGAACTTCGTGGAAGGATTTAGTAATGGAGTCATAAAATTCACAAAGAAAGATGTTGAGAAAACATCAGAGAAGTGGAGGAAAAGCCTTGTGGGAATGGTAGCAGGGGTTAGAATAGCGTTCCATGTTGTTCAAGGCTTTGTAAACGCCAGGTGGGCTGTCAAGGAGAAGCCAAAGATAATTCTGACGGATTCCGGGATCTTTATCTTTAAGTTTGAAAGGGAGGAAGACTTAGAGTGGGTGATGAGAAATGGCCCATGGATGGTTGGCGGGATGAGACCATTAGCCTTGAAGAGATGGAGTGAAGGTATGAAGCTAGACCCTTCTTGCTTTGAAACAACTCAAGTTTGGGTTGATCTGCCTAATTTGGATGTGAGATTCTGGGATGAGGAGTTCTTCGAGAAAGTGGGAAGTGCAATAGGGAAGCCTATTATAGTGGACAAAGTCACAGAAAATCAGGAGCGGCTGTCTTTTGCTAGATTGCTAGTGGAAGTCTCTGCTAGAACTCCACTAAGAAAGGAAGTCACTTTTGAAGGGGAGGATGGAGAAAAGGTAATACAGCCAATTTGTTATGAATGGTTGCCCCCTATTTGTGAAGAGTGCAAGGCTTTTGGTCATGCTAAGGGAGAATGTGGTAAGCAAGCGGAAGCAAAGTGGAAGAGACCGAGATGGAATGCTTGGCCAGTAAAAAAGGTCTGGCAGCAAAAGAAGTCAGTTGGTGCTGCCCAAGAATCCAAGATTGTGAATCTTGGAAAGGAAGTAGGGGAGAAAGCTAGCAAGTCGTCTGGAGAACCGGAGGTTTCAAAAGTGGAACGCCAGGCTAGGAACGAGAAAGAGCATCAGAATGAGGAGGAAGCTCGGGAAGTGGTCAAGTCTAAAGGAGGAAAGGAAAGTGCTGAAAGGCTGAGCATTCGAGAAGGGAAAGAAGTGATCATAGGACAATCAAAATTCACTGTGTTGAGCAGAATTCAAGGTAATGGAGATGATAATCTAGAGGGTGTTGACTTTGATGCAATTCTTCCCAATGATTAGTCTAACTATAGCAAGCTGGAATATTAGAGGACTCAACGAGCCCTCTAAGTGTGATTTTGTGAATAGAATGGCGAAAAGGAATGGCGTTGATATTTTGGCTGTGCTGGAAACAAGAGTTAGAGTAGATAAAGTGAAAAGGGTTTCGAGCTCTGTGTTAAGAGGCTGGGAAAGAAGAACCAGCTGTATTGGAAGAAAAGGTAGGATATGGATATTTTGGAAGACCAATAATATAGCAAAGCTAGATGTTATTATGGAAACAGATCAAATTGTGCAGTGCTCGGTGGAGATTGCTAAAAGTCAGAAGAATATGCAAATCTCTTTCTTGTATGCCTCTAATGATGAGAGAGATAGACTTGATATGTGGCAAGTTTTGGATCAGATGGGTGTTACTATAGGTAATAGGCCATGGGTTTTACAGGGAGATTTTAATGCTATTAAGGATGCTAAAGAAAAATTTTCAGAGAAGGAAAGAAATAGCGGATATAGCAAAGAGTTCGTTGATTGTCTGGATAAAAACGGGCTGTGTGATCTAAGGGCTTCTAGGGCCTTTTTTACATGGTCGAATAAGCATACAGATGGTACAAAGATCATGTGTAAGTTGGATAGAATCTTGGCGAATCAAGAATGGATTGATGAGTTCGAAAGGTACGAGGCTCATTTTGGTGAACCTGAATGTTCTGATCATTGCCCAGCTATCTCGAGAATCAAAGGGGATCAGGAGAAGGAAGTTGTGCCGTATAGGTTCAATAATGCCTGGGTTGAGCATGCTGATTTTCTTACCACTGTCCAGAATGAGTGGTGTAAGAATGATGTTAGAGGTGGTCTGATGTTTAAGCTAGTGTAGAAATTGAAGAAGCTTAAGGCGCCGCTCAGGAAGTTTCAAGCTGGCAATTTGGATAGTAAAGAGGAGGAGATAAAAGAGAAGCACAAGAAGCTGAAGATGGTGCAAAATGAGATCATCAATAGACCGCTAGACAATGGGCTGTTACAGTTAGAAAAGGAGGTCATTGCTGATCTGAAGGGTGTGCTGAACAGTAAAAGAATTGAATTGCAACAGCTGGCCAAAATTCACTGGATGAAGTATCAGGACAGTTGTAAAATAGCTATTTCTATAATAGCATCAAGCAAAGATCTGCCAGAAATCGTATCAGCTCATTGATGGATGCTCATGGAAGAGCAATAACCGATGAGAGGGAGATGAAGAGCTTAATTGTCCAACACTTTGAAGGCTCCTTGGGGAAAAAGAAGAGATGTAAGGAAGCTGACCTGGACATTCTAAGGGAAGGAAAAGTTATAGATGACAGGGTTAAAGAAGAGTTGGTGCTTCGGTTCAATAAAGAGGATGTTAAGAAAGCTCTTTGGAGCATTAGTAAAAATAGACCCAGGTCCTGATGGGTTTAACGCCCACTTTTTCAGACGTGCTTGGAGCATTGTTGGAGAGGAATTCACAGAGGCAGTCCTTGATTTCTTTGAAAGAGGAAGACTACTGCGGGAAGTAGGTAATACTGTTATTGCCCTAATTCCTAAAGTAGAGAATCCAACTTGCATTAGTGAATTCAGGCCAATTTCTTGCTGCAGCGTAATTAGTAAATAAAGTGATCTCTAAAATGATTGTGGCCAGAATGCAGCTTGCTTTGCCCAATATTATTGACAGATCCCAGGGCGCTTTTTTAAAGGGTAGAAGTATCAAGCATAACATAGCTGTCTGTCTGGAAGTTGTGAAGAGTTACGGGAGGAGAAATATCAGCCCAAGTTGTGCCTTGAAAATTGACTTAAAAAAGGTGTATGATATGGTAGATTGGGGGTTCCTGTTCCATGTGATGGAAGGTCTCGGTTTCCCCTCTATTTTGATAAACTCGGTTAGAGAAGTTGTTTCTAGCAGTCAATTCACCATTAAATTTGGCAGAAGTTACCATAGGAATTTCAAAGGTGATAGGGGTCTTAGACAAGGAGACCCGCTTTCGCCTTATCTTTTTGTTATCGTGATGGAGTATCTTAGTATAGCTTTCAACAGGATGGCAAGACTAAGAGAATTCAAATTTCATCCTGGATGTGCAAGGACGGGTATTACCAATCTGTGTTTTGCCAATGATTTGTTCATCTTTTCGCATGGTAATATGAGTTCGATTCAGGCTATCAAAAAGGTCCTGGACTATTTCAGTGAAGTGTTTGGACTGGAAATAAATCAAGCCAAATCAAAAGT
This sequence comes from Polygonum maritimum, assembly GCA_963924305.1. Lineage (NCBI taxonomy): Eukaryota > Viridiplantae > Streptophyta > Magnoliopsida > Caryophyllales > Polygonaceae > Polygonum > Polygonum maritimum. Next base: position 4,931,177 of record OZ002736.1, read on the forward strand.
TTTTTGCGCCGGTTTGCAGGAGAATGAAGTGCATGAGGTGACGAGAGTGTTGGGAATGGATCAGGGGTGTTTGCCAGTGAAGTACCTTGGAGTTCCGTTGAGCAGCTCCAGGCTTCTAAAGAAAGATTTTGAAGGGCTGCTTAGGAAAATAAAACAGAAAATCAGTTCTTGGGCTAGTAGAATTCTGTCTTATGCGGGCAGATTGGAGTTGATGAAGGCAACATTGCTCGGAGTTCTTAACTACTGGTGCAAGATGTTTTTGCTCCCTAACAATATAGTTACAGAGATCACTAGGATCCTGAGGGGCTTTCTTTGGAATTGTAGGTGTGATGGCAAGAAGGCTCCTGTCGCTTGGAAGAAAATAAGTAGACCAAAAGAGGAAGGAGGACTGGGAATTAAAGATCTTAAAGCTTGGAACAAAGCGATATTTGTTGAGCTGATTTTTGATATTGTGAATGACACAGAAGCTCTCTGTGTGGCACAAGTGGGTGGAAGATAATTACCTTAGAAGAGGTGATTTCTGGACTATCCAATGTAAGAACTCAGGTAGTACTACGTGGAAAGCTGTCCTTAGAATGAGAGATGAGCTGAAAGAGTCGCTAGAGGACAGAAGAGAGCCGGCTGTGTTGTTGGCTAGACGAGGTAGGCTGGACATGGGAATGTTGTATGACAGCATCAGAGTTAAAGCTGCGACAGTGGAGTGGAAGGACCTGGTGTGGACCAAAATCAACACACCTAGGTTGGCCTTCAACACTTGGAAAGTAATATGTGGGGGATCAATGACCAAGGAAAGGCTCTTACGTTGTGGTTTAATTCAGGACAGTGAATGCAATTTATGCAGGAATGGGAGTGAAGAGACATCTCAGCATCTGTGGTTTGCCTGCATCTACACAAGGAAGGTGCTTAATGGTGTTCTGGTTTGGGCGCAAATTAAGAGAAGAACCAAGACCATTGAAGATTGGTTGGAACAAGCAAAGCATAAGAGGGGAAGGAAATCTCTGAGTTTTTGTATTTGGAACCTCTCTCATAGTGTGACTATTTATTATACTTGGAGTGCTAGGAATAGGCTCATTTTTGAAGATGAGTACATGAATGAGGATAATTGTATTAGAATATGTACCACTTTTGCTAGAAACTGCCTTAAAGCTAGATGGCAGGCAAAGTCGAAAGCGGAGGAAACTCTGCTGGAGAAGTTAGGGATTTGAAGATTGTAATCTGCTAGATTTCATCTAGATCTTTTTGTTCGGAGTGTTTGTGAATAATATTTTAACCTTTTATTCAAAAAAAAAAAACAGAACTTAGGTGTTTTACACTATCTCAATTTCAATTAAGTAGGGTACGTTTCATACGTATTATTACAGAAGCTATAGGTAGATCTTTTTTTTTTGATTGAGGAGCTACTAGCTCGAGCAAGCCAAAATTAGGCAACCTATCTGTTGCAAGGATAGCCTAAATCATCACGACGGACGATCTTTAAAAAATCAAACAGTAAGGGTTGTTGACTCAACAAACACCTTGACCGAGTTACAAACAAATTAGATGCGGAATGAAAAGAAGAGGAGAGTTGAATGGCTGCACTTTGATTTTGAAGGCTGATAGGTCTTCTTGCAAGGAAATCAGCAACAGCGTTAGATTCCCTGAAACAATGAACAAATAAAACACAGGGGATAGTCGAGATAATATTTCTAATGTCTGTAATAATTGAGAGAATTTCCCAAGGAACTTTCCAAACTCTTTTTAAAGAATTAATCACAGTTAAGTTATCGCCTTCAATAATCAAGTTTTGTATTTGGTTACGGTTAATATTTAGGAGGGCGTGTAACAGTGCAGTTGCTTCAGCTTGCATTATTGACATGTCAGGAAGTCTTGTACGGCCAAGTGACTCAATAGAGCCACTGAAATTCCGGAGAATAAAGCCCGCATGGGTAGTACCATTATTTAATTTAGATGCGTCAAAGTTTAGTTTAGACCAGTTTGAAGGTGGTTTTTTCCAAGAGGGTTTATTTTTCCTTTTAGGTCCATTGTTGTAAATTTTCCTGACGGGGTTGGTTATACTTTCCCATTCAAGCGAACTTGAAAAGGCAAGTTGGAATGGTAGTTTTTTAGGGTTGATTCTTGCAGGGTCAAAAAATTTTGCATTTCTATGGCTCCAGGTATACCACCAAAGAAAACATAATTGTGTGTCGAACTTTGTATTTAATATCGTATTTTGAATATTCCATTGAAAAGTATCTCCTATTGATAGATTGAAATCATGGTTTAAAAGCTTTCCTAGCTTGTTGATCATAGTTATCGTGAAGGGGCATTCGAAAAAAAGACGATTAAGATTTTCATTTTGAAGTTCGCACAGGGAGCAAAGGTTCGGCACCGAGTTATGAAATCTATTAATCCGATCTGTGGTGGGGAGGCAATCCGAAGATGCCTTCTAGAGGAAGTTTTTTATTTTAGGGGGAAGTTTAGATTTCCAGATCCAGGAGTAGTCATTTGTCATGGAAGAGCTTGAAGAGGTAATAATTGACGAAGTAGATTGGACAGAAAACTCCCCATCCGCAGAAGGAAGCCAGATGAGGCAATCATCTTGATTTGTAGCTGGAATTTGAATTAAAGCTATAATGTGAACAAGATGCAACGGGAGATATTGTTGAAGGGATCCAAGATCCCACGTGCGATTCGGAAGAATGAAGTTCGATACTTTGAGTTGAGGATCAGCTAAGTCTAGAAAGGATAATAAGTCCGTATGAGGAACCCACGGATCTTTCCAAAAGTTAATATTGGTACCATTTCCAACCAGCCACCGAAGACCTTTAGAGAAAGAATCGCGGATGTTGAAAAGTCGTCCAAACTGCCAGGAGTAGTTGTTTTTGCGGTAGTCAAAAATGGATTCGTTCCGCTAATACTTTTCATAAATGACTTGAACCCAGACATTATTTGGCCGTGTCTCTAATTTCCAAAGAAGTTTCATCTGTAAAGATAGGTTAATGTTTTCAGCTAAGCGGAGACCCAAACCTCCCTCTTGTTTTGGCGTGCAAATTTTTTCCCAGCTGATTAGCGGATGATGATTTGGAATATATCTATTCCAAAAGAAGGCTTTATTGACACTGTCAATCTGTATAAGGATACCTTGAGGTAGCATAAAACTCTGCATTAGGTAGTTGACTTTGCTTAGAAGGCAGGACTGGATAAGAACCACCCGTCCAGCCTGTGAGATAGAGTTGGCTTTCTATTGAGAAAGTTGTTTTTTAAGGTTAGATATCGTGTCGTTAAACATGTAGTTTTGAACCCGTCCTTTAAGAATGGGGATTCCAAGGTATTTTTCCATGGAGGTAGTTACTTGTATATTTATAATGCTGGCGAGAGCATCCGAAGTGGGTTTAGATATATTAGCTGATGTTTGGATTGAGCTTTTATGATAGTTAATAGTCAAGCCAGAAATAGCGGTGAATTTACTAAGAACATTCTTAATAAAAACCAAATTCTGAACAAAAGATCTATCTACCTATAGGTAGATCTTTTATTGAACTCTTCTTGGATCAGCTTGTTATATGAGAATATTGTGATTCGTTTCATATATACAATATATGAATTGTTAAACATGACTGAGTACTATATATATATATTGTGTGTGTACGTGGACAAATACAGACTCTTCGAGCACCCTTTCATTCATATGCAATATGTATATTTTTTTCAAAATCAAATGGCATAGCCAATGGTTACAATTATAATGATAGACAAACGTTGGAGGTGTCAAAGTCTAATACCACAACGGTCATATTAAACAATGATAACGATTAACAATATAAATAATTTTCAAATATTATTTATTACGAGCATAAAACAACGATTATACATACCTTTAGACAACGTCTAAATACGCATTGACAACGGTCTAAACAACTTCTTAGACAATGTACACAGTTGTTGTCTATGAGCACCGTTGTCTATTACTTAACCGTTGTCTTCAAATAGACAACGCTGGATACGACAACGGTTCAAAAACCGTAGTCCGTGTCCTTTTTTAACCGTTGTATGAGCCCTTTCTTGTACTAGTGTGAGGTAGTAACACTAGCTAAAAATTAATGAAAACTTAAATTAACAAAAAATTATTCACAATTCACTACATCTCACTTGCTGTTAGAGGTGTCAAACGGGTCGGGTGAGGTTCGGATTGAGTGCGGGCTCTGGTCAATTGGATGACTGGTCAAGCCCGGTCGGGTCTTTATAGGTTATTGTGCGGGTTCGGGTCGACCTAACAAATCAAGAATTAAAATTTTTAATGATTATTAAAATAACATTATGAATAAATAATACTAATATTTATAATAAAATATTATTTTATATAGATTTTTATAATATCAGGTTGGTCGGGTCGGTTTCGGGTTTCAACCCAATCGGGTTCGGGTTGATCAGGTTTGGTTTTTTTTCTTTGCTCACTACTATTCAGGTTGGGTTTCAACTCTAAAATTTTTGGTCGGTTCAGGTCGATTTTTCGGGTCGGGTCAGGTTTTGACAGCTCCACTCGCCATTAATCAACAATAAGTGATTTCCAAAGGTAATTTGTACGGGTGAAACGGTGTAATATTTCACCCATTGTCGACCCATCAACCGTTTCACCCGTCACCCATTCTTTTATGGTTTTTCACCCGTATAATTGGGTCGGGTGAACATGACAGATCGGTCACCCACGGATAATATCCAACCCTAATCAAAATATTGGTAGTCCTCTAGTATTTTCCCAGTTAGTACATATTTTGAATATTTAAAAATTCAACAATAAAATTAAGTTGTAAACAAGAACGGAGCCAGGATTTTAATCCTGGTGGGCTGAATTTACCATATAATAATATAATAATACAATTATTATTATTATTATTATTATTATTATGAATTAAATGTTAAAATAAAAACTAATTTATCTATCATGTGGGTAAGAAATATAATTAATAAAAAAGATTTACTATACATTCACTTTTTCTGAAATATTTTAACCAAAAGGAATAAAGATACTAACAAAACACAGCAAAGATATTACTTAATTGCAATTAATACATGTCCACAGCCTCGCTTCACACGTTATTTAGCATGAGTGGGTTTCGACGGTCCGGATCCTCTGTCCCCTTTCCATGTCTCATTTTCATGTCCCTTCAATTTGATTGGTTAATGCAAGTTATTTTATAAAAATAAAACCAATTTTCACTTAATTCTATTAAGTATGAGCCAATGAGATTTAAGGGACATGAAAATGGGACGTGTAAAGGGGACAGAGGATCTGGACCGGGGTTTCGAACCCTACACTCTAGGAACTAAAAAATTCGCACGTCAGCCTTTGACCAACTATACTAGAAACTAGAATTCGGGTTTAAAAACTATTTTGAAGCTTTATTAATCAACTTTAATTGAAAAATTGTATAAAATTGCATGAATGTGAAAAATGGACCAAGGTATGATAATATAAAATATAATAGATTATATTAAGTATAAAATAAATAAATATTTTATAAGAAATAAATCAATTGAAAATATAATTCACTTGTGAGAGAAGCACTTCTTATTTGCATCTAAATGCAACTAAGTACATATGAAAGATACAGAAAACTATAGAAAGCATATGAAAGATTAAAATAATATTGTTGGCTATTCAAAATATTTTTATATACATGAAAACTATAGAAGTTTATAGAAAAAAATACCCATATTTTATGATTTAGGGTATAAATACATTTCGGGATTTTCGTTAAAAAAATACAAATATTTTATGATTTATGGTATTCACATATTTTGTTATTTACGTGAAAAAAATACAAGTTAAGAAAACATTCATATATACACATAATACAACAAATACCCATAGAACACGTTTAAAAAAATACACATACTTTATGATTTAGGGTATAAACATATTTTGTGATTTATGTTAACAAAAAATTATTGATTTATTTATATATATATACTTGAATCATATATACAAATAATATAACAAATACACACAAAGCACGTTTAAAAAAATACACATATTTTATGATTTAGGGTATATATAAATATACTTTGTGATTTACGTTAAAAAAAATACACATATTTTATTATTTATGATATTCACATTTTACTATACAATAAAAGTAATAACTAATTTTTGAAAATTAATACAGATATATTAAATTTTTGGGTGGATTATAGCACACCCCAACCCATCCATGGATTTGTGCATGGTTGCAAATTTATCCGGGAACTCTGGAAGTTAAAAAAAGAGTTCGGTGTTTAGTTTTAACCACGGAACATACCCGTGTTCAATAATTATTAAACATCTTATTTTAGAGCATTTTCTTCTCTTTATTTATTTAGTGATTTATTCTTTTTAAGTGTAACCCCGATACTTTGTATGAGATTTGAATGAAATTCTAAATTTAACATTTTGTGATTATTAATAGTATATTGATCTCATATGTAAATGAAATTTATATTTAACTATTAGTTCAATAAAATATATAATTAGGATTTTTTAAAAAATTATAATCATATTCATTTATATAGTCATTTAAAAAAATAAAGATTGCAATCGTATAAAGAACTCAACGGATAAACTATATACAATCAAATCTTTAATTAAAAAATAAAAGAGCAATTAGGCAAGAGAGTATATTTTGAGAGATGAAGAGAGTATAGCATTCATGATTTATCGAAAGTGTTGAGTGAATTAAGCACGGGATTCGCTTAAGGTGGTTAAGTAATTTAGTAATTGCAAGCTTGGTTAAGTGAGAGTTTAAGAGTGTGAGATTGCATTCTTATATGCAAGGGCACCTTTGTAAGGCTCAAGAGATTAATTAATAAAGCGAGTCGAGAACTTTTCAAGTTCTACCAACTAAGAAGTTTGGTAGGCATGAGTTTTTCTCTTACTGTACTAATTGATTAGCAAAGGGTTTCCTTCTAAATCATCATGTTTAGATCTGGTATCATGTTCTTTATTGTGTTTATTCTGTTGCATAACGTTCTAATATCGAGTCGTCGATATCGTAGGTGTAGAGGACTTCTTACGAACTAATGATTTAGCTTTGACCATTAATTTAAAATCATGCCAATTTTAGTAACCGGCCCCTTGAGTTCATGTCTTATTCCCTTTAGAAACATTGATTGAGTTTTAATTTGGTAAGTCCGAATGACAATAATTTAAATGGCAATGTCTTCATCTCACATGCCATATCCACTCCATTATGACCATCAAAATTTCTAATTAGATAAACACTCATACCATCGTTAGAAGCACTATATATAAGGTCATAAGCTTTCAATGTGTGCACTCATCCCAAAGCCAAAATGACCGAACCTAAACATGACTAAACAAACTCGTTTAACGACTATACATGTACCAAATAGATCCAACACCAAACATTGTGTTAACATAGTATTTCAATAACATATTTTGAAACACATTGACATGTAATGCTAATACAAAACCATATGACAAAGAACTTTGTGTGCTCCCTATACACTTTTGTCCGTTCATCAAACTAGGTTTATTATGCTTAGAGATAATGATCATTGTTATTATTCTTATTATCGAACTCATTAGTACTTGAACTTAGGATAAACTATCTGTGAACTTGATTGTTTCAAGTATCTTTTTGAGACATTGTTCTGGACTAGTTTAAGGCTAGGGGTGCGAGATTTAAGACTCTCGTAATCTCTTAATAACTCGTATTATGACATATACTTAATATATGATCTTAATATTAAGGTCATGATCAATGCTCGCTCATTAAGAGGGGTTGTGGCACTCTAGCTAAGTAATTGGGGGATGTGTATTTGCTTCCCTGTTAGTCTGTGGTCAAGCTCCTTTGAATTGTCACATTAAAAATTCACTAATTAAAGTGAACCGTTTTGTAATGTAATGAAATAATTGCCAATGCAAAATAGTTAATGAACGAGGATAGTTAGTACAACTTATAAAACCATTCTAACTCCCATCTTTAAAAGATTCTGTTATCCACTTTGGACATACAAAAACTATATGCTATGAGGATAGTTATAGATTTGATCAGTCATTGGAGGCTTCTCAACTATTGCTTGCATTATAGAAGTTCTCAATAAGACAACTTAACAATGAAGACCACAAACCAACCATATGGTCATCATCACAAGACAATCGTCTGTGACCACCGTCGTCGTCGTTCGTGACCATTGTTGATATTTGTCAGCATTGAGGTCACTAGATCACTGGAATTAATTTCAACCGCTTTGACCACGTTTTCCTTAACCATGAAGACCTAATCTTCAACAAGAACAAGTAAAAAAGGATGACCATGCTTTCCTTAATCATGAAGAACTAATCTTTATAAGGGCGGTTACTCTTAGCTTCTCACAAACTTGTGGCTATGGCTCCGTTTTGTTGATTTCTGTCAACAACTTTAGGCGACTCTTTCTCCTGGCTTTACTTTTGTTTATCGCTTCCACTCGATCTCCCTAAAACCGAACTCAGTCGAATATCTTTGGCTATGGACCCCTAAAACCAACAAAAAGTAATCGATTGATATTTTTGTCCAAAACCACTCCTATAGATTTGAGTTGTAGATTGAGGTTGGTAGCCGGAACAAGGAGATTGATGGTGGTTTGCAAAAAAATATATACGTAAGAGATGAGAGAAGAGGAGGAGATGTAGGTTTAGAGGTAATTTTGTCTAATTTTATGTAACAGAGCCAAATTAAAAGTGAGCGGTATATTATTAGAATGAATTAGTGAAATTGGCCCTATTGATGTTTAAATTTGGTTTATATGCCCTTACGACATGTATTATATATAGATTAGATATACACTCATCCCAATATGGTAAAATCACACTTTATTTCATTCCTTATCGTTACATGCACAAACAAATCAACGGCCAATATCACAACCAAAATACAAAACAATGCGCAAACCAACTGATCATGGTACCAATATGATTGATTAATTGATTGTTAACAACATTTAACTAAAATCGAAGCTAGTCTCGTGAGGATGAATCCGAATTGGAAGTCCCTTTGCAGGCATTGGCAACGGATTCACTATAATCTTTTCATTTGCAATCGACTTTTCCCATTTGAACCTCTTGACAACATGATGCATAAACACTAGTATCTCAAGCCGAGCATACTCTTTTCCTGGACACATCCGTGGTCCTCCTCCAAACGGTACGTATGTGTAGGGAGCAGGTCCGCTTCCGTCGAATCTCGATGGATCGAACTCCTCTGGGTTAGGGAAATAGTCGGCGTTACGATGAGTTGAGTTAGCACTCCAATATAACTACAATTGATAAGAAAATGTTTCACGCTATCAATGTTGAGTAGAATCACATGAAATATCACAAGTTTACATATGAAAGTTCTAAGTAGAGACGTATACCTTCCACCCTTTCGGAACTCGAAATCCTGAAAATGTGAAATCATGTAAGGCCTCTCTAAAGGCTCCTTGTAATGGAGGGGCAAGTCTCATAACTTCAGACGCTACGTTCCATGAATACTTCATCTTTTTAAGATCATCCCATGTCAATAGCTCCCCTTCCTCTTTGGACTTTGCGATCTCCATTTGCTCTACATCCAAATAACCCTAGTAAAATTAAGATATTAAGAGAATCCAATGACAAAAATGATCAAGAAAATGCTCACCTTTATAGACTCGATCATACACATGGGGAAGCTCGGCCAAATACTTGACAACGAAAGTGATGGCCGCACTTGCGGTGTCATGGCCGCCGATGAGCAATCCAAGAATCTTATCAGCAATGTCATCCTCGTTCATGAACCGTTCTTGGCCGCCTTCGGCCTCAACGGGTGTGGTGAGCATGTGAGACAAAATGTCTTGAGTTGGAGTAGCTTTGTTTTCAGCCAAATCAACCTTCCTTTGTTTGATCACTTCCTTGAGCTCCTTCCTAATGAACTTTGCACCCTTGATGGCGCGGTTAAACGGCGTCCCTGGGAGATCGATGGGAATGGTTATGATGCCCGAGGCCAGGTGGTCGAAGGGGTCAGCAAATCGTGCAATGAGGTTCGGGTCTTCTAGACTTAGGAATATCTTGCAAGCAAGCCAAAATGTATACCTGCGTACAAAAAATGTATGTATTGTAACACCAAGCTAGCTAAGAGCTATGTTACCTGGCCAACCGGGTGGCGTTTCCCGTTTTTGACGGAAACACGGAAACTTAGAAACTGAATCCCGAAACTCGTTTTTACAATAAAAACATAAAATTCATTTGTTTCCCCGAATCCATTTTGTTTCCCTTCCCCGTTCCCGTTTCTGTTTCTGTATAACATAGGCTAAGAGATTGATATCATTCATTGATATCCCAACTAACTAAGAGCTATGTTACCCGAAAACTTCAACCGGGTGGCGTTGTCCGTTTTCGACAGAAACACAGAAACTTAGAAACTCAAACCCTGAAACTCGCTTTTACAATAAAAACATATGCTAAGAGATTGATATCATTCATTGATACTCCAACTAACTATAAGTTTTTGTTTACCTCTTTGCAAGAGGGAAGACAAGCACCTCATCTTTGCTCTCCCACGACTCCGAAAAGTGTCGTCGAGCAATGCAATCCATCACGCCAACATACCGTTGCAACGCCTCGGGCTTGAGGAACAACGGCAACATCTTCCTCATCTTCTTGGCCTCCTCCTTGGCGTCGGAGCTCTGGTTCGACGACGGGAACACCTTCTCCACAGCCGCCGGCCACCACGCCTCCACCAGCTTGTTCTCGTTGGAGAAGAGGAACTTGTTCCCCTGAGCCCCACACATCACCGCCACGCCACTCTCGCCGAGGAGGCTGGTCCTGAAACAGTGCTCGGAGAACCGTGCCATCCTGTCGAACACGAACCGCTCCGGGTGGCCCTTCCACCCGGTCGAGAGGAACTCGAGGGTCTCTCCGATGAACGGGTAGCCGGTGGTGCCCGGTGGCAGCGGCTCGGGTGAGCCGCCTCGCCGACGAAGGAGGAGAAGCTGCAAAGAGAGGAGGGCTAGGGAGGCCAAACCCAGCAAGGTGCATGTAAGGAAAAGTTCCATGTTTTTCTAGCTAGCTAGCTGCCTTGATCTTTTTGGTTGTTTAATGCTTTTTGATTATGGAAGGAGAGAAATGATAACAAGAGGTATATATCGAAGTCTTGTCTTGTGGGGATTCAACTTGCAACGGAAATTTAAAAAAAAAATATAGAAGCAGATCTGGTGTATATATCGTACAATATACTGGTTTTTATTTTATGAGATTGCTTAATAAGATCAAGCGTTGACATAAATATATGGTTGAATTTTATGATATAGCTTGATGAGATTAGACATTGACGTAAATATATGGTTGAATTTTTCAACCAAAAAAAAATATATGGTTGAATTTTTCTTTGTAACAGCCTAACAGGTGGTCTTATATTCTCATTTTGACTTTTCAGTTCTCCATGCCACCGAATATCCCATGAAAAATAAGGACCTAATTTTGACACTTGATTTTAACAACAATAAGCATCTAGTTGTTGAATACACTCCTAATCATTTATATCATTTATATATAATTGGATATATGATACCTATTTTGTCATAAATAATGACTGATGTATCATTTTAACGACTCTACGTACTTTTTCTATATTCGTATAAATTATAATGGGTTTTCATTAGGGCTGAGCAAAAACCGGTCCAGACCAGATTTTTGGACCGGACCGGTACCGACCGGGACCGGACCGAGGGATTACCGGTCCGGTCCCCGATCCATGAAAATAAGAATTTCGGTCCCCGGTCCGGTCCGGTCTGAACCGGATATTTATAAAAATTAAATTTAAATAAAAATTATATTGTTTTTATAATTTAATTTTAATATTTATGTTTCACATTTATATTATATACTTAATAATATTATATTTTTCATTAATCATATATGATTTTTAATTATATTATAATTTTTTATATAAAAAAGTATTTTTAAAAATGAAAATCCGTTCCAAAACCGGACCGGATTTTCCCGATCCGGTCCCCGGTCCATACATTTGGACAATCCGGTCCCGGTCCGGTCCGGTCTGGTTTTGGACCAGTGCTCACCCCTAGTTTTCATAGAATTTAGCTTTAAGCTTGTTTTATGAACATTTTATATATTTTGTAGGTTAGAAAATAGTTGCATATATAGGTGTTTCGTAGGATTCTACCAAAACCTATAAGAAACTAAGATTACATGCATGTTAGGATGTGCTTATTGTAAAGGTATTAGTGCAGAAAATTTCTCATTTAATGTACTAATTGATTACTCTCTTTTTCACCTTTTCGTTCAAGTTATTTGTCCTTAATGTAGAACTTGTAAAACAATGTGTAATGATAGGGGTGAGTAGTGTAGAATAAGGGAATTGTGGGCAGATTTTGTAAATAGGCTAAAAGCCTATAAATGTCAAGTGATGTTACTGTATGGGTATCGATGAAAAACTAATAACATTTCCATGTCTTCTTCCGTCTATACCTCTCTGATTCTTCTTTCTCTTCTCTAATCTCTTTTTCCATCCCTAAATCTTTCTTCTTTCTTCCTTAATCTCTCTCTAATCCTATCCAAATCCTTCGGGATATAACAAATTTTTGTAATGATAGGGGTGAGTAGTGTAGAATAAGGGAATTGTGTGCAGATTTTGTAAATAGGCTAAAAGCCTATAAATGTCAACTGATGTTACTGTATGGGTATCGATGAAAAGCTAATAACATTTCCATGTCTTCTTCCGTCTATACCTCTTTGATTCTTCTTTCTCTTCTCTAATCTCTCTTTCCAGCCCTAAATCTTTCTTCTTTGTTCCTTAATCTCTCTCTAATCCTATCCAAATCCTTCGGGATATAACAAATTGGTATCAGAGTGTCGGTCCTGAATTCATGGCGGAATGGAATTTGGTTAGGTTTGAGACCACCGACCAAAAGCTCGACAAGATCGTGGAGCAATGTCGAGAATTGGAGAGCTTAATTCGGAATTTCATGGCTACCAGGGGAATTGCTTCCTAGCCTGCTCAAACAAGGGATCGAATTCAGCCGGCCGTGTTCCTTGAGCCGAGTTATTCGTCGGGGAGCAACTTCAAAGGTGACGCACTCAAGGTGTTCGACGAAATGCCCAAGAAAGATTTTGTGCCTTTTCCATCCGGACTGCAGAGAATTCGACCGAATGTTGTGAACTACGATAGTACAAGATTCAACTTCAGAACCTCAATTGAAAATCAGGTTCGTGAACGTTCTCTGCTTGTTAAGATTCACCATGAAGATTTTCCAATTTCTTGTAGAGAATTGGATCTCGTGTTTTCAAGATGTGGGGTTTTAGAGAAACTCGAAACATTCAGTCCGGAAAATGAGTTTCATTCTTTGATTTGCTTTCAAGATAAAAAATCAGCACTTAATGCATTCAGTTCTCTTAACGGGAGAGATATATATGATGGGTGTTGCAGAATGGAACTGTTTTTGTTGAGCGATCTTTGTAATGAAACAAGGCATTTCTAATGAGATTAGGTTAGATTTTGAGGTGTCCAGGAATGGGTCTTTGTTGAAAGGCGATGAGATGTTCAACCGAGATGAAGAATCGACTCTAATCGAAATGGGAAATGGCCCAAATGTTGGAAAGGAATCCGCTGGTTTAGTTGCATGTCAGGTGTTCGATGAACTGTCGAACTCAAAAATCTAGCACGAGGCCGGAAGAGTTGTCGTTCGAGATAGGTACAACTTCTCAGGATGAGCTTAATCTGAAAGTTCCAGCGATGATGATGAACCAGGAGCAAGATAATTTGAAGGTAATGCCTTATACTGCAGATGCTTCCTTCCTTGATGTTGCTTTTGGGAAAACGGGTGAATTTGTTGATGAATCGTTTGACTCATTTGCTCATTTTTGGGATGAATTCATGGTGAGTTCATCTGAATTTTTTGGTTAACTAGGAAGACAGGACCATGCTATCGCACGGGACATAAGTTTTATATGCATTATTTAGTGTATTTTTGTCTAGTGCCTTTTTTTTCTTATGCGCGTTAAAGTATACGTATATCTTCTTCGTAGATATGGAAGATAATCAGCCCATGTTTCTATCCAACCTTTGAGGTTTGTTTTTAAGAGCCGCACATAGGAAAATAGCATTCTTGTTGGGTTTGTCTTTACATATATATTGTCTTCGGCTACTACTACTACTACTAAGAGTAATAGCAAAATCAATCATATTTCCTTTGGAAAGCAACCTATCAACAACTTTTCATGATCAAATACACTAAAACCGAATCCTCTAGATCGATTTGTCTCATGGTCACGTATGATCTAGTGTTCTACTATTGTTCCAAATTTAGAGAAAGTCTTGTATGTCACCTGCACAGTGAAAATGGAAGGCAAAATCATAAAAAAAAGGGATCTAATGCACTACCAACTTTGCTTCAATCTTAATAGTTGAAAACTACTTCAATGTATAAGAAAGCACAAAAAAAAAAAAGCAAATAAAACTCCACACCATATACCTTCAATAACAGTAGTAGAAATATCCCCAACAAATATTTTCTTTGTTTTGAAGTCCTGTTGTCCAACACCTTTAGGAATAGTTCTCTTGATTTCAACCTAACCATAAATATGACGTATACGCATAAGAATTCCTTAAAAATCAAAGCCAACTGCAACATTTTCCAATTAGAGTGCTGTAAATATAGAAACTATGAACACCATTACCTACTTTCCATTGATAATATGATCCTCCTCCATAACCTTATCGACCACGTACGTTATGATAAAAAACCAAACCCCCTAGGCTGACCACTGAGCCGGTCTTTCATATTAACAGAGTCTACGATCTCCCCATACTTCTCAAAGTGCTTGTTAAAGATTGCTATTTGATAAGAAGAAACAAATAAACTTGTCACGAAGCACTCAAATTGACAGCTCAGGGTATACTAATGCAGGCATGTACGAATTCAAGACAAGATTTTTTTTTTTTTTTTTTGAATTTAAAGGGGTGATTTCATTCAAAATAAAAGAAAAGACTTACAAAAACATCTAGAAACCTAGATGGATAGAGAGATGTCTAGACCGGTCCTACTAAACCATTTTCTAGACTCTCTTGTGTGTTTTTTCCACCTTCCTAGAATACAATTCTTAACATGGTTGATCACTATGCTACTGCACTCTTCTACAGAACAATCATCACCTTTGAAAATTATCCTATTTCGAACCTGCCAAATGTAGTACATAACTGCACTTATGCAGGCAATCCAAAGTCTAAACATGAATCCATTCCTCCTAGTCATGCCACTCATGGCTCCAATCCAATCATCAATGGTGTTGTGCCTTCTTCCAATTCTTGCCCAACACAGAACTCTGTTCAAGACCTCTCTAGAAAACTTGCAATTGAACCAGAGGTGATCACGATTCTCTTGAACGTTGTCATCACATAATACGCATATGTCCTCTTGAATCACGCCATACATCTTCATCTTGTCGTTGGTTTGCATTCCTCCATTGACAATCATCCAACAAGTAAAAGAGACTCTTGGGGTGTTAATCTTGCCCCACAGTAACATGTTCCAATTCAGAACCTGCCCCCTTGTTCTTAAACTATTGTAGACACTTCGCTTGTCGAATCTGCCTCTAAATGTGGCTATGACAGCCACATTCTCAACGTTCTCAACTGTTGCTTTGAGTTCATCTCTCAATTCAATCAATGATTTCCACATTGCACTGGATGTTGACTTGCACTGGACTTCCCAAATAGAAACACCTCGGAGAAGCACGACTTCAGCCCATGCCTTCCAGAGAGTATTATTTTCAGCTTGAATGTCATAAATCAGTTCTGCAAAACTTGCTTTGTTCCAGGAGAGGACTTCTTTAAGATCCAAGCCCCCTTCCTCTTTAGGCAAGCACACCCTTTTCCAGGCTATAGGCACCTTTCTGCTGTCATTATTGCCTGCCCAGAGGAAGCTTCTCAAGACTTTCACTATTTGTTTCACAACTCTTTTGGAAGAATGAATAACTTGCACCAGTAATGTAGGACACCATAGAGAACAGCCTTCACAATCTCATATCTCCCAACATAAGACAATTTTCTTGCGGCCCATCCATTAACCTTTGATGTGATTTTCTCAACTAACGGCTTGCAGTCTCTCTTGGTCGCCCTTGCACTGCAGAGTGGGACTCCTAAATACGAGACCGGCAGTTCACCAATTTCCATATTCATCACGTTAGCTAATTCTCCTGCATCCTGATCACTCATCCCAGCACAAAACACCTTGGATTTCCCATAGTTCACACTGAGACCAGACATGTTACAAAAATGATCTAGAGTCTGTTTCATGAGAAGCATTGACGAGTAATCACCATGAGCAAACAAGAACAGATCATCTGCGAAGCAAATGTTTGTTATCCCCATCCTTACACAGTTTGGGTGGAATTTGAAACCTTTGGATTTGCTCATGTGCTTCAACATCCTGCTGAGATACTCCATAACCAGCACAAAGAGGTACGGAGAGAGAGGGTCTCCCTGACGAATCCCTCTCTTCCCTTTGAAATATCCAAGTAATTCTCCTCCAAAATTAATAGAGTAAGAGCAGCTGGTAATACTTTCTTTGATCCATCCTATCATCCTTGAATGAAAGCCAAAACCCTCGAGAATTTGCAGAAGAAAAGGCCAGCTGGTGGTGTCATAAGCCTTCTTCAGGTCAATCTTCACTGCACACCTAGGGCTGATGAACTTCCTAGAATAGCTTTTGACAATTTCTCGACACACCACGATGTAATGTTTGATACTCCTTCCCTTGATGAATGGTCCCCGATTCTTATCTACTATCTCAGGCAGAACAAGCTGAAGCCTCTTAACAATCAATTTGGAGATGACTTTGCTGATCACTGAGCAGCAGGAAATAGGTCTGTAATCATGAATGGAGGTTGGACTGCTGTTCTTAGGAATAAGGCTGAGCACTGTGTTTCCCACTTCTTTCAAAAATCTCCCATGACTGAAGAACTCAAGAACTGCATTTGTGAAATCCTCCCCAAAAACTGATCATGCCTTTTGAAAGAATTTTGAATTGAAACCATCAGGGTCTGGTGCTTTGTTAACCCCTATCTCCCACAAAGCTTGCTTTACCTCCTCTCTCTCAAAAGGAAGAATCATTGATTGTCTCATTTCCGCTGTCACAGTTGGCCCTTCAGCAAAGAATGACTTGTCACATGGCTCAAAAAACCCTGACTGTCCCAGCAAGCTCTCAAAGTGCTCAATCACCTTCATCTTAACCTCGCTCTCCTCTGAGTACACTATACCATTTGTATCTTGTATTTAGCTGATGTTGTTTCTTGCTCTCCTCATCTTTATAGAGTTGTAAAAGAAGCTGCTACAATGATCTTGGAATTTGAGCCAATGTAACTTGGCATTTTGCTGCAGCAAGACATTCCTCTTGGTTATAGCCTTTCTTAGATCATCCAAAATTTCCTTCTCCAAGCTAAGCAATCTAGAATCAAGGGGACTGATCTGAATTTCAAGTTGAACCATGTGCAATTTACTGTGAAGTTCTGAAATGATCTGCTCCTCACTGTCGATACTTAATCCCCTTAAACTTCTCAGAGGCTTCTTGAGGGCTTTGAGCTTAGCCACAAGAGAGAACATCTTAACTCCTGAAACCACCTTATTAGCCCAGACACTTTGCACTGTTTCCATGAAGCTAGGGTGCTCACACCACGCGTTGTTAAACTTGAAGGCTGGCTTCTTATTGCTACTACCCCTGTAATCTTAAGCACAGCTGGTGAATGATCGGAACATCCTGGAGGTTCAAAGCTTGCAAGAGAAGAAGGAAACTCATTAATCCACTGTTGGTTGGTCAAGATTCTATCAAGCTTGCTGTCAATTCTTGTGCCATCAATATGCTTGTTGGACCAAGTAAAGAAAGCTCCTGAGAAATTGATGTCCAGCAACCCATTCCTATCCAGACAATTGGCCAAGACAAGATTTTTACTCATATCTAATACACTCAATTAATGTATGCAATCTCAAAACGCAATTTGGTCACCGTATTAGGTCGCCGGAGAGTTGATTCAGTCGAGTGCGGCACCGAGCCAAAGTCGTTGTCGGCAGCAGTAAGACCACTCCTCTATTTTGTATGTTCGGGGGGTTCGTCGTTGGTGTTTGGTATAGAGTGGGCGGGTTTGGAATGGGCTGCCATGGTTGTGGGCACCGACGCACCGTGCATGTAGTCGTGCTTCTCGTCTTGGATTGTAGGCCGCAATATATAGTGGTGAGGTGTGAAGATGAGTCGTGAATGCGGTGTGGGTATGTTAGTGCACCCGAGAAGGCATCCAAGGTAAAGGGTTAAAGGGGTGAGCGTTACCCACAACCTTTATTTCTATCCGGTATAAATAAGAATTTAATGGTCATTTACGCTAGGGGTGGGCACGGACGGGTAACCGGAAGTTCGGTTAACCAAATATCAGTTAACCGGATATTCGGTTACTAAATTATGATAACCATTACCGAACCGTTAAGAACCGGTTAACCAATATCGGTTAACCATGAAAACCGGTCGGTTAGTCGGTTAACCACTATTTGAAAGTGAAATTATTCATTTTAAATACATGCATTTTAACCGATAAATATCGAAATATATAATCAAAACACGTAGTCGAATACATTGCTGAAATACATAATTGGATTACCTATCAAAGCATCGATCGAATTACATAGAGTTTCACAAATTAAAAAAACAACAACCTTTTTCAGTAGAATCACTAAGATCAAAATACATAACTCAATCCCAAAACACTAATACATATTTCTTCACTAATACATATTTCTTCATTCTTCAATAGCCTCACCGATTTCAATTGACGGATAATTCTTCCATAGCCTCATCGATTTCAATTAACGATTGCTTTAACATCAGTTTTCTCATGACTTAAAGTTATAAGCAGTAACACAACAAAATAGTGAGTTAGAAAATATATGACTAAAAAAAGCCTAATACTATCAAATTAACTTATTTATATTATTTTTTATTAAAAAAATGTAGAATGTAGAATATATCTTTTATTAAAAAAGCCTAATACTATCAAATTAACTTATTTATATTATTTTTTATTTAAAAAATGTAGACTGTAGAATATATCTTTTATTAAAAAATCCTAATACTATGAAATTAACTTATTTATATTATTTTTTTCAAAAAATATATATATTAATATTTTATTAAACGGTTTAACGGTTAACCGGTTGAAAATATATGACTAACCATTACCGAACTGTTAACCCATTTAAAAAACCGGTCGGTTAACCACAACCGGTTTTCCGGTTATTCTCGTCACGGTTAACCGGAAAAAGTTTTCAGATACCGGTTAAACGGTTTGGTTAACCGGTATCCGGTTATTTTTGCCCAGCCCTAATTTACACTACGGGAACTCAAACGCCTCTTCTCAATTGGAAGGCACTGGAAAAAGGGAAATTGAATGTGAAAATTTTAATGGGACCATGGCCCGAACGTAATTAAATCACAAAGTAATTTAGCAATTATAGGAATTTTGTAAAATACATACCATTAATTTTGCATTTTTATAAATTAAATCACAACATAATTAGTGTATTTTTTATTATATTTGTGGTATGCTTTTTTAAATAATGTGTAAATGATCAACAAATGATTATTTGTTCTCTTATTTTTTTGTTATTGGAGAGCTTTTATATATAGTCGGTTTTTGATTACTTTTAAATATACCACAAGAGTCTTGACATTCTTTGATCACATGTATAATATGTAGGTTTTGGGTTAATTCTTAAAAAAGATTAAATATCATTTTTATATAAATGATTTGATAAATTTGATTATGCTAAAATGAGATAAAATGGGCATATTGACCATGATTGTACTAGCATGAAATCTAATACATTTTTTCATAGAAAAGGAAAAACACAAATTTAACCAATAGGACTCGAACCATGGATCTGCTTGACAAAGGAGGGGAGCTTAACCACTACGCTAGGATATTATTACAACCAATTTGTATATTTATCACAATAAAAGAATAAAGTTGAATCTGTGCATTAAATGCACTTCGTACACAACTTTTTAATGTATTATATAGATACAAGTCCACAACATATGTTTGATAGTATGCCTATAAGAAGTTTCAAGGAAAGTGCTTCGTCTACTCAATTAAGTAAGGTTCAACTTCTATGGGGTGATTGTGTTTTCGATCCGGGAATTGTCTGTTGTGATTTGATTAGCAAGCTGCTGAGTGGATTTGAGTTACTTGAAAGGGAACCTGTTGTGGTCAGTCCAGATGTTGAATTTCCAGCCGTTATTGATGTTGAAAGCATTCTTGAGATTTTTAATCCACTTGTGAACAATTCTACAGTAGCTACTAAAGTTGGTGTTTATGTTGGGATTTCGAATCGTATAATAGCAAAGGCTGATTGGAACTTGATGTCGTATGATAGGGGGAAGTCAGTTAGTGTATTGCACCAAGTTGAAGAATGGAAATTGCATGCTCTTATGGTAGTTGCAATTGTTTACCAATGGTTGCAATCCATTGCAATGGGATCCAGGGAAACTGAAGGGTTAACTTTGGTGATCAATTGGAGAAGAGAGCTTGTTACCTGGGCTATGGCAGCAAATGGAGTTGGTGCTTCATAGAGTTTGAGGAAATTACAGAATTTGTCAGAAGTTTTCCAAATGGTTGAAATAGAGAATCCTTGGTCAGCTTGTTACCATTGAAAGTAGATTGTGGCGAGCAGAGCCTCAAATGGGTTTCAAGTCAAGGACACAGCTTTGATGATTGTTTCCTGATGTTGCTAAATGGGAATCTTGATGCATATCCATAGCTAAAGGGGATTTCTACTTGAGTTACATGAAGCATTGATCTGCCACAAGTTGAACTTTATGCATATATTGTAATGAGCTACACTTTGCTTACTTGGTTTCAGCTTGAAGTTGGGTTTATCAACTCCTCTTCTCTTGCATTTTTTCCCTCTTTTCAATTATGTTGTAAAGCTTTGAGGACAAAGCTTCTTTAAGGGGTGGGTATTGTAATGATAGGGGTGAGTAGTGTAGAATAAGGGAATTGTGGGCAGATTTTATAAATAGGCTAAAAGCCTATAAATGTCAAGTGATGTTACTGTATGGGTATCGATGAAAAGCTAATAACATTTCCATGTCTTCTTCCTTCTATACATCTCTGATTCTTCTTTCTCTTCTCTAATCTCTCTTTCCATCCCTAAATCTTTCTTCTTTCTCCCTTAATCTCTCTCTAATCCTATCCAAATCCTTCGGGACATAACACAATGGATAAAGGGGGTGGGGAGCCCCTAATCCACCTCTGATTTATAAGTCAAAAGAACAGTTGTCGATTGAACATCGAGGTAAAGGACAAGGAAACAACAATTGCTAGAGAGCTAAGCGAGTATCAGGTTAGCATATTCAAGATGTCAAGATGCTCTTTATACATGGCGATGACATGTATTTATAATGGAAAATAGAGGGTAAGGGTTGAAAATTATATTCTATATTTCCATCTCAAAGGAAGTGATATCTTGCTCCCCACTCAAAACGAGAATTATATCTCTTCGTTAAGATAGAACCCTTTATCATAATTTTAACCATAATTAATTTATAATAAAATACTAGAAGATAAAAAAGCATAAAAACTAAAAATACCTTTATGGAGGAAAGTAGAGAAAATATTTATGGCAATTAATTTACCAGCTTACAAATGTCTCACCTACGTCTTTGTTATGTAACTAAGACGTAGAATACTAAGACCATGAATATTCAGGGTTTCATCCAAAGTTCATGTTCAATATCATGGCCAAAAGAAAATGTAAATGAAATTGTGGAACTTGACTCACATTAGAGTTTCATAATGTGAAACCCATTTCATGGGTTCAAGTGGTACTTTATAGGGGTCCGTTTTCAATCCTCCCATATTCTTAGCTATATTAATTTGTATTTTAATATTTTGGTTAAGCTTAACTTAGTAAAATTTATTATCAATGATACCACAATTTATACTTATTTATTTTATCTATCCATCGACACGAAATTTGTATATGCTTTGATTGTTTTAAAGTTTATTTAATACTTGAGGTTCATGGGTTTCATTGATATGTAAATGAATAGTAAAAATGAAATTGGAGAATGGTGGAATGATGTGGATAAAAAAGAAATGGTAAAAAGTAGGAGTTCATAGGATTCAAGGTTTCCACTAATATTCATGCTCTGAAAGTCTTAGTCGAAATGGTCATGTAGATCAGGCACTTGAGTACCCTATTCGTATTTTGGATATTCATATATTTGAACATCCATGAGCGAATATCATGGGATCCTATGCTCCTCTAAGTATCCCCATATGTAGAAGTTTGCTGGTGCGATGAACTAACGCTGCGCTTACCCCTAAACATCATGTCGTTTGTTAAGAATCAAGACAAACATATGGGGACAAGCAAAACAGAGGGGGGAGAACAAAATTTTGAAGTAAAAAAGTCATGGGCATGCTTTTGTTTAGTAAAACAAAAAATAAAAAATGAGGTGTCTATCTCATTAGCCTTTCTATCAACGATCTACGCGAAGGACCTCTCGAAGAATTCGTCGTCAGCGATTCTGCGATCGCGGTTACCGCTCCGCTGTCCTAGCGATAATCTGCGGCCATTGTTTATATTCTATGGGAAGAATCGCTTCAAATAGGCGATGATTAAAGTCCGGGGCACGACCTTCCCGTCGAGACTTTTCAACTTGTATGCTCCACTAATATCCCTGAGAACGATCTCGGAATGCAAAATTGTGACGTCTGACGTGCATCCTGTAACATCCCATCTTTCAGACAAGGCGTTACTCGGTAAGTAGACCTCACGAGGCGCTACCAAGCTGGTTTGACAACAGAACATTCGAATCTTGCAACACGGGCACGGAGAGAAAACATTGAAAAACATCCAACTTGTATTACGAAATAAAACTTCTGCAAACCAATTCATGATCCCAACCCAATACAAGATTAACAAATACAAACTTCTCTAAACCCCTTACACATCAATCAACAACTTACGACATCGGACTTATTAAGATAATTCGAACATTAAAATATATTAACATAAAAACAACCCTTCCAAAATCCAAACCATTCTATGACACGCATCGCCGCTTCGCACCACCAAACCGTCAAGTCCCTACACGGATTCTTGAATACCTAGAGTCTGAAAAATAGTTCCCGAGGGGTCAGCTACTGTCCTAATCAAAGTTAGAAAACATACGGTACTAGTAGAATGTTTCAAAACGAATTTCCTAAGGTTAGCAAATAAGTTCGCAATCACACACATATCTCTAGTCCAGTCCTAGGTCCAGTTAGTCACACATTCAAGTCACTAGCATAATCACATTCAGAAGTCCTCTTAACATGCACACACACACACACACACAAAACTATACACACACGGTACACACACTACCCTGCGCCAAGTAGTGTTAACGGCCTCCACCGTACACTGTCCCACGCCGAGTAGTGTTAACGGCCTCCACCCACACTACCCGCATCTAAGGCATCCTCCAGCCAATCTTCGTTCCACACACACTTCTAAACCCCGGTCGAGTCCCTACTAGAGCACTCGCCAAAACATTTTTATATATTTTGAAGGGGATCTTCTTGCCATACATTTTTATATAGTTGACTTATAGTTTCATTCCGCGTATTCACTTACTTAGAATAACAAGACTCGAAGAACTTGCGGGTCAAGAAAACGGGACCTGATATTACACCTCCCGCATAGGCGTTTGTGAATCTTGTATAATATAGGTTTTATCTTGCTTTGCGGTATACAAAGTTAGACTTGAAAAAAGATTGTTGACGTAAGTTCTTTTCCAGCGATAGCCAAAACCTATGAGCCCTCAAGCAAACTTTCCTAGCATCGGCAGTATCCGAAGGCAGGACATTCTCATCTAAGTAACGTATCAAGGGTGTTTCCCAACTGAAATTATTGCTTCCCATGCCCGCGTCTTGTGGAGAGGTAATTTATGTGCTTGCAACTATAGGTATATTAGCGCTTGAGGTGCCGTTCGTTTGTTTATCCCAAAATTTCAAGGTGAATTGATGTCCATGAGTGAGTTTCCGTAACAAGTGACTTCAGACATCGATGAACGTTCGCAAAACACCAATCCACGGGCGTAATCTTCTATATCACAAGCACGGCTTGGCGATCCGTGATCGCGGTTTTGCCCTCGAGAAGGGGTCGTGCTCTCTGGACCAAATCCGCAGTCGCAGCCTTAGACCGGCAGTCATGCACGGTTACGCTCCTAGTCATTATATGAAATCCTAAGCCCGAAGTCCTTGTGCACAGGAGTTTTGGTTGCCATGGTCGATGACACGGGTATTGTGATCGCGGTTCCTATTACAGTCAAGCTCCAGTCCACGAGGTTCCAAACGTTTCAAGGTTTCTAGCCCTAGGACAATTTCATTAGGATTCATGTTTGTTCTTCAATGCCGATATCGAAGTCCGCGGTTCTCGCTATCGAGCTTCGTGCATTTTTTATACGAAATGCTAGTTGGTTGACTCTGGACCGCTCTATCTTCCACATAGACGTTTGTGGTCTACCCAATGTTCTAAAAAACGCTAGACGGCCTCTAGGTGGAGAGGGACCGCCTAGCACCTAGGCGGTCAATACGGTTGCCTAGGCGACCTAGACAGACACCTAAGCACCGCCTAGGCGGGTTAAAAGACTAGGCAGAAAAGGACTGACCAGCGCCTAAACAGGGCTTAGGCGGGACCTAGAAGGGATTTTTAGAGCACTGGGTCTACCAATATGAAAGCAATGTCAAAGTTAAAGGTTAATGATTTCCCAGATCTTATGGCGGTGTCTGAGTAATTTGGATAACAACCAAGGACTTTGCTCCATCCTTCATCTGCTCGATCGGCTTGATTTATAGACAACGCTATTCATGTCTAGTTTTAACCAATTTTGGAGCAGGGTTCCAACCTCATCTTTGAAGATTAAAGATAGTACACCTTATGAGATTTCCGCAATAGCTTGATTTGTCTCGATCAGACGACCATAGCTCCCAAACAAGTTTGCGCAACAAAGCGATATGAGGCTGTCACAGAATCGGGACTATCTGACTTGAGCTACGATTTTGTATCAGTTTGAGTGTGTTTCTATTGTCAATGTCAACAAATAACTTGTAGAAAAAAAAATCATCTTTCCATCAATATAAATTTCATAACTTTAATTTCAATGATCCTACTACCCGAACGAGGCATACGTTGGAAATAGGCTGGTCTGTTCTGCGTACTACAACATTAGAACGCCGTTTGCTGCCTTTCTAGTGAGTTTTGGGGTTGATGTCTGAAGACAATTTATATTTTATCTTTCCCTCTTGACATATCATCTATGGATTATAAGTGTAACTCCCGAAAGACTAGTCGAACGTATGCTTGGTGGTTCTGATTGGGATCGGTTTTGCCGATCCATGCTCGTGGATATGGTGGCCGCACTCGTGGATCTTCCCACAATTGACTTCCACGTTCGCACGCGATCGAACAAGCGATCTTAATCGTTTGTACGATTCTTGCCTTCGTTCTAAGAAGTCAATGTCATAGGCTCGATCTTTTGCCCCAGCCGAGGAATCTTTCTTGGACACTACGCCGCTCATGATTTGATTAGAGTTAAGGTCTCCACCTTTGCGTGATGTCCCGGAGACTTCCGATCATCTTGCTCTTCACTTCTGGCCCTAAAGTGTAAAGCTTTTTTCTTTATCAAATAATATTCTTTGGACTTCTCCCCATCAATCAAAAATTTTAATCTTAGGATTCTGAACTCATCGTACGACAACGGGATTGCAAATTAGGGTTTTCTTTGATTAACGAACCTTGTGATCAAGATTGGATTTTTTACTAATGTATAAATAATCAAATCCATATCCTGCATCATCTTCAATATGTGGTTTGTTTTTTTACCGTGATCAAGATTAGACTTTTACCAACTGATCAAGGTTTATGAACATAATATATGTACGTTCGTTGATCGTTAGTGTGCGTAGGAATAATTATCCAAAATTTGAACTCTTGATTACGTAGGACACGTGTAGATAATAGAATACCAATTGGTTAACAATATATTCATTATGACTTCATCGCGCTATCCAGTATCCACTCTCAATTTGCTCCGCCAATTTGGTTCAACGCAATTTTTTTGGCTAATGCTATTTCCACCGAACCCAAGTCCTTGTGTATGCCGAGATTTGAAGCCTTGATTGAGTTGACTGGGGATAGCTCTAATTCTACTTATTGGGCTAGAGGTTTTATTTTTTTATTTGTGACGGTAAGAAATTTTTTTGGGTTGAAATTGTTACATTAAGAAATATACTCCTTTTCTCCGTTTCAAAATACTTATCACTAGGGACGGGGCCCGTGCGATGCACGGGCTTTTGGAATGAATATTCGACTAATGGATAGAGATAGTGTGTGATTTGTTTAAGTAATTTTATAAGGTCCATGAATATAAACAATTCATGTATTTGGCTTGTTCAGAGTGGGAAAATGCGTCCCTTTAAAAAATTTTCCAAACTTTTGATAATACTTGAATTACCATAAAAAACCGAGAAAACCACACAAATTGTCCATTAATGTAATGTATAAATTACTTGGTATTGAATTTGTTAATCACATTGTCGTTTAACGGAATACATATGATGTTTGAATAGAAACACACGTGGGCTTTCGATTTTTTTTTTAAAAACAAATACGTGTGGGTCTAGAATCCTTTTATCTTCATTGTTTGAAAGAAGATGTGAGAGATTTAACATAAATAAATGTTATATTAATTTTTCTTATTTATTTTGTGCAAACATCATATATATACGCAATGCTACCACTTTAAAAATAATGGCAATCGAAAAACATTAGCACAATTGGTCTCATCTAAATGAAAAAATAACAATGTTGGACAAACGACCCTAAAATAATATTATAGATATAAATCATATAAAATATCAACAAAGTTTTACCTTTGAAAAAAGGTAATCCTTGAATATATGTTGGTTATAAGTAATCTATTTTATTTGTTAGCATCTTTTAGCCTTTTCTTCTTCGCTGTTTTCATAATAACGTCAGTGTTACGATGGAAAGAGGCCAACAACAAAGGAAACTCCTCCTCTTGTTAGGGACTAATGAGCCAGGTAATCAAATCGCTTTTGATGTAGGTGTTAGTGATTCTTGAATCTTGTTTGCACTTTTGTATGAATGTGAAAGATTCCCCTCAACCTCATGATGTGGAGACTTAGACAGTTGGACTCTACTTTGACAACGGTGTTTGATGAATCATGTGTAGTCACAATATCACAATGTAGTTTTCTATTTGTGTCTACTGTCTAGAATGGAACTTGCTGTACACATGCAATCAGTTTCTCACAATATGCTCTTATATACATTATATACGTAGGATTGTCACTCTTATATACATAGGATTGTGCCTGTTCAATTTTTTATTAGTTGGTGTGCATCTTAAATTTAATGACAACACCTCTTGTAATAAGCCCCACCTAAGGACATGAATGTTCACACCAATGTTAAAATCGAGAAGTAGAAAACAAAATAGAACTGAGAGTAAAAGAAAAAGAGAGGCATTAAATAGCTAGTAAGAAAACCATGGCCCAGAGAATAAGGTGTGATCTTATCTTTTAGTTATTTTACTTCTTCATTATATTATTAAGGCTTATTTATTTTTTTGCTCTGAAACAGAGCTACTGCCCCTGCGAAGCTTTATTAAGGGAAATTAAACTTGCTCTGACCGAGCTACATTGTCTTTATGAATAAAGGAAGCAACAGCAGTAAAAGGAGCATCAAAACAAATATAATTAACACCTAATTCTAGAGCATAGTTAGCCATGGCATCAGCAGCCAGATTTGCAAGCCTTCGAGCATGAACCACCTTCACACACCCACTCGCTTGAGAGACCAATCTCTTGCATTCACGGATCAAGTTAAAATGTCTTTGCCCCCTAATTAATTCAGCATTGATCGCTTTCACAACGACTTCCGAGTCCAACTCAACTACCCAATCTGTAAGAGCAACAGACAGGACATACCATGGGTGATTGCCAAGAATTCAGCCATCAACGCATCACAATTACCACAAGAAAATGCAAACCCTTTGATGAACTGCCCGTTGGAGTCTCGGATCAGCCCACCTCCAGCAACAGCTCCAGGATTCCCTTTTGAGACAGCGTCTACATTGATCTTAAACATACCAACATCAGGAGCCATCCATCTGGGCTGCTGCATTGACAAATTCTGCATTGGCAAATGGCCTGAATTTTTAACCCTCAGCCTCCAATAATCATCAGTGACCGTAATCACCGCTCTTGTCAGGCCATCTATGTCGTCAACCCTATCATTTGACTTGCCAATTGCTTATAGATGGAGATGAGATTCAATTTCATTCATATGAAGTAATTAATTAATTAATTAGAACAACAGGAGGCTTACCAAAAATGTAGCTGATCGGCCAGATGGACGCGGGTATTTGCTCCATCCAAATTTGCAATAGCCCGCGCAACCTTTCACCATGATAAGCTAAAATTAAGTTTTTTTTGTAAACAGTAATGGACAGAGCTTATAGTATTACTTATACATGACTGATCCATCTAAGCACAATTTTCTATACACATGTGCTCTTGAACTGATCATGATGCTGATGTTTGAAACCGAAAATTCTATAAAGTCCAAAAATAAGCAAATAACCATTATACCATCAATGATAAATTGATAACAGCACCAGGAACCTGAGCTCGGAGTCCATAAATGCTCTTCAAAGACAGCTGAGTTGAAACACCAGAGAGAGACCTGCCACAATATTGCAACAAAATGCATCTACCATTAGAAACCAAAATTCCCTGCCTGTTATAAAAAATCAGTGAAAAAGAAGAACGATGGCATACTTCAGAAGAAGACCACATCTGAGATGAGAAACCCCATACAAATGGGAAATGGTTACTTGCTTATTTTTGGTATTCCAAGGCCAGTTTGTCAGCTACATTTTTGGTATTCCAAAGAGGCTTCATGTTTCGTGCCATTTTGATAGGATTATCAAAATGGCAGAAAGAGATGAGTTCAATTTACAGAGAATCATGAGATTTTTTAAGGAATCAAAGAAGATTAGTTGGTAAAATATTCATCAAAAAAAAAAATGTAATTATCTAACTTCCTCAATCAAAACAATGAGGTAAGAAATTACGAAAGGATACTTGGTGGATTCTTCATCTCCTTTAATTTTGTTGTGCACTTCTTTCCTAAGAGGTTTCAACTTCATGTTATCCCTGCACCAGTTGACAGGTTAAATCAAATCTCAATCACAGACAATGGCCTGAAATTCTACTACACTATCAAATATAAAAATTTAACATCCATAAGCCTTGTTTCTAAGTCACTGCTATTTCAATGCCAAGATAACCCTAAAAAAAGCAGATAAGAATCAGCAGGATTTACATTGCATCAGATTATTCAGCATTTTCAGTAGAAGGTGCAGAATGATGCTTTGCAGGCTGCTGCTCATAGGAAAGCAAGAATATTGTCATTGCCATTCCTGATCCAGAGTCCAGCATTTTAGTGATAGTAAATGAAAAAAACAACGAATGCAATGCTTTTGCACTTCGATAGACACATATAAGCACGTGAATATGGGTATAAGAATTCCAGATGTACATACCTACACCCAGGGAGACCAATAAACTTTTTATGAATACACCTGTACCCTTGTTTCTGGAAATGTGTATTTCCTTAGATACCATATTAGAAGCTGGGCAATATCAGTAGCGTACGGAAGAAGCTGACTGCAACAGAAATAAGGTTAATAACACTATACTGCTTGGTTTTATTATATATTGCAATTAGGATCTAAAATTCTCAGGATACTGTTATCAAGGTTTGTTGAGGAAGGGGAAAATCAAGGATATAAAGAGAAATCGAGCAGCCAGGGCAATGCCGTTAAGGAAGCTTTCATTACTACAAAACATTGGTTTCAAGCGAAAAGAAACGGCCTTCAAGAGAGCAATATGAATTTTAGCAAGTAAAGAGTCAGGCTTTATCAGAGCCAACTCGATTACCCCCACTGTCAACTTGGATCGGACTCTTGACGAATATTGCTCACATCCTGCCAATTTGATGCAAACGAAAACGCAAACGGGGCAAGCTATTGTTAAAAAGAAGAAAATTATATCACCGACCTCGAATCTAAGCAGGAATGTGCAAGAAATAGGGCCGTCAAACAATGGCCGTTGAACATTCTAATCTGCAGACATCTACAAATCCCTAAAAACACAGACATCAATTCCTCTTTGTAAGGCTGATCTTTTACCAACACCCCTTAAATGTTCTCGAATGAAAGCATGTTGATTAACATGATCATCTTTGGTTTCAAAGCTGCATAATGGCATTTCATAGATAAGTAAAATACACATAAAGAACAACACACATAGCACGGAAAGAAGAATGCACTCACTGACCTTTGCCCCATCAAAAAGCACAGTAAGAGCACAAAAAGTCGCATGAACAATGGGCAAAGAAGACACACAAAAGATGGTGATATATTGACCTCCGGCATATCCTACACCACAACAACAACCTGTCCTGTCATAATGATGAATATGTAGCTGAATGGGTGTAGGAATTTTCAGACAAAGATAGATGCAGGTGATAAAGCTTAAAAGAAGTCACCTTCTTGCATAAATCAAGAATTTGAAGAAAAACCACTCTGGTTATTGACTTGGCCATTAGATCTGGTTGACGGCTTTGCTGCATTTCACTCTTGTTGGAGGACATAAAGTCAACTTTTTCCTGACAAAACAAAAAAATTGAACCACCGATCCCGATCATTGAACAAAACAAACAAACAATAGCAGTGACAAAAGTCGATCCCGATCTAGGGTTTCGGTTCGTAGACCTGGACAATGCGCGACTGGTGGCGGATCTGGCGGGGAGAGGCAGCGACGACGGGCTATAGATAAGTCGCACGACTGGTTTGCGAAGTGGGTCGCAGCGAGGTCAGGCGACGGCGACGGCCGAATCTAGGGTTCTGCGTGCTGGCTGTAGTGGCGACTCACGCAGATCTTGACGATGCCTTCGCAGATCTTTCGACTCGGGAACAACCAGCGAAGCCTCTATTCGTAGTCACCGGCGTTGGTGCGAGCGACGAACTGCGAGGTCGCTGATCTGGCTTCTCCATTGGGAAGGCGAAGTCGGACGGAGAAGGGACCATCGCCGCTGGGCCGGGGTTGCGTCGGGAAGAGCCGAATCTGGAATTCAAACGGAGGTCGGGTTGCCAGGGCAGGGGTGGTCTTCATTCGGTTTCCGGGATCTTCTTGGTCATCTTTGAACGGGAAAATCTAGAGCTCGATTTTGTGAGTGAATGGGGGAAGAAATTCATGCCATTTCTGTGAAAACGATCTCCTAAATACATTGGTTAATTTTGGGGAAGGGGAAGTAGAGCCTAAAAGACTACAGGAGGTATAGGAA
Source organism: Polygonum maritimum (assembly GCA_963924305.1). NCBI lineage: Eukaryota > Viridiplantae > Streptophyta > Magnoliopsida > Caryophyllales > Polygonaceae > Polygonum > Polygonum maritimum. The sequence goes on from OZ002736.1 coordinate 4,962,637, forward strand.
ATGAAACGGTTGAAATATACACGGTATAAATCAGCATTTAGTGGCAATTATGTACAGAGTGATGACGATAGGAAGAGGTAACGAACCACTGCTATAAAATCTTGCAAATTTCACCGGTTAAAAACAATTTTTTCTAGTAACTTCGAAAGCAAACCGTATAAAACTATAGGAAAGTGATAAAATGATGAGCATTCATTGCGGATTCCGACTGTAGTTTATAGTATTATAGATTTGAACATTGCAAAAATATTAAGAGAAAAATATTATTCTTATATTACACATATCAAATGTAGAGTCAATTATTTGTTTGGAGAAATATGAAAAAGTGTAATGATCATGATAAAGATAATTATTACGGATATAAATGTAAAGAGATTGGGAAAAAATGTGAAGTGGACAAGTATTATGAGACAAGAAAAAGTGAGTATATGATCAAGTATCTTGAAACGGAGGGAGTATAATAGATGAAATAATTTGCATGTTAATTATACAACTTCACGCCGTTTACGGGTAATCTACCTAATTCGGTAAATCTATATTGCGTATAAGAGTTTATCAATTCATTATCAACCTATACAATTAATATCACATTAATAAATTAACCCGATTTGGAATCCAATTGATCTGATCTTGTACTTAACTCGAATTCGAATCAACGGAACAAAAAACGCGCATACAACTTGTAGTTAGTTAGTTAAGTAAACAAATTAAAATAAATAATTAACTATGAAATGTAGAGGATTTAATTTAACTATGAGTTTATTATAACTTAACTACTTAACCCATGGAGGGTGGAAACGTGCACAATTAACCTAGAGTAGTTAAGTAATGAAATTTGAACCAAAAAATCAAGTAAACAAATAAATCAAAAGCCTGTCAAATGTCAAGTCTGGGTGGATGCAAGGGCCTGTGGAAGGTGGAAACAGAGCATGCCATTTTTTTCGTGAGGTCTTTTATTGTCATCGGTAAATATGCGTATGTAGACTTGGCAATTTGGGTTGACCGGGTCACTTTGGATCGGGTCGGGTCCGTTCGGGTCAAATATTCATTTTGGGTCTTGTTCGGTACGGTTCAGGTTCGGCTCGAGTTCGGTTCGGGTTCGGGTCTTGTTCGAGTTCGGGTCTATTTCGGGTTCGGGTCGTTTTGGATCGTAATATTTCGGGTTAGTTCGGGTTCGGGTCATTTCGGGTCGGATGTTGTTCGGATCGGATGTTGTTCGGTTCGGGTCTTTTTCGGATTGCTTCGAATCGGATCATTTCGGATCAGGTCAATTCGGATTCGGGTGTTATTAACAAAAACCCAATCATCCGGTAGGCCCGGTAGGTACACATTTTTTATTTAAAATTTTAAATAGTGTTATTTCATATTTGTATATTTATGTTATTTATACGGTTAAAACAATTTATTAGACTTATCTTGTATCATAAATCATTAATTAGATTGGATAACATATTATTGACACATTCAAGACATATCTATATTTTTTAACACGCGTCTCAATTTAACTATGCTAATTAGTGTCAGATCCGGCTAATTACCCGGTTCAATCAGTTAGATGGAGCAGGGCCCCCATTATATATCAAATGTTTTACGTAAGATTTAGGGATACAACTTGGCTAGGTGGTAGGGGTGAACAAAAATATCCGATCCGTCGATCCGATTCACCGATCCGATCCGATAAAATCCGGATAATTTGGATAGGTATATCTTTTTTTATTCATAACTTTTCTTATTTTTAATAATATAATTTGAAAAAGAATGCTAAAACGGATAATTTAGATATCCAAAATATCCAGTCTCGGATATCCAATCCACACGGATATTTCTTATCCGATATCCGGTTAATAACGGATCGGATACGGATCGCTAAGTTTGACCCCAAAAAAATTCGGATATCCGCTACTTCGTATCGGATCGGATAATCCGTTTTCTCACCCCTACTTGGTGGAGTAGACTGTAGAGTAGACTATGGTATAGAGTTTAGAAATGTTGTAAATGATCGGCTGTTCGAAACTTCATCTCTTTTCTTTTTTTTCATTTGTTTTATTTTCATATTGTGTGGTTCATTGTCTCATTGAGCCCTAAAGTTTTCTTCTTTCACCCATATTTATAAAACTTTACAATATGTTATTTCCATTATATTTAGGGTTTAAGTTCGATCTAGGGTTTAGGGTTTGGGGTTTAGGGTTTATCACCCATATTCTATTTATCAGAATATTATACATGTGTTTATCACCCATATTCTATTTATAAAACTATACAATAAGTTATTTCCATTCTATTAATAAAGATATTCTAATAGTATGATATATTTTATTTGTTAAACTATGTAGATATGTAACTACTAAAACTATACAATACGTTGTTTTAGATGGAGACATCATTCTTTATGTTTTAAATATAGTCTTTCTTTATTAATATGATATTTAACCCTTATTGTAATATGTAAAAGCTAAACTTAAAATCCGCTTTACACACTGCTTGAAAATGGGGGAATGTCTCAAGTAGGGTTGTCCAACGGGTCGACCTGACCCATCCCGTAACCCGGTTTACGGGTCGACCCGACAACCCATAAGATAGAATTTTTCGACCCGAGACCCGACCCGTCGTTGGACCCGTTTGAGCATACATTGGACCCGTTTGATATATAATTGGGGCCCTGCTCCATCTAACCGGTTGAACCGGGTAATTAGCCGGTTCTAACACTAATTAGCATAGTTAAATTCAGACGCGTGTTAAAAAATATAGATATGTCTTGAATGTGTCAATAATATGTTACCCAATCTAATTAATGATTTATGATACAAGATAAGCCTGATAAATTATTTTAACCGTATAAATAACATAAATATACAAAAATGAAATAACACTATTTTAAATTTTAAATAAAAATCATGTGTACCGGACCAACCGGTTGATTGGAATTTTGTTAATAACACCCGATCCAAAATGATCCGATTCGAAGCAATCCGAAAAGGACCCAAACCGAACAACATCCGATCCGAACAACATCTGATCTGAAATGACCCGAACCCGAACTAACCCGAAATATTACGATCCGAAACGACCCGAACCCGAACAAGACCCGAACCGAACAAGACCCGAATTGACTATTTGACCAGAACGGACCCGACCCGAACGTCCCGATCCGAACTAACCCGAACAAAACGATTTGCCAGGTCTAACTACAGTTCATTAATTTGTTTTCTATTTGATTGTTCATGTTTAGGTTATGGAAAAATTTGTTAAACTTTGGGGCGGAAGTTCTTCAACTCCGAGCCTTCAAATTCAGAATAATGTTATCGAGCCTCAAAATATAAATGGTAATGTTGATGATGTTGGTGGAGTGGGTCGTAAAAGGTCTCGAATCGACACCATCATACAGGTAATGATGCAAAATAACGTTGGTTCATATCCGATATATGCTTGTTTACTAATCTTCTAGCATCCATTATCCAATTTTTTTTAAACTGTAGTGCATATCCAAGCACCTGAAATAATTAGTAACAATTTTGAATGATTAAAAAGCAGAAAACACACCATTCACGAATATTTGGCTTGTAGATTAAACCAAACTAGTATATTTCCCGAACAATGTACGGGTAACGTAAATTTAAATCCAAATTAACTGTTTTGAGATTGAGTGTTGACATGAATCCCCTTTTAACTCGAGAATTTACGATCGAAACACGATAGACCCGATTCCGAACCTATTTACCTATATATGTATTTTTTATTAATACAATGTTAGTTTTATAATAATTCTATTCCATTTTTCATATATATATATATATATTATTTTTTAATATACTATTGACATATGATGACATGAGAAAGTTTTTTTTCACTATTCTTCAATATTTCATAATGACAAAATGTATACTAATTAATAAGGGAAAATGCTTGAGATATATAAAAAATCACTTGAATTTTTTATTTATATAAGAATATAACGTTAAAAAATCATGTTAGGGAAAAATCTTATGATATAAAAAATGGGATAAGATATCAAGTAGATATAGGGAAATTAGATAAGTAATCAAGTAAATATATAAGGAAATTGTATAAGATATCAAGAAAATATAAAGTTATTTTAAAAAATCTAATGTGAACAAATAAAATTATTATTTTATTCAAGCTTGATGACGTGGTGCAAATTTTTATAAAGACTTGAGTTTTGCTTTATATTGTATTATAGTAGATAAGAATATAATGTTAAAAAAATCATGTTAGGAAAAAATCTTATGATATAAAAAATGGGATAAGATATCAAGTAGATATAGGAAATTTAGATAAGATATCAAGTAAATATATAAGGAAATTTTATAATATATTAAGAAAATATAAAGTTATTTTAAAAAATCTAATGTGAACAAATAAAATTATTATTTTATTCAGGCTTGATAACGTGGCGCAAATTTTTACAAAGACTTGAGTTCTGCTTTATACTGTATTATAGTAGATGAGTGTTGACAAATACATGAAACCCACATGGCTAGCTACTAGCTAGCATATAAAGGCAAGAGTCACAAAATCATCTTGTAGAATCAGCTAGCTAATCTATATATTATATATATTTAAAATCACTAAGGATTAAAGTGTTCTTATTGCGCTACCTAAGATTGTTCCACATGTCGTTCATACATTACGCCACCTCGGATTTTTCCACATGTCACGTTTTCATTAAGCCATGTCATATCATTATTCCCATGCCATATGCCATGTAATATAATTTCTTTCCTTAACATCTCCGCAAAAATCAATTTAATATCTCCACAGAATATCAATTAAAGATTACTTATTTCCTAATCTATAGCTGCAACAAAGGGACTACGAGGGGTTGTTGAAAAAAATAAGGACAAAGATCAATTCATGAGCTAGTAGGAAGCTGTCTTATGCAGGGCGTTTGGAGATCATGAAAGCTGTCCTATATGGGATCTTGGATTATTGGAGCAAGATTTTCCTTTTACCCAACAATATAATCAAGGAGATAAATAAGATCCTTCGTAGCTTTTTGTGGAGTGGTAGTTGTGATAAAAGAAAGCTCCGATTGCTTGGAAGAAACTCTGTAAACCAAAAGAGGAGGGTGGTTTGGGAATCAAAGACCTTAAAGCTTGGAATATGGCTATATTTGCTGAGTTAATTTATGACATTGTTGAAGGAGCGGATGATGATTCCATCTAGCATAAGTGGGTGGAGGAGAGCCATCTTAGGTCTGTTGATTTTTGGACCTTAAGGTGCAAAGCTTCTGCCAGTGCTTTATGGAAGGAAGTGTTGAAGCTGAGGGACGATCTTGTTGCCTCGCTTGATTCAAGTAGCGTGCCTGCTGTCTTGGTAGCGCGGAGAGGTAAACTCGACACCGACACTTTCTATGACTGTCTAAGGGAAAGGGCTGAGGAAGTAAGGTGGAAAGACGTCGTTTGGTAGAGATTGAACACCCCTAGGGTCGCGTTCAATCTGTGGAACGTGTGCAACAATGGTGTGAAGACTAAGGATAGGCTGCTTGGTTTTGGTATTGTTGCCGATGATGAGTGTGGTCTGTGCAAGGCTGGAATGCAGGAGACCGAGGTGCATCTGTGGTTTGGCTGCAAGTTTTCCAGCGCTGTGTTGTGCTCCGTGCTGAGCTGGGCAAAACTCGCAAGCAGGTCGAAGAGCATCGCTGAGTGGTTGTCTCAAGCGTGCAGATGAGAGACAAGAGCAGCTTGAGGTATAAATTGTGGAATCTTTGCCATAGTGCAGCCATTTATTTCATATGGGGTGCTAGAAATAGGCTCATCTTCAATAATAAGCAAGTGGAGTGTAATATTCGGTTTTATCCGGTTCCGTTTCTAGACTCGTAAGTGACTCCGAGTCTTGTTACTCAGATAGATGGGAAGTTTTAAAGAGGAAGTTAATTAATTAAAGTATTGGGTAAGATTGGTAATAAAAGAAGTTAGGGTGGAAAATGGAATTTTTCCAAGAAGATGGTGCCGACTTAAAAAAATTGTGCTTCCTTCGGTATGAAGTTTGGATCAGCCACGTTGATATATGGATATATATGTAAAGTTTGGGGAAGAGTTGATTTCCATTTGTCTTTGGTCCACTCCTTCGTCCATATCCACCATAATCACTGATTAAACTTCGACCGAACGTTGTCTTCCGTCGTTGTCTCGTGCTTCCTCCAAACTTTCTTTCGGTTGTCGGCAGTCAAGTCCGTTTGTGGGCGCGTTCAACCTCGTCACCGTCTTAACCAACCATCAGCGTCACTGTCGTGCCTACCAAGACGTTGTTCACGTTGTCGTGCCGCTAACGGCACTCATCGGTGAGTCTTCCGCCTAAAAAGCTACGTCTTTTGGTTTACCTATGGCCTCCCCACTTGACCCTCGTTGTTTGGGTGTCCGTCGGGGCTGGGTTAGCGGCTGACTAGTGGCTAGGTTAATGATCGGATTAGTTGTCGGGGCAGACGTCAGTGGGTCGAGGTGGCCCGGGAAAGGGAAGGGAGTTGTGGGGTGACTCCGGCGGAACCACCTTATGCTCAGTGGCGGCTGTAGCCCCCACTGGAATTTTGGAGAAAAAAATAATTATTTTTTTTAGTTTTTTTTTATCCAAAAATCAGCAAAATGCATGCAATCTCACTATAAATTTATGTTTTCTTTTCATATTTATTATTCTTAGGATTGTAAAAAAATTGCTTAAATGACATAAAAGTGCAGAATTAGTCTTTGAAATGAGAAATTGGGGTTGACAATTATTTGAACTTCCATACTTGTCGAAATCGGTTAGAGATTTGAACTTCCATCCTTTATCGAAATCGATTACAATACTATTGTTATTCGTAACGTTTTTACGTACCTTGACGATCAATTTGATGAACTAGTAGAGTTGTATATAAATGATTTGAATTTTAATTCTTTGATATATATAGTCTAATCCTGATCCTGATCTATAAAGTGTTCCAAGCGTGTCCACTGTTAATCCGCCCAAAATAAATATATGTAATTTTTAGTATTTTTTAAATTTAGCCCCCACTGAGACGATTTTCTGGTTCCGCCGTGAGCGTGAGGTTGGGTCGGGATCGTGATTGGACTCGATACTAGGAAGTTAGTGTCGGTGGGTGGCTTGCTTGTATAAGAATATTAACAAGATAAAGTAATTGTGAAAGAGTTTCTTGATTCTTTCATTAACTTAACAGAAATATATACATGAGGGTTTTGGTGCTCCTTTGAGCCCAAGTAACATATCTTTGGATATACAAGATAATAACAAACATGGAAAATATCTTTATCCTAATACCCCCTACAAGCTCATGGAGGAGTAAAGACATGTAGCTTGGATCGAAGCGTTTGGAAGCGCGCTGTGCCCACTGCTTTAGTAGAGGAGCCAACAGTTTCGGAGCCACCAAGGATCGAACATGTCGGACAACCAAGGATCCATCGGCCACTTGCTCGCGTACAAAGTGGTAGTCAATCTTGATATGCTTGGACCATTGATGAAAGACTGGATTCGCCGACATGTAAGTAGCACTCAAGTTGTCACATAGGAGAATAGGCGGCTGCTGTAACGGCGCATGTAACTCTTGTAACAACTGCTGTATCCAGATAAGCTCAGTAGATGCAAATGATATGGCACGATACTCAGCTTCAGAACTGGACTTCGCAACGACATGTTGTTTCTTGGAAGCCCAGCTGATAAGATTCCCACCATAGTAGATAGCAAAGCCATGTTGTGAGCGACAGTCATCACCATCAAAAGCCCAGCCTGCGTCAGAGAAAGCAACAAGCCGTGAATCTATAGATGGGCACAAACGCAAACCTGTAGAGAGCGTCCCTTTTAGATACCTAAGGATGCGTTTGACAGCCTGCCAATGAATCTCTGTAGGAGCATGCATGAACTGACAAACACGATTAACTGCATAGGAGATCTCAGGACGAGTAATAGTAACATACTGAAGAGCACCAACAATACTGCGATAAAGATGTGGATCCGCCATTGGGTCGCCATAGGTGACAAGACGAGAACCAGGTTCCGCCGAGGAGCCTATGGGTTTGGCGTCTTGCATCTTACTGCGCAGGAGAAGGTCTGTAATGTATTTCCGCTGACTCAGAAAAATAGTATCTGTAACTCAATGCCCAGAAAATAATGAAGGTCTCCAAGATCACGAAGAGCAAAGGTGGCGTTCAATAGAGAAACAAATGAGTCAATATCTGCAGAATGAGAACCAGTCACAATCAAGTCATCAACATAGACCAGTACATAGAGCACAGAGTGAGGACGACATCGGATGAAGAGTGTGGTGTCGGATTTGCAAGAAAAGAAACCCTGCTGAAATAAGAAATCCCGGAGTTTGTGAAACCACGCCCGAGGTGCCTGTTTGAGGCCATAGAGGGCCTTTCTGAGACGACAGACATAATCCGGACGGGCACGATCAGTGAAGCCGGGAGGTTGCTCCATATAGACAGTTTCCGACAAGTCACCATTGAGGAAGACATTGTTAATATCAATTTGTCGCAGTCTCCAATGAGATGTCAAAGCAAGAGATAGAACAATACGAATTGTCGTAGGCTTGACAACTAGACTGAAAGTGTCAAAGTAGTCAATACCTTCCTCTTGATTAAAGCCTTTGGCCACAAGACGCGCCTTGTAGCGCTCAATAGATCCATCTACATTCTTTTTCACCCTGTACACCCACTTACAACCAACAATGTTAGAATTACAAGGAGGCAGGATAAGTTCCCATGTGCCGTTCTTCATAAGGGCATCATATTCAACCTGATGGCATGTTGCCACTCGGGAAATTTGGAAGCTTGAGAAAAGGTTTTTGGTTCAAAGGGAAAATCATGGGATAGGAGAGGGTGTTTAGTGGTAGAAAAGGATTTAGGTTTGAGGTCATTGGTTCTTGCCCGAGTGACCATAGGGTGAGTGGTATTCGAAGCTGGTCTGTAATAAGAAGGAATGTCAAAAGAAGAGGGTTGAGAGGTTATACCTGCGTTTGTAGAGGAGCCAACAGTTTCGGAGCCACCCAAGGTTCGGGAAGATGAGCTGTTCGGCAAGGAATTTGAGGGCTCGGGTATGGGCTGATGTGGCTGCTTGGGAGGTGCCGACGATGTGGGGGCGAAAGCTGAGGTTGCATGCTGTGGGTCGGTCATGGTGCATGAGGATGATGAGGGCTAAGGCGTCGTCGGCGAGCCTGTAAAGTGGCTTGGTGATGCAGGCACGGATGCAGAGGGTGCGGCAGCAATTTGTAGGGGAGCGGTGGAGATGTGAGGAGCGATTGATGGGGAGGTGGGAGCTGCAGGATTAGTGTGCAAATGGTATGGAAAAATTGTCTCATCAAAAATGACATGCCGGGCTATGTAAATCCGATTAGTGTTAACATGTAAGCATAAATAGCCTTTGCGTTGAGAGCTATAACCTATGAAAATGCATGGGGAAGACCGAAATTCAAGTTTGTTGGAAGCATAGGGTCTTAAGAACGGATAACAAAGACAACCAAAAGATTTGAGAAAAGTGTAATCGGGTGGTTTATTGTAAAGACATTCATATGGAGATTTGTTTGAAAGAATAGGAGTTAGAGTCCTATTGTGCAAGAAAACACTTGTGTGAAAAGCATGTTCCCAAAAGGTGATAGGCATTTTGGCATGAGCAAGAAGAGCTAACCCTTTTTCTACAATGGTTCTATGACGTCTTTCGGCAGCCCCGTTTTGAGCTTGAGTATGTGGACATGAAACTCGATGGAGGATGCCGTGGCTTTGTAAATATGTTGACACATTCCTGTAATCACCACCCCAATCAGATTGAAATTGCTTAATTTTTAGAGAAAATTGAGTTTCAACCATCTTTTGAAATTGTTGAAAGCAAGAAAGAACCTGTGATTTTTGATGCATAAAAAATATCCACACAAACTTGGTGCAATCATCAACAAATATAAGAAAATACCGATTGCCATTAAATGAAGGAACCGGGGCAGGACCCCAAACATCCGAGTAAATCAAATCAAAAGGGTTCAAACTAGAAACATGACGGTCATGCAAGGGAAGTCTATGACTTTTTCCAAGCTGACAAGAAGCACAAACTGAATCAAGTTTATTGTCTGTAATAGGCAAATTGAATTTTAAAACTAAGCTATGTAAAGAAGACTCATGAGGATGACCAAAACGGTGGTGTCAAGTTCGAAGAGACGCTTTTTCACCCAAATACACACGTGGAGGAGGAGGAGTGGCTGGTGGTTGTGTGTTGAGGTGATACAGCCCGTTTTCAACGATACCTTGGAGTAGCGTCCGGCCCTGCAGGTCCTTCACAAAACAACAAGTAGGGTAGAAAACAACATAAGCATTATTGTCACGAGTGAGTTTGGAAATACTAAGAAGGTTTTTCTTAATTTGTGGAACAAAGAGGACATCTTTTAGATGAATAGGTTTAGGTGATGAAGGTAAAATAGAATGACCTAGATGAGTAATAGGCAGGGACATACTGTTGCAAATCTGTAATCCATCATTGCCAGAGTAATTAGAGTGAACAGAAAGGTTACCAAAGTCTGCAGTAACATGGTTGGTGGCACCCGAGTCAAAGCACCAATTTGGATCAACTAGAGTAGAGGGCGGATTGTGAACTGTGTATGCCTGGCGAGTAGGGGGCGCCGGCTGCTGAAAGCCGAACTGAGGAGGCTGAAATTGAGCCTGATAGGCATGTTGTTGTGAGCCACGAGAGGACCCCCCACGTCGCCCACGGTTCGAGCCACCACCGCGCTGCTGTTATTGTTGTTGACGCGGACGGGACTCAGGAAAAGCATCAAAGTTCGCCCTGTGCAAGCAGTTGAGCACCTCATGTCCCAGTTTTCGGCAGATCTGACAAGTGGGGCGAGAAGAGGACTCTGAGGAGACATCAGGAGCCGATGAGCGAGGCTGATGTGCGGTGCTCGGCTTGGAGGTTTTGGCCGCTGAGAGTGCTTGGACAGCGCCAGGCGGCTTCTCCGAGTTGAGCCGCTCCTCTTCACGCAAAAGGAGCCCTAGAAGCTCTTCATTGCTGATCTTGTGAGGCATCATATTGAATGCCGAGCGGAACGCAGAGAAGGAGGAGTCAAGACCATGGAGTACGCTTTCGACAAACTCCTCATCCGGGACAATATAGGTGCATTCAGCGAGAGCATCTGAAAACGCTCGTTTCTTCTCAACATACTCAAGAATAGAGAGATCACCCTTAGAGAAGGTTTGAAGCTGCGACTTGAGATGCATCAATCGTGCTCGAGTCTGTGAATAAAACATCTGCTCAAGAATCATCCATGCCTGAAAGTTGGTCGTGGCCCTAGCAACATGGGCGAGCAGCGGTGTTGTGAGAAGGGACCACAACCATAAGAGAATAAGGCGATCTTTCTTATGCCATATGGAATACGCCGGATTGGCAATCTTCGGAGCATTCGCGTCAGAGGATGTGGATGGTATGGTCATCGTCGGCATGAAAGAAGCGTAGAGGAAAGGGTCGAGCTCATAGGCCTCTAACGCAGACTTCACCGTATGGCGCCACAAGGTGTAATTTTGATGATCAAGCATGATGTTGATCTTCGGGAAATTGAGGGTTAGGTTTTGACCTATCCCAGATGCCGCAGCCAGGATGTTCCCAACATTGAAGGCGGTCGGTTGAGGATCTTCGACGTGATCAGTGCCATCGCCGGTGTGATGCGAGCCGTCGTCACTCATGGTGGAGGGCCGATTAGGGTTTTGAAGGTAGGATCGGTGTTAGGCTGATACCATATTAACAAGATAAAGTAATTGTGGAAGAGTTTCTTGATTCTTTCATTAACTGAACGTGAATATATACATGAGGGTTTTGGTGCTCTTTGGAGCCCAAGTAACATATCTTTGGATATACAAGATAATAACAAATATGGAAAATATCTTTATCCTAATAAAGAAGAAGAGGCTCGGTTCTTGTGGAGAAGCTGAGGAGAGATGAAGGTGTGTGTTGTTTAAGATTAAGTTGAGCCACGTAAAGAATCAGAGAAGGGGAGATCAAGTCTTGGTCAAAGTCAAAGTGGAAGGATGTTTTGGGCATGGTTATGTTATAAGGAGGAACTAATAAATTTGCAAGGAAACAAAAATTAGCAAGTAGGAGTGAGTTCATTTATGTATGTTTGATCGGGATTATCTTAAGAGCGGGCTTATGGGTATTTGCCTAGAGTCGGTGCGGGTATCAATTTCCTTAATTAGTGTTTAAGTTGGTTGGGCTAGATGCTCGTGGTTGTGGGTAGGGAATTAATTAATTAAAGGTATCTGATTTAGTCGGGCTACTTAGTGTTAAGTCGGGTTGGTTCGGGTCGATTTGGGTGCCTAGAGTCCATTAATTCGAGTAATTAGCATTCAATAATTTTAGTATTCCTATTATCATATCCAGAGAATCAATTCGTTCTTGGGCCGTGACATTCTTTGTTCGTATAGAAATTCCTTCGTCTCTCAGGTAATTCGATTTTCGACTTGCTCAGTTCCGTTCTAGCCTGTTAGGGTTGCGTGGTTGTTATGAGATTGGTTTTGGGAACTAGTTCCGATTGATATTTGAAAATGTTTTGATACGTGTGCTATGTGTAAATGATTTCGGAAACTGGTTTTGAAAGTTACTATGTATATAGTTGTGTGTCTGTTTTCTCTGTGTTGGGCAGCGCTCCAGTGGTAGCTTAATGTGAAGGTTGAGTTGTAATGGACGGTTGTGTTGAGATGGATGGTTGTGTTGAGATGGACGGTTGGATTGAGGATGGATGGATATGAGATGGCCCGTCTCTGAGTCCGGCATGGGATAGATACGCCGTTGTCATGGCATGCGGTGTTATAGGGGCAGAGCCGCATAGCCTAGGTAGTGTGATGGTATGCAGTGTTATAGGGGCAGTGCTGCGTATCATAGGTAGAGTTTCTAATTGCAAGTCGTATGTGGTGATAATTGATTGTGACTAACTGGATTTAGGAATGGACTAGATGTTGTGTGTGATTGCGGACTTGTTTGTTGACCTTAGAAAAACTGTTTTGAAACGTCTTGCAGCTGTTATTTTGACTCTGACTTGATAGGATAGGATCTGACCCTTCAGGGAATTATTTTTCACTCCAGGTAATCAGGACGTCGTGATCAAGTCTCGACGAGTTGGTGGTGCAGTACAGTAGTGTGTCACAGTAGATAGTTTGGGGTGTTGTTTCTGTTGCTAGATCTTAATGTGTTAATTCTGATATATTGTTATGCAAGCATAAGTTGTGTGGTTGGTAGGTTATGAGTTCTTGTTATAGAGTACTGGTTAGTATTTGTTTCTAGTGTGGTTTTTCGGGTTGGTTCATGACATCTTGAGTTGTAAAATTATATATTTTAATTCTTGTACGAGTTGGGTGTTTTCTTGTTTTCTCGCCGTGCCCGCGTTGTAAGATCCAGTTGTTTAGTTGTCAAACTAGCTTGGTAGTGCCTCGTGAGGTCTACTACTGAGTAACGCCTTGTCTATAAGACTGGGTGTTACATGGAGGTGGAAGTTTGTTCAAGATTGAGCATAAATTTTGAAAGGAATTGTATCAGAGCTCGATGGAAGCCTAAGACGAGAGTCGAGAGAAAGATCCTAGAACTCTAGGATCAGACGATGATGTAATCAACTAGCCTAGTGCTAGCAATTTTTGTCCGTGACACATTTTATGAATAAAATAATCCTTTTTTATTAAAAAAAATTAATCATGTGTAATCTCTTAAACTAGCTAGGATTGTGTAATCAAGTTTAATCCTAATTTATGTAGGTTAGATCGAATTGCAATTAGCTATATTTCCTCAAGATTGTAATCGATAACAATTAAACTTTATAAAAAATAAATTAAAATCAATATCATCATTACGTATTCTACAATGGTGACAACTTTTAATATTTGTAATGTAATTTTTGTGTAAGATTGATGCATATTGAGATGCCTTGTACAATATTTAAACAATGTAATTTTCTTTAACCATTTTCTTTGGAAGTAATAATTTTGGTTCATCATTTTTGTTCACAAAATTAGTTTAGATATTATTAATAAAAGATAAAATCAGTTCATGGACAAAACAAATTATTGTTATGTCTTTTAGTTAAGTTAACAAAATGAACTTAGATACGATTCAATAAAGCATATTAGGGAAAGATAATTGCTATAGATTTTATGATATGCTATTTGCATTCACTAATTTAAGTTTTCTTATTTTTTTGTTTTATATGCAATCATAAAAAATTTTCGATAATTACTTTCATCTTTGATGTTATTGAGACGTATCTCCTAAAATCACATATTTTCACTCGTTTTACAATAATACTTACCATGTATTAGATATGTTATTGATTTTGGATACATTTTCTATCTTTGTAGGATTTCTTTTAGTTTTTGTTGGGACCACTAATTTTTGGTAAATCACAGCTAAATAAAAATCTACATGAGTAACTCTTTCACTAAAAAAATTATTTACTCTATTTTTATACCATGAAATGGATTGTTAATAATTTTGCATTCTTAATAAAAAAAAAATTATGAAATTACTTATAGATTACTCTCACTGTAACTCTGAAAAATCTTGACCAAATGTCTTTAAGGATTTTCTGATCTTAATTAGTTAATTGTACTCTTAACCTAAACAAAATTTTTAATCTTCATAAAGAGTAGTGATGACTTTTTAAAGTATTTTTAAAAAGAAGTTTCTACCCTAACAAGATAATCTTGACCTTAATCCTCTTCATGTTAATCAAATTAGTTCAGATCATAGTGTCCGAAAAATCATACATGTTAAGTTACGCTTTGTCCATCTTACTCTAAGCTTAACTCGAACCTTGCTTTAGAACTACCGAAAATATTTATTGAGTTAAATGTAAGAATATGCCTCATGCCAAAAAATAAGAGATATACTTATTAGAGAAAGACTTATGTAAGAATGAATCTTACGGTAGGAAATAGGAATGAATCTCGTACGTTTGATTATCCTAATCCCACGGCTCATATTTACGCGTCCGTTCCAAAAAAAAATCACTTACTAAATAAAGAAAAGGAAAAAGGAAACAATAAACTATCGTCTCCACGCTCTGCGGCCTGCGTTCTCGATCGATCCTTCGTGGCGGCGATTTCGATGGAGTCCACGCCTCCGCTTCCGGCGCCGACAACCGCATCTCCGGCAACACTCGCCGGATCTCCATCCCTTCCTCCTCCTCTTCTCCTCCGGCCAACTGGTGGAGCCCGATCTTCGGGTCCTCTGATCCGCACTACATCGACACCAGTTCCAACCAGATTGGCGAGATCCGAGGCGAATCGGCGGCGAAACTGGACGAGATTGAGTCTAAGCGGGCCAAATCTAGAATCTCCCGGGGGAGTCCAAGCTAGGTTTTCAATTGATTGATGAATTGAACAAAGATTGAGTTTGGGAGAGATGTGGATGGTGTACGACGGCGAGAAGACGTCAAATCCGTTCATGGACGATGCCAAAATCTATGCAGAGAACGCCATTCGCAAGCGCTCCGAGCAGATGAACTACCTCCGTTTCTCCTCCCGCCTTGACGTCGTCGCTTCTAGGCTCTACACCCAGTCGAAGATGCAGACCATCGGAAAGTCCTTGTCTACGATTGTCAAATCCCTAGAATCGTGTCTCTCAACACCATAAATCATGTCGGCGACGATGGAACAGTTCGAGAAGCAATTCGTGAACATGGAGGTCCAATCGTAGTTTATGGAGAGCTCCATGGCGGGGACTTCCTCTATAGGCAGTGTCATTCTTCCTTCTTGTCACTCTTTATTCCTTTAAATCTCAGCGATCAAGAGAGATATTTCTCAGCTCCAATCCCTCTATACGTGCTGAGATGGATCATATGTGGTGATCTATTACCGTTAAATCTCAGAGCGATCTCTGGAAGAGGTTTGATTTGTCCCTTTTTTGTGCCGAATCTCTCTATCTCAGTAGATTTCCTGGTTTTCTTCGCCGGAATCGACACCCTTGGTGTTAAGCTCCATGATAGGCACATGTTAGGCAGTGTTTTAGAGCATGTTTAGTTAGGATTTTCATGGTTTTTGGTTTAGTTTTAGTTAGTTTTGCTAGTTTTGTTAGTTTGTAGAAAGATTCGGATATCTACACTTTGTTGTGGTTTTTGATTGTAGATGTGAAGACAACAAGTGGAGAGGAGGTGAAGCCAAAGCATTAGAGAAGGCAAGAAGGGAACCAAGCCATAAGATTAGCCCAAGAGGTGATGGGAAAAGCACACTTGGATCCGGACTATGTATTGGAGTTGTTGTTTCGACACCTCTTGCTTGCAAGAGATGGATCTGAAGCTACAATGGTTGGATTGGGCTGATTTTGGTGTTATTGGAAAGCTAACTCGAAGAGCTACAATTCATCGTTTTACTCCGAGTCCAAATTCCAACTCGAAGTGTGTCAAAACAGCCTCTGAAGTGTCACGTGACAACCAGTGTTGAAAACGCGGGCAGGAGGTTCGAAAACTCGACCGCGTTTTGGAGGACCAGCCCGAGTTTTTGGACCTGAGTCTCTGCCGTGAAAGCGCGGGAAAGGCATCGAAAACTCGACCGAGTTTCTGGGTGTTACCCCGAGTTTTCGCCCGTGTCCGAGTTATGTCCGAGATTTTTATGGGATTCTTTTTGGGCCTTTTGGGTTATGTTTTTAGATATATTTTTGGAAGACATATTATATATAGTTAGCCCTAGTTTTATATCTTAATATCTTTGGAATCTTTGATTGGTTATTGGAGACTTGGAGAACAAGAACCTTATGGGAAACTTTGTACGCTTTTCCATGTCTTTCAATAACTAAACCTCTTTTGCTTGACTTGTTAATTGAAGTTGTGAATGAAGTATTATTGTGAGATTTGATTGTTCTTAATTTCCCTTGACTAGATTGTTTTCTTTATGCTTAATTGAGTAAGTTTGATCTAGGGTTTTATTAGCTTGATCAGCTAATATGATTTCTAGGTTGAATTACAACTAGATCTTTCTAATTGCCGGTTGGAATTAATTAGATCATAAGTAGAACCTTTAATCAATCTAGGACTGGTAGGACTAGTTGATTAGAGAAGAGAATTCAATCGCATGTTATTTGGATGTCTGGTTGCTCTGAATACATGTTTCTATTGATACTTGAATCTTAATGCTGTTGTCAAATTGAATCTAGGAGGCCTCTTAGGTTATTTGATAATTAGGGTTGTTAGTACCGGTCGGGGTAATAACTAGAATTGAAGTAGGATTAATAATTCCATGAAGTTGGGTTATTAGCATTCCGCAATAGATTAGTCAAGGTAAAAAGAGAATTTTGACAATCAATGATCAATAATCAAGTTCACAATGGATATTAACTGGTTAAGCATACTTCTCTCATATTTGATAAATCAATCATAGTTTTGCATGTTCAATTTATTAGTTAGTAGAACAATTTCACAAAACCCCCCTTTTCTAACTCTGAGTAATACAACAATAAACATTGAAAACCTGAGTCTCTGTGGGATCGACCCTTACTTCCCTACTACATTAGTTGGGTTCTTCGGATTACTTTGATAGGTATTAAGGCGACTAAAATACCGCTTATCACTCCACGAATTCGCTCAGATCTATGAATCCATCGCCGTCGGAGTCGACTTCGCAAATCATCGACGGGACCTCCTCGTCGGAGACGCTTTGGCCGAGACTCGACATGATCGATCGGAGCTCCGAGGACGAGATGGTGGCGTTCCTGACGCTCTCGGAAACGAGTTTCTGCGATCGGAGGAGGATCCGAAGAAGATCAGCGCCGATGAAGATCGCCGTGTCAAGGAGACGGTTTCCAAGCTGAAATGGCGGTGACACCGGCTACCGGAGAAGTACAAGGCCTCTGATCGGCAGGCGGTTACGCTATCACAGACGAAGATTCTTGATTCCAGGTAACAGTGTGGCCGATGCTTTGAAAAGACTATTTTCGTCAGCGTTTGACTGACCTCGATCTGAATTTGCTTGTTGTTTGTTGTTTGTTGTTTGTTGTTGTTCAAATTGATCTTCAGACATGGGAGGCAGATGTGAGGAGTTTGGAGGAATGATCGCTCGTTTTAGCCGGGGGTTTATTATCGTCGGTAGAGATCCAGACTAGTGCACATGATTTGGCCAAGGTGAGATGGTTTTTCTACAAATGTTTATTAATTAGTCTGTTTGTGCAATTGGATGAATTGATTGTTTCATATGAGTATTATGATGGTGCTTGGTAATGATCATCTATGAAGAAAAACCTATAGGATTACAAATGGACTAACAGGTGACTTTCTCCTCCAAACATTTCTAACAGGTGGCTTTCTCCTCCATTTTACGGTTACAAATGGACTTCATGTTTTTGGCTTTTCTACAAACTCTGAAGTGTTCGGTGGTCTTGTTACTTCTCAAATTCCTTGCCTTTTTTAAGTTCCTCTGATGTTATAGCTCTTGATGAAGGGATCTGAGAAGTTGATATACTTGGCCCACAGAGGTCTGAGTTAAGGGAATGCAATCTCAAGCCATGGCTTTGCCCTACCATTGAAATGGATAGCTCCTGCACTCCCATGGTCGATGTGGTTATTCTGTAGCTAAATGTGAAACTAGACAAATGATATCCTCTTGTATGCTATATAATAGATTGTTTGGGTAATATATTGTGATTCCATTTGGTGCTAAAGTCTGAACGATTAGTGCTTGTTTGGTTCAGCTAGAAATAGTTATTTTGATTAGCTATAAGTACATAGAATGTTCACGATTGAAATTGGAAACTCAAAGCCGAGACTTTCATTTTAGCTATATATGCAATTCTCTATGTATGATGTGCATCTTACGTGTTCAAGCCAATGATGATATGTACTGCTTATGTTTGTCTTCTTCCAAGCATCAAGATCAAAAACATTCATTTCATAAGCCCAAGCGCATTCTTCTAGATCAAAGTTATTAGATATTAAGACATAGAGTTGCACAAATTTGATCATTGAGTTGCACAAATATTGATGAACAAATTGACCATAGAATTCAACACATTGGCAATAGAGTTGAACAAATATGAATGAACAAATTGACCATAGAGTTGTACAAATTTGACCATTGAGTTACACAAATTTGACCATTGAGTTGCACAAATATTGATGAACAAATTGACCATAGAATTCAACACATTGGTAATAGAGTTGAACAAATATGAATGAACAAATTGACCATAGAGTTGCACAAATTTAACCATTGAGTTGCACAAATTTGACCATTGAGTTGCACAAATATTGATGAACAAATTGACCATAGAATTCAACACATTGGCAATAGAGTTGAACAAATATGAATGAACAAATTGACCATAGAGTTGCACAAATTTGACCATTGAGGTGCACAAATTTGACCATTGAGTCGCACAAATTTGACCATTGAGATGCACAAATATTGATGAACAAATTGACCATAGAATTCAACACATTGGCAATAGAGTTGAACAAATATGAATAAACAAATTGACCATAGAGTTATACAAATTTGACCGTTGAGTTGCACAAATTTGACCATTGAGTTGCACAAATTTGACCATTGAGTTGCACAAATCGTCCATAGAGTTGCACAAATGAGCAATAGAGTTGAACAAATACGGTTCCACAAATCGACCATAGAGTTGCACAAAGTCTGGACGCCCGTGCCGTTTTCCGAAAAATACGCCCGTGCCGTTTTTTTCCCTCTTTTTTCTTGAGCACTTGATCTCTCCTCATCCAATGGCTATGATTCATTCCTATTTCCTACCATAACAATCATTCCTACCGGATCCGGACCCTACTTATTATGAATTGTTATATTTTGTATTAATTCTAATTTGTAATTGAAATCCTCTCATATTAATCATTTAAAATTGCACGGTCAATTTCTTAGACAAATCTAAGGTTAAGTGTTTAATCGCCAATTATTAAAATGCTCTTAGTTTAATAAATTCAAGAATAACTAGTACAAATCCCGTACCATGTACGGGTAATGTAAATATAAATTTGAATTAACCAATTCGAGATTGAAGTTTGATATGAGTCCGCTTTTAACTCGAGAATTTACAATTGAGATATGTGAAAGTTGTTTCACTATTCTTCAAGATTTAATAATCACAAAAACATATACTAATTAATAAGGAAAAATTGTTAAGTTATCAATAAAAATTACTTGACTATTTTTATTCATATAAGGATATAATGTTACAAAAATAAAGTTGGGAAAAAATTTTAAGATATCAAAAATTGGGTAAGATATCAAGTAGATATAAGGAAATTGAATAACATATTAAGTAGAAAGATGAGTTATTTTTAGAAAATACAATGTAAAAAAAAATCATTATTTTATTCAGATTTGATGATATGGCGCAAAATTTTATATAGACTTGGGTTCTACTTTATACTATATAGTAGATTTTATAAAATCCACGCATGTCGGGAAACCTACTAGTTAAATATAAAAACATATGAGTAGCTAGCATATATAGGCAAAACTCACATGTCTATTAATACTAAATTTTATATCATGGAATCAAAAGGACACAATCATCTATGACATTTAAAATAACAACAAAAGAATTCATCTTTCTTAACCATGTACTTCTAGAATCAGCATGACAACTCTTCATTTGGGTTGAATCTGCACCGACTATGGATTTGACCAAAATTAATCAACTAGCTAGATAATAAATATACACAGATCCAAGTATAAAGTCAGATCAAAATCTTATATTTTTGTTTCTATATTATATTTACATGAGGCATCAATTTGTACAAAATTGATAAGCTAGATAATATAATAAACACAGATCCAAACACAAAGTCCAATCAAGTTCATAGTTTTGTTTCTATATTGTGTGTTTACGTGAGGCATTCCAATACTATTCAATAATGCTAAATAACTTTATGGAACTTGTTCATCGGAATGATCAAGTAGTAATGAACTAGCATCCATTTCACATAGGCCATAATTTGAAGATATAGAGTTATTGTATCCCAAAGCATCCCATGGATGAATAAAACCAACTGACCCTTGTGGAACACTTCTATACAGTTGAATATTTTGATTCCCACGCTGTAAAAAATTTGAAGTTTGAGGAAACAAATATGCTAATACTATTAGTGTAAAGAAATTGCACTCCAATTATACTCGTTCAACACAAGTCTTATCACTGTTAATTGATGGGATGTCCTTAGGCCTACTTTTCTTTCTTGTTGCTTTTTAAAGAGCACTTTCAGGCCTTTGGCTTGATTGACTTCTAGGTTTTGGCTTCAATTTTATGCCTTTAATGTTCTTCATCATTTCAGTTGTATCTATTGGTTTATCAAGATTTTGATCATCTTCAGCCAACTGATCTTTCAAATGTGACTACAGTGGCTTTTTGGTGTTACATAAGAGTGTAGATAAGACCCTCTTTTTGGTGCTACAAATGTGACTGTAGTGGCTTTTTGATCTTCACCCATTTCTCTCATTAGATTAATAAGACCCTCTTTCACATGTGTATAGTTATCTTCAATTTCAACAACCCGTGTGACTAAGCCTGTAGATAGACCACATAAATCTCTATAGCGCCTTCCCATTAGATCATTAAGATTTGTCTCATCAGTTAAGCTCTCACTTGAAAATCAAATGCTTCCGCTTTTAACGTCTTTTGTCCACCTTTTTAATATGTAATTGTTGGGAACTTTTGTAATACCTCTATAGGAGAGTACTTTTAATATATGGCTGCATAACGAGCCGCTGAATTTGAACTTCCTACAAGTACAAAAAACAGATTCGTCTATCTCACCATGATAAGAGACAATGTGACTATGATGCTTCTTGTGAGGTGTTACCTTATATGTCAACATTACAAGCCTCAAGCTGATAGTCAAATTTGGCTTTACCTATTCTTCTTGGAACAACACAATCATTGTAGGAGTATAAAGATTGGCAGCATGTCTCAACATTTCAACAGGAAGAGAAGATGATACTTTGCTCTAGCTAGCCTTAAAATCAGCGACCATCTCATCAGAAACGTTGGTCATTAAGTAACCGTTAAAAGTGTTTAAAAGCCTTTGCAAACTATGCTTATAACTTACATAGTGTTTGATGAGATTATTCATGCTTTCACTTCGTTGTGTTCTAGTCATGTCAGCACAAAATGTATCACGTCCATAAACCAAAGCCCATTTTTCTTTGGGCTTAAAACATACACAGCCCCCCGAACTTTCACAAATTTGCCACTTAGCCACTCCTCCTTTGAGTTGGCCCTATTGAACACCTAAACTTTTGTTTTTGTACTAATTGAACACCTGGCGAGAGATTTTATTGATATTTGTATTACACGCGCGCCAGCTGTAAATCCACGTCATTACGCATTATTTTAGTAAATCCACGTAAGCACTCTCATGAAGCCACATAACCATGCCTATTATGCCACATAAGCTGACACGTTTTAACTTAAAAAAAAATTAAACAGGAATTTCACAAAAACAACGTTCTTGCAGCCCGTCCTCTTCACAGATGCGATTCTTCCCTCCCTCCCTCTTCAAGCACATCTCCAGCTAAACGGCGCTCATCCTCGACGACGAAGAAGAAGACACCCTCAATATTCAACGATGAATAGCTGACTCGAAGAAGTAAAGGTTAATTAGTTTGGGCGAATTTCTGTATTTTTCGTTTGGGAATCTTCAAAGTTAGGGTTTGAAATCGTTTTTCTTCGGATTTTGTCTCTCTTCAGTGGTTTCCATTCGATTTTGTAATTGGGCTAGTCTGAATTGTTGGAAATTATAGTGTTTTTGATTTAGGGCTCAAAATTTGGGGGTTTTGATTTAGGGCTCAAATTTGGGGGTTTTTTGAATGAGGGCTCGAATTTGGGAATTTGGGGGCTTGAATTCGATTGGAGGGCTGGAATTCGAATGAGAGTGGGATCATGTAGGTCTTGATTCGGGAACACACATAGCATTGATGCTCATCTGTTACTCGAATGAATTTGTTTAAATCTGTGTGTGCTTTTGCTTGAATACACACAACACTAAGAAAGTTGATTTCCACAGCACTGAATGTTTTCCTTGATTTGCACAGCACTGATTGTATTTGGTTTTAGTTACTGGGTGTATGAAATAAACTTGCACCTTTAGTTTAAATATGTTTTTGTTTTTGAAGAAAGAAGGAAGGAGGGTGAAGAATGGTGGATGAAATTTGGAGAAAGGAAATCGTAAGAACAAAGAATGCAAGAAGAAAGCATTGAAGAGAGGAAGAATGAGAGAAAGAAGAAGTGTGTTTTAATATTTTTTTCTTTTTTAATTTCAGAAATTACACGTCATCCTAACTTAATTAAAATTTAAGCCTTAATCGCCCAGAATCCTGCGTATGTTACACGCTCATGCCATGTCAGATTAGAGGGGTTCAATAGGTACAAAATCTAAAGTTCAGGTGTTCAATAGGGTCAACTCAAAGGTGAGGTGTCTAAGTGACAAATTTGTAGAAGTTCAGGGTGCTGAATATGATTTACCCCATTTTCTTTGATATTAAACAATCTCTTCAACCATTCATTATCTTGCAGCCCATATTTCTCAAGCGTATCATTCCAAGCATCCAAAAGTTCTTCTTCAAGCTCGTAGTCATAAATGAAATTGATGGAGCTTTTCAAAAAATCCTTGTACTTTGAAAAAACATCAGTGAAGTGAGTTGCTGCATTCTGAAATATATGTCAAATACAAACTCGATGATAAGTCTTTGGCCATTGAGAATGAAGAGCTTTTAACATTGCTGCATCTTGATCCGTCAACATTGTTTGGGGAAATTTCCCAACCATAGCTCTTGAAAACATATCAAACAACCACATAAAAGATTCTGCTGTTTCATCATATAATAATGCACCGCCAAAGATAATGTTTTGCTTGTGATGATTCACTCCCACAAATAAAGCAATTAGTCGACCATCTTTGTGCTTGCGGTAGGTAGTATCTATGAGAATGTGAAAGATTGTGTATTTGATTAAGAAAGGAAACATTCCTTATATACACATAGTTTGTAGAAGCAATAAATAACTAGGGAAAGATATCTTATAACCAAAGATACCTCACCTTACATTAATATAAAATAAACTCTAATACAAACAATAACATATATCCTAACATTCCCCTTCAACCTTGGCGCCACATGGACAGGCCAATCCTTAAAAGAAGCGAGGCCGATGAAGAGGCTTGGTAAGGAGGTCAGCCAGCTGGTCAGACGTGGGGACAAAGGAGACCCGAAGATGACCATGAGTAACATGCTCACGCACAAAGTGATAGGCCAAGGCTATATGCTTCATACGCGAGTGAAAGACGGGATTGACACTAAGGTAAGTTGCACCAAGGTTGTCACAAAAAATGACAGGTTGTTGTGGAAGCTGAACACCAAGCTCACAGAGGAGAGAAGTAGTCCACACAAGCTCAGATGTAGTTTCGTCCAAGGCTTTGTACTCAGCCTTCGTAGAGGACCGAGCAACCGACTTCTGTTTGCGAGAGCTCTAAGAGATTGGGGTGCTCCCCAGATAAAAAATGTAACCTGTGGTAGAGACATAGTCATCTTTGTCGCCAGCCCAATCCGCATCGGAGAAGGCATGAAGCTGCAATGTCGACTTGGAAGAGATGGAGATGCCAAGCTGAATCGTGCCAGCTAGGTACCGAAGAAGACGCTTGAGGGCAATCCAATGATCACTTATGGGAGCTTGCATATATTGAGAGAGTTTATTGACACTGAAAGCGATGTCAAGCCGAGTGATGCACAAGTATTGTAAACTCCCAACAAGAGCACGGTACTCAGTGCGCGACGGAATAAGAGCGCCACCGTGTTTGGTATGAGCAACCGAGGCCGAAAGAGGAGTAGAAATTGGTTTCGTACCATCCATCCCAGCCTTATGAAGGAGGTCGAGGATGTACTTTCGTTGACTAAGAAAAATACCATCGGATGTGGGCAACACCTCAACACCAAGAAAATAGGTTAGAGCACCAAGATCCTTAAGCAAAAAACGAAGACCAAGATCACGAACCAGTTTTGTAATAACAGCGGTGTCGTTGCCGGTGAGGATAATATCATCAACGTAGACCAAGAGAAACAATACACAAGGGCCACGCCGTTAAATGAAGAGAGAAGTGTTGGCGACGGAATTGGTGAAGCCAAGTCGGAGAAGATGTTGCCGAAGCTCGTTGTACCACACCCGGGGTGCTTGTTTAAGGCCGTAAATAGCCTTGTTGAGCTTGCACACATGGTGCGGCAAGGCTCGGTCAGCAAACCCGGGAGTTTGAACCATGTAGACGTTTTCATGCAAGGAACCTTGAAGGAACGCATTGTTGACGTCAAGTTGTTGAATGAACCACCCTTGAGTAACGGTCATAGTAAGGACCACACGAAGCTTGACCGTTTTTACAACCGGGCAGAAGGTGTCATGATAATCAAACCCAGGACGTTGATGGAACCCTTTGGCAACCAAACGAGCCTTGTAGCACTCAATGGAACCATCGGACTTGTACTTGATCCGGAAGACCCACTTGCAACCTACAAGATTATGATGAGAAGTAGCGGGAACCAAGGTCCACGTATTGTTAGCACAAAGCGCATCAAACTCGGTTTGCATGGCAAGACGCCACTCGGGACTTTTGAGGGGTTGGGTGATATTTTGAGGTTCTTTGGAAGTGGCAAGTTGAGTGTGAAGGTCAAGGCGATGGATCGGTTTTACAATGTTGTTACGTGATCGAGTAACCATGTGGTGTTGGGGAGGGGGCGGTGGAGGAATGAGAACTGGGGAGGGTGAGTGGTGAGGAGAGGGAACGTCGAGAGTGGACACAAGACACATGGGTTGCATGGACGACAAAGGAAAGGGTGCGGTGTGAGACTCGGGCGAGGCGAGCAAGGGTTGAGGGCGGCTAGTAGGGGAAGGTTCGACCAAATTGGCCGGCTGAGGAGCAAGGAAAGGATGGGGTGGGTTATGAAGAGGCAGCGGACGAGAGGTGGGGGTGAGATGAATGGAGTTGGTCGGACTAGCATCAAGATCCGAGGCAATTGAACTCCATGCCTCATCAAAAGAGCTAGTTTGGGCATTTTGTGGAGGGGAGGAATGTGACACCAAAGGAATTGAGATTGAATTCCACTCTACTCCTTCGGACGCCCCATTTGGTTGAGGTGGTGAATGAGTAGCAAAGGGAAACTCGGTTTCAACAAAACGTAGGTTGGTGGTAAGATCAAGGAAAAGGTAGGCACTTTGGGTACTCGAGTAGCCAACAAACACACAAGGTGTCGATCGGTTGTCAAGTTTATGCGAGGTGTATGGGCGAAGCCAAGGGTAGCACATGCAACCAAAACTTCTCAACTTCAAGTAGTTAGGCTCATTTTTGGTTAAAATAAAGTAAGGACATTGGTTGTGTAAAATTTTGTAGGCATTCTATTAATCAAGTAAACCGTCGTTATCAAGGCATGAGGCCAATGTGTGAGAGGCATTTTCGCAAAATTAAGCAAAGACAAACACGTCTCCATAATATGACGGTGATGTCTCTCGGACATACCATTGTGTTCCGGTGTATGCGGTGGGGACGTGAGATGGGTGATCCCATGGTCACCAAGATACGACCGAAGGGCCACATACTCACCACCGTTATCGGAATAGAGAGTATTAATTTTTGTGTTAAAGTAGTTTTCGGTGAGAGTTTTGAATCTGACAAACGTAGCAAAAGTGTCGGACTTCTTTTTAAGTGGATAGATCCAAGTATACCGAGAGTAGTGATCCAGAAAAATAACATAATACTTGAAGTTGTCATAAGATAAAACCGGCTAGGTCCATACATCCGAAAAAACAACCTCCAAAGGAAAACAAGAGGTGATAGTCGATTCCTTAAACGGAAGTTTGTGACTCTTACTTATTTGACAAGAAGAGCAATGCAAATGTTGAAAAGAAACTCCTAAACCAAGCTGTTTTTGAAGAAACTCCATTGTAGTTGAAGAGAGATGACCAAACTTGTGATGAAGAACGCCCGCATGATGAAGGTTAACTGTATAGGCGGTCGGAGAGCGAATTGGCCACACGTAAACTCCATCAACGCATGGTCCCTCAAGGATTGTTTTGCGCGTTGAAAGTGCCTTCACACAAAAACGATCTTGTAAGAAATGAATTCCAAAATGATTTTCTGCACAAAATTTTGAAACGGAAATGATATTCTTAGACATTTTCGGCACACGCAAGACATTTGCAAGTTTAAAACAACAATTTGAGCCAACTAATGAAAGAGAGCCAGTATGGGAAATGTGCAAACTTGAGTCATCGCCCACATAGAGCTCGTCTGGACCCAGGTAAGGGTAGTGAAGGGCAAGATGTTGTAGGTCGTTTGTGATGTGATGTGACGCCCCATTATCGACGATCCAAGGTTGCGAGGGGTGGGCGGTAGCGGCTACATCGGCTTAAGCCGGGCAGCAGGTGGTGGAAGGGAGGCGGACATTAGGGTACTCTTTTGGAAGGTCGAACATTGGGAGATGACGTGACCGATTTGGCAACAAGATTGGCAGCGTCCCTTAAACGGTTTGGGTTGATTGGGCTGAGTAGGGGTGTGGGTAGTGTTGTTGGTTTTATGGAGGCCGAAAGTGGGCAGGTTGATTAGGCCAGGATGTTTGTGGGGGGGCGGAAGTGGGTGGCGGTTGCCAATACATTGGAGAAGGCGGCACCTTGTTTTTCTTGTGGAATTTGGTATGAGCATTAAGAGCTGTGGCCGGAGCCTCGGTGTGGTTGATCTCAGCTTTGATATTGATCTCATGAATAAGCAATTTCTCATGGAGTTCCTCAAACGAGATTGGAGTATCTCGTATATTAACATCATCAACAATAGATTTGTAAGCATCATCATGACCCCGAAGTATAAAATCAGTAAGATCTTCGGAAATTACCGGGGCTTGAAGAGAGGCGAGCATGTCAGCCGACGCCTTGGCAGAGTTCATGTACTCAGCGATCGTCATTGAGCCCTTCTTGAGGTTTTGGAGCCGAGACTTGACTTGCTTTTTGTGACCACGAGAGGCCGTGGCATAGGTGGTGCGTAGGGCATCCCAAAGCTCTTGCGAAGTCTTGGTTTGGGTAACCAATCTTGCAACCGGAGAGGTGAGCGAGCCAAGTAACGTCCCGAAGAGAATTTGATCTTGACGTTCCCAAGTGAGGAAGGCCGGATTGGCTACTTGGAGGGCGTTGGCGCCCGCAATAGTCTTGGCCGGCATGGTGTGCGAACCGTCAAGGAATTTGAACAAACCAAAGCCCCGAAGAGTAGCCTCGATCTGGCTCTTCCATTGAAGATCATTTGTGGGAGACAACCGAATGATGTTGCCGAATTGAACAACAACAAAGGGATGCTCGGCTTGGTGAGGATTGGGTAGGGTGAGGGCCGATTCAGCCATAGAGAAACCGACAAGAGAGGGTGGCGCCAGCGGTGGTCTGGTGGCTGACTAGGGTTACGTAGATGGAAGGCCTAGGAAAGGAAAAGTCTGATACCATATGAGAATGTGAAGGATTGTGTATTTGATTAATAAAAAGGAAACATTCCTTATATACACATAGTTTATAGAAGCAACAAATAACTAGGACATGATATCTTATAACCCAAGATACCTCACCTTAGATTAGTAAAAATAAACTCTAATACAAACAATAACATCCTAATAGTATCAAAGCAAACAGCATCACCGAAATCCTCATAATCAGCCATCATCCTTGCATCGGTCATAAAATTATTAGTTAATTATCAAATCATCTTCATCTACTTGAACAGCATAAAAGAAATTAGGATCTTCTACTCTCATCCTCTGCAAGTACTTAAGAACACCACCTGTTTCATATTGCTTCATTTGTAAAGTATGCTTACTGTGCAAATAATTCTTAATATCCACATGAGAAAAACCAGGATGTTCACGACTTCCTTCTAGCCTAGCCATAAACTCAAAGGTATTTTTTGGAGCAATACCTGAATTATCAGCCATGTCAACTTATGATGCTTAAGATGCTGAAATTCTCCGATGTGATTAAAATAGATGAGCCTTACTTGGGGTTGCCATATTATGACTATGTTGGGCAGAATGTTGACAACACAATATCCGCTTCCTGTTTGACGATAACTGATTTTTAACATGGCTAAACAATCAAATCTTGTCTCCACATGGTGGAATTTATAAACATTGTCTCGTTTATCAAGTTCTCGTTTACCTTGGGCTAAACGAACAAACGTTCTTATCGATCAATATCCCCTTAAATGTATGAGTTCTACTCCTACGAATAAAAAACCCAACTGCAAAGCATAAGCATTATAGAACTCACGCCATATCCTCATTCTAAAATCTATCACAACTCTCGGTATAAGTTTCTTAGGTATTGTTGGGCCCTAACACTAAAAGCCCAAGGAGCATTTTGGATCAGCACGCGAGAAGCCCGTATAGCAGAGCAATGGAGTTCTAGAAGGCGGTCCGAGGAATGTGGCCCACGGAGTCGGCATATTTGCCCGCCAAGGTATAAGATATACTTAGATTATATCTTGTAGGGATTTTCATGTAAATTCTATCTTATGCAATCGGAATTATATCGCATCTAGGAACATTATATCTAACAGATACATATCTATCTAGTTAGTAGCATATCTTGTAAATACTCTATATTAGGGACCCCTATATATACATAGAGGGAGCCCTACATTGTAAACACACGCATACATACACTTTACACACGAAATACAATACGAGTTACACCTTTCCTTATTGATTCTCAAGTTCGCATTGCTTAGTTCCAGCCCGATTTAGGCTAAGGGATCTCTGATCTAGGTTGGTAGATTTCTAGCTCAAACAGGTATCTTTGAATGGATTGACTCAATCGTGTCACCTTCAAGATCAGGGTGTGTCAAATCTTCATGATTTGCATCATCTAGATTAGCGTCTATTAAATGTTCATCATCCTCATGTTCAAGTCTGCGATGGGGTTGTGATTCTCGAATATTAGTCTCCATAACCTGTATAAAAATCAAAATCAAGCTATCACTATAGAAGTATTACAATACATAC
Organism: Polygonum maritimum; assembly: GCA_963924305.1. Lineage (NCBI taxonomy): Eukaryota > Viridiplantae > Streptophyta > Magnoliopsida > Caryophyllales > Polygonaceae > Polygonum > Polygonum maritimum. Next base: position 4,992,627 of record OZ002736.1, read on the forward strand.
AGTACAATGTCTGGAATTTACCCTAGATTCAATAGAATTAGTATACATGTTATCTTGTGTGCAACTTTAAGAGTATATCATAAGCATGTAGCATTAATTATTTGCCAAGCTATATATTAACAACCTCCCCCCCCTAAAAAAAAACTAGTATATGACCATCCAAAGAACATAATAAGTAAGAACTGAAAAATATATCAACTATAAACTGATAATCAAACAATAGTTAAGTGAATTTTTTAATAACTTAGAGTCCTTTTGGAAAGGGGTTTTTTAAGTGCTTATAACTACAAAATAAGAACTTGATATCTCAGTTAGAAAAAAAAATTAAGTGCTTATAATCGCTCTAGTGTTTATAAGCAACCTAAAAAATAATCAACACCCTAGTACTTATGGAAATAAGCACAAAATTATAAGCATTGCTTATTATTATTACTTCCATCCCTACCCCTCTCTTTTCCATCGGCAACTTCCCAGATCTGCACCCCCGACTTCCCATTCTCCGGTAGCTCTTGTAGCTCCTTCATCTACAACGTCGGAGAGATAAAACTCAACTTTCGGAGATCAGCAAACTCAAATTCCTTATCGAAATCGAACCTCCCCGGCTCCCCATCAGCCAAAGACACCCAAATCTCCTCCGATCGGGTGTTGCCCTCATTGCCCGCCAGCTGTTTGACGGAAGTCCTAGCAGAAGAAACGCAAAGACTAGCGGTAAAAGTCGGTCGGAGACATCAATAAATAGTTTTCGGTGAGATTTGAAGAGGAATTGAGGAGTTTAACATGATATGGTGGAGGTGGGAGGGGCAAGGAGACGAAATGAGGGTTCCATTCTCGACCCCATGTCCGTATCGTCCACTTGCAATGGTTGGATCTTACCTTAGTTCCAGGGAAGAGAATGACGATGTGGTCGCCGGTGGCTTGGGAACGGCGGCAATGACGACGGTGACCGGACTGCGTGGGGAGTGAAGCACAGTGTGAATGCAATGAATGGACGAACGAGCACGATAGAAGAGAAACCATTCTTTTGACTTTTTTAATCTTTTTAATTTTTGTATGGGTAAAATGGTCAAGTTACGTTTTTATACGTACAAAATCAACAATCCGTCTTACCAAACACCCGATTGATTATCCAAAAAATATGTTTTCAATTTAAGTAACAATATCATCAACTAAATATCAGCATCGTATACTATTAGTATCAGCAATCGACCAGTATCAACATCAACACTGAGTTACCAAACGGACCCTTAACTTGATTGATTTAAGATTGAAGACAAATTGAAGAACTCGTTTTCAAAGAGGGGATCTAAGAAGAAGTTGAAAACCCACATAGGAAGATGAAAGATTAAAAGTAAATCAATAAGTAATTTGGAAAGAAAAGTAATATCGGAAGGAAAATATATTTTGTTATCCCTCCCTCACATAACATTTGTCCATCTTTCCATTTCGATTGTCTCAATAAGTTTGTCCATCTTTTAAAATTTCCATTTATACAATATTTTTCGTATCATATTACCCTTATTCAATCTCATATATTACGTATTTTCATTACCCAACTTTTTCAACAACTTTATCATTTTTTCTTATAAAATTATAAAACCGTCCTCATTCAATCTTATATATTACCACCAATTATCCACTTTTCCATAAACTTTATTATTTTTTAACTTTTTATCTTTATAAAGTTGACCAATAGAGGAGGAGTGGAATAAAATTTTTGAAATAGAGGGAATAAAATTTTTCATAATTAATTAATCAATAAAGTTGACCAATAGAAGAGGAGTGGAATAACATGGGTTACACAGTATACCGTAGAAGATGCGAACTGTTCCTTGAAATCTTTCACCGTCAGACTAGATTCCTCGTCTGGAATCGATTTCAATTAAAGTACAGTATATAGCATGATATTCACGTTTTCATTTCAACGAAGACTTCTTTTTTTATTTACGAAAGTCATGAATAATCCATGGCATCTAGAGCACGCTACGGGTTTGGAAAAAACAAAATTACAATACGGAGTACGTAAGTAGACATGTCGGTGATACCTAACTAAACATATTGAGGGAGTCTTGCTCAGAAAAGAAAACATATCGTGGGAGTCAAATCTTTTTAATTTAATGTAGCGAACATATAATTTATAATAAGTATTTAATGACTACTTCAGTTTTACGTGAAAAATTACCTTTAGTATATTATAGAGAACAATATATTATTCAACTCTATCGTCTCTTAATTTTGTAAGAAATCGATTATATCTCAATATTTTTGTATAGTAATTCGGACCAGAATTATCTTCGTTTTCATTGTAAAAGCCTAAAATATATTATCACCGTTTAATCACTACTTGTGTATAATTATCATCGTTTTTATTGAAAAGATACCAATATGTTTGTTTCACTAACAACGTGTATGATTCAATATATCTCACTAACAACATACTGTTTTGAAACTAATATGAAACATAAATTTTAGGAAAAGAAAAAAAATATTTAGAATAAGTAAATTTCTTTTAAAAGTTGTTCGTAGAAGTCTAATCTTCCAATATTCATAACTTTCTACTAAGATGTCGGATTAAAGCGTATAATACATCAAATCGAAGGTCTCGAAAAGAAGAACATATAGACCTAAAAAAATTTGGATTGGAGGGCCATGGCCCCCACCGGCCACAACATAGTTCTACCTATGTAATCGGGTCAAACGGGTCGGGTTCGGGTTTCGGTATGTCGGGTTCGGGTCAACATCATGTCGGGTCATTTCGGGTCACAACTTTAACGGGTCAAGCCACTATGGATTTGTTGCGGGTTCGAATCAACCCAACGGGTTAAAGAACCTGGTTTTTCAAATTTATTTTAATAATTTATCTATTTTTTTTTGCTGATATTAATTCATGACTCGTTTATTTACTTATAAAGTTATAATATAATTTAATTTGAGCCTAAATATAAGGATTAGATTTTTAATACAACAGTTACACTTCGGCTTTGTACTCAGTATTACGAATAATTCTTCATAACGTGATATCGAACTATTTTAACAAGATTTTTGTAATCAACCATGTGCTAGACTAAGTGGGGTGAGCAACACAAAGACAACAAAAACAAGTTCCAATTTCACATTCACGGTGTCCACTTGAAGAATTTCAATAAGAAATGATTAACCTCAATGTTCAAATCTTAAGAGATTCAAAATTGATTATGAAGAAAAAAACAAACACGTGAGATTCATAAAAAGTAGTTTGTATGAAAATTTAAATCCTAGAATTCTTGTATGCATATATCAGAAAACATATATCAAACTAGAAGAACAAAACATGCAATTTACGTCTATTAAAAGTATAATATTTCTCAAATTTTTACATATTTCAACTTTGATAAAGTTATAAACATTAATGTAATTCACGACAACTTTATAAATCAATTCAAAACTTAGGACCCGTTTAGTATCCAAAGGTGGAAACGTAAATGGAATGGAAACGAACCTACTCCAATTATGTGTCACTATACATTAATTAAATAAAAATTTTAATTTGAAACTTTGAAATTTGTGTGTCTAGAGAAGGGATGAAGGGAATGATTGAGGTGATTTGTTACCCCACCCTTAGATTAGGAAAACAAGTTGAGTGTCGCGAGAGGGCTTGCGGTAGTTTTTATATGAAAATTGAGGTGACTTATCACGATGTTAATGTAGACTAGATTCATTTACATTCCATTTACTTTTCCGCCGTTGGATACCAAATGGGTCCTTAGACTCTAGCTCAGCAAAACAAAAAACAATCAAACCTTGAGAAATATACGTCAATTTAAGAGACATTAGCCTGACTTGGTACATCTTTAATCAACTGGCCGGTATGTTTCATGTTCAAAATCAATTCCTCGAATTGATTTTCTTTGTAAAGAATCATCTTTCAATCAATCAATTGGATTCGACTTCAGCTACTAACGAGATGAAGGCAAGTTATTACAATCGAACCCGATGTGAAATCTTTTTCATAGGTCGGTTTTTTTCACCATTCGCATTTTTTATTGGACTGACCCATGCAATTTCAATTGACACAGGTCGGTTTTATGGTTCGGGTTCGGATTTTGCTCTAAACGCGCGAGAAATGTATCTACACTACAGTTTCTTTTCGTTTTTTTTAGGCTTAAAATAAACAACCTCCTCATTCGATGCCTCTTCCTATAAATAAAGCGAGCAAGACGCCTTATATTCTACATCTAAGTTCAGATTTCCCTCCTCAGTCACTTGTATTTCCTAATTAAGTTCTTGATATTTAAGACTCGCGTATATACACATATCCATGGCACCCGCACCCCAGACCCAAACAAAGGCTCTATCTCCCATCGATGCCTACGTCGACAGCCAAGCACACATTGTTGCTGCCGCCCAAAACCGCGCCCTATCAACCGATGCCCCTCTGGATCCGTCAGAGGCCTTCGCCAGGGCCCGCCACGAGTTCGGGGAGCACGGCGGCGTCAACATGTCGATCGAGGCGTCCGCCACCTTCACGGTCATGGAGCCGGAGACCATGGTCCGGATGTTCACCGGAGAGCTCGGCCCAGAGCGCGGCTTCTTCATCTACAGCCGCCACTTGAACCCCACCGTACTCGCCCTCGCCTGCCAGCTGGCCGCCCTTGAGGGCACCGAGGCCGCCTACTGCACCGCCAGCGGCATGTCGGCGGTCTCCTCCGTCCTCCTCCAGCTCGCCGGCGCCGGCGGCCATGTTGTGGCGTCGGGGACGCTCTACGGCGGAACCCACGCGCTCCTCGAGCACTTCTTTCCGCGCGCGTGCGGCGTGGAGACGACTTTTGTCGATGTTACGGACCATGAGGCGGTGGAGGCGGCGTTGGTGGAGACGAGGACCACGGTCCTCTACTTCGAGTCGGTTTCGAACCCGACGCTTACGGTGGCGGACGTGCCTGCGCTCTCCAAGATTGCTCATGATAAGGGGGTGATGGTCGTTGTTGACAATACGTTCGCTCCTATGGTGCTGTCGCCGGCGAGGCTCGGTGCCGACGTGGTGGTCCACAGTATGACAAAGTTCATCAGTGGTGGCGCCGACATAATTGCAGGCAAGTTTATTTATTGTGTATTCGATCAGTACGTTATTAGCAAAAACGTACGTACCCACCCCATGATATTTGCAAAAGGAGGTTGATTAGCTATCTAGGTTTATGTGGAACGATAAAGGGCCACTTGTTAGTTACGTACTACCTAGCTAGGTTTTTTTTTATACGGGTGAAAATTAGGCCTCGTTTTACGGCAGGATTCCTAGAGCATTCTTTCGGACGAGAGCTAAAAGCTCGTGGTAGTACCAAATAGATCCTCACGAGAGACTGCGTAGGTTTGATAAAAGAGCATATATACTGCAAAAGAAATTCGTGTTAGGGTTGAGCATTGGTTCAAAACCGAACTGAAACCGAAATTGGGGAATTTGGTGAACCGAAAAACCGAACTGGAAAAATTCAGTTCAATTCGGTTCGGTTTCAGTTCATTTTTTTCGGTTTTTGATACATTGTATAAGGTTTTTCTTTGAAAAAATTGAACCGAAATCCTGAAATTTCTTGAACCGGTCTCTGTCGGCTTCAGTTTGGTCGATTCGGTCAATTTTTTCGGTTTCGGTCTAACCATGCTTAGCCCTAACTCGTATTGCCAAAGTTATGAGTACGTTGACGATGTTGAATATTAAATAATTAATTAATTTTAGTATGGGTGTTGGTTATTCCTAACGTACAGGAGCCGTTTGCGGGCCGGCCAGTTTGGTAAACTCAATGATGGATCTACACCAAGGGGCCCTGATGCTACTAGGCCCCACGATGGAACCGAAGATCGCGTTCGAGCTATCAGCAAGGCTGCCGCACCTAGGGCTAAGGATGAAGGAGCACTCGAGACGAGCCTTGGAGTTCGCCAAGAGAATGAAGCAGCTAGGCCTCAAGGTGATCTACCCGGGCCTAGAGTGCCATCCGGAACACGAGCTGCTCAAGTCCATGGCGAACCCAGGCTACGGCTACGGAGGACTCCTCTGCCTGGACATGGGGACACAGGACGAGGCCAACAAGCTGATGCGCCACCTCCAGAACTCGACCAAGTTTGGGCTCATGGCCGTCAGCCTTGGCTACTACGAGACGCTCATGTCGTGCTCCGGGTGCAGCACGAGCAGTGAGCTGAGTGAGGAGGAGAAGGTCATGGCCCATATCTCACCGGGGCTTATTAGGATGTCGGTCGGGTATTGTGGCTCTCTTGAGCAGAAGTGGAGCCAGTTTGAGAAGGCCTTTGCTATGTTCCGTACGGGAAACTCTGGGTTCTACAAGAACTAAGCGACTTGAATTTAATTGCCATTGCATATCATTGTGAAATTCCCAAGTGTCTTCGTATTTGCTCTCTGTCTGCAAGTTGATCTTTCCTATAGTTATTTACTTAATTGCTCAAGTCTCATCTTTGTATTTCATTTACGTACTTAATCGTATTACTTTCAGTCTCATCATCTCCTCAAGCTTGTAGTTTTAAAACAATATGGTGTATTGGGGTGTTTAAGTTACTATGTGTTGGACTGATGTTCCCTCGGGATCAGTCGAACAATCAAGTGATCTCTCGGGATCAGTCCCATGAGTTTTGATGATGATAAACGCCATAAGGTTTAATGGTTTGAGTTTTGCCAAAGTGTTTCAGGAGAAAACAGGTGCAAAGGGAACAAGAGAACCAGAGAACAAGAACAGAAAGAGAGATTGGTCCCAGAGGGATCAATGTGCTAGCCAGCCACGTGATAGAGGTCTATTTAAGGAAGGAGCGTGTTTCCTTTATTAAGGACATACGTGTGTCTACAGCGTGAAGAAATTGTTATTATCTTTAAAAGGATGATAATAATTATGGAAAACATATCTTATTGATTTGGTCATTACTTGGAGCCCAAGGAGTTAAGAAAATATGATAGAAGATCTTGTTGAAGATTTGATTGTGTAAATCCGTGTATGGTTAATTATTAGGTGGAAAGATATTATTTTATGGCAAGAAAATAATATCATATCAGACCTAATCGTTTACTATATATTAGGATAGAGTTTAGGGTTTTTTTAAGGTTCGAAATTACCCGCTTGGAGTTCTTCCACTAGAGAGAAAAGGAGACTTCGTTTAGAGAAGAAAGGCAGCGACTTTAAGGAGTTTTCAAAGCTTCTTAACCAGCCATTGGAGTTCTAAGAGGAGAGCTTCATCGTCGTTGTTCAGAGGATCAACGATCTGCACAGTCTCAGGGATCGGTAATAGCAGACGCACTTGTTGATACTGAAGAAGGACTCCAACCCATTGAAGCTTGAGAGGTCAGGCTTCTGAGGTATAGTTGGTCTACTTTGAGTTGCTTATACGTTCTAAGGGCTAGAAGTTAGGAGAGTATTCTAGGAAGAGTCTAGTTTACGTTGGTACCTTATCTTGCCATTGTAGTTCGTGATAATCAATAAAGTAAGTAAGCCATTGAAAATCCTTCTAAGGAAGGTAGAGGTTTTACTAAAGTGACTAGTTGGTTGCTTTGGGTTTCCTCTCTAAATATTGTGTCCTTTGTGTGTGTTGTTTTCGTTTCGTGATAAATTGATCCTTGCTAAGGATCAGTAATCTGTTTGCTACTTGTTTCCATGTTGCTTCCGCTGTCCAGTTCTTTGATCCCCTAAGGATCAGGGTCTGTATTCTAACTTGTCGATCCTACAATTGGTTTCAGAGCCTGATCTCCTAAGGAGCAGTCACGAAGGGAACAGTCAAGGACACTCGATGGTACGTCCACCGTTCTTCGAAGGTGAGAAATTCAGTTGGTGGAAGAACAAGATGGAAACTTTCATCAAATCTGAGGACTTGGACTTATGGGACATAGTTGCCAATGGTCCAAAGGAGGTAACAATGAAGGATGCCACAATTGGTAAGATTGTCCCTAAGCCGTTAAGTGCCTTGAATGCTGAGGAGAAGCAGGTGCTTTCTAAGAACTTTAAGGCCATTAAATTTTTTAATCATGCCTTAAATGATAATGAATTCTCAAGAGTTTCAGCATGCTCTAGTGCTAAGGAAATTTGGGATTTATTATGTGCAACTCATGAAGGTTCCATTGAGGTTGAGAAGAATCGAATTGATATTCTTGTGAAAAAATATGAGCTGTTTAAGATGGATAAAAATGAGTCCATAAAAGATATGATGGCTCGTTTCAATGTTATTGTCAATGAGCTAACTTGTTTAGGAAAGAAGTACACCATGGAGGATAAGGTTCGCAAGATCCTTAGGAGTTTGCCCAAGAAGTGGGAGCCAAAGATAACGGCTATTGAGGAGGCAAAGGACCTAAGTACCTTACAGCTAAAACACCTCATAGGATCACTCACTACCCACGAGGACAAGTTGAAATCCTATGAAGAGGACGTTCCCAGCAAGAAAGACATTGCCTTGAAAGTTTATAAGGCATTGAAGCAGGTTAAGGAGGGCAAGAAGGAGAAAGAGGACAATGATCCTGATGTTGCTCTCATCACTGGCGCCGTGAGAAAGTATCTCAACATAAGGAACAAGGATGGAAACGGCAAAGGTAGATCCTTTAAGTGTAATCCTGACACTTTATGCTACAATTGTCGAGAGAAGGGACATTTTGCTAGGGATTGCCCACAAAAGAAGGAGTCGGATGATGAGGACTCTTCTAAGAAGGGTAATGACAAAGGAAAGAAAACAGCCTTTATTGCTGCATGGGGGGACGAGTCTGATCTTGAGCCGGATCATCACTGCTTGGTGGTCAGGGAACAGCTCCAAACTGATCCCGAAGAAGAAGAAGAGGTATGTGAAAAACCTGATCTTTTCACTGAGTTGAAGTCTTTTAAGAAAAAGTCCTTAATTGATTTCATTGAGAACCTCTTAGATGAGAAGGAAGAACTAGAAAAGAAACTTGAAAATGTTGATACTATTAGTGAATATATTGTTTACATAATTAGATTAACTTAATAATGTAAATCTCTCTATTCCTAGCATTCAGTTGTACGCAATATGTATTGGTTAAGATCCTTTCCTTATTAATAGTTAGTCAGCTGTACTAGGGTTAGGTGCATATCCTCTCCTTGTATAAGTACTCTTCATTCTACGTTAATAAGAAGCACTGCATATTACAAATATTGATTCTCTATATGGTATCAGTTGCAGAACTACGATCCCAACCCACAAAATCTCCATTCCTTCCGCTCCTCTCCAATGGCGCAACAATCTTCCACCCTACCCAATCCATTCGAACCGGCAAAACCCTTCACCATTGTGAACTTGTCCCATGTCCTTAAGCTTTCCTCCACAAACTACTTGGCCTGGAAAACCCAACTAAAAATTACCCTAACCGGTCATGGCCTCTATGGCTATGTCGATGGCACAACCCTCCCTCCTATAGCTACCATCCTAGGCCTTAACAACTCCCAAATACCAAATCCAACGTTCCAAACATGGGAACGCCATGACCAATTGGTTCATAGTGCCCTTCTCGGAACCCTTACGGATGACGTGGTGAACCTCGTGACTCAGGCGCCGACCTCGAAAGCCACCTGGGACCTTCTCCAACAAACTTTCGCCACGGCTTCCCGAGGGAACAAGAAGCAACTCAAAACCAAACTTCAAACCATGAAGAAAGGCTCGACACCAATTGTCGAGTATATGAAGAACATGAAGATCGCCGCAGACGTCCTTGCGTCTCTCGGGGCGCCGGTCAACCAAGAAGATCTAACCGAGTATGTTCTCAAAGGTCTTGACTCCTCATATCAATCTGTTATTGATGGTGTTAATAACCGAGAAACTCCGATCTCTTTTCATGAACTCCACGAGCGTCTCATTCTCAAGGAGATTGATCTTCAATCACAAAGCTCGAATGAGGGGGCACCAGCCACAACCCTTAACGTCCAGGCGTACAAGGGGAAGCAAAAGAACAAAGCGCCTGCACCCTCGGTTCCTTGGCAGCCACAACATCCTACACAAAACAACTGGACCAACCAACCTAAACAACCCTCTCGTCTAGCCCAACCATCCAACCAACAGAATTCTTCCAAGCCATTCAAAGGCCGCTGCCAATACTGCTTCAAAGTCGGCCATGTCATAAACCAATGCCCCGACCTTCGTGAGGATTATCCCCAGGTTCGTCTCCCTTCCTCAAACCGTTTCCCATCTCAATCCTCCCCTCAAGCAAACACCATCTCTGCCCTACCGAACCCAACCCAATGGCTCATGGATAGTGGTGCCTCCCATCATGTTACGAATGACCTAAACGCCTTATCCCTTCACCATCCCTACTCCGGTCCAGACGACCTCTTCTTTGGTGATGGAACAGGTTTAAAAATCACACACTCCGGATCTTTTTCTTTATCTCAATCAAATTATTTGTTTCATTTTACAAATGTGCTTTTAGTTCCTAAAATCTCCAAAAATATCATTTCGGTTTCCAAATTTTGTGCGGAAAATAACTGTGAAATTTGTTTTTTGTCGGATTGTTTTCTTGTGAAGGACCGAATTACAGGCCAAACCACTCTTAAGGGTCACTGCGTGGATGGTGTGTACGTCTGGCCAGCCCATGCCATTGTCGCTCATGCCTCTACTGCAAGTTCGCCAGCCCGCCTTCATCATGCACTTGGCCATCCCTCCTCAAAAGTCTTTCAATTTCTAGTTAACAATTTCGATTTAGGAACTACAAACTATTTGCAATCTCATTGTAATTCCTGTCAAATTAATAAGTGCCACAAACTTCCTTTCAAGAAGTCTACTATCGAATCTCATTTTCCTCTTGAAATTATATTTTCTGATGTTTGGACTTCACCGGTGTATTCCTATGATGGCTTCAAATATTACATAATTTTTGTCGATCATTTTACAAAATATGTTTGGATATATCATATGAAGCACCACAACTGTTTTTCAAAAATACAGATCCTTAGTTAAGAACTTTTTCAAAACAAAAATCAAAATTTTATATTCCGATAATGGTGGGGAATACATTGCCATGAAAGATTATCTAAGCTCCACCGGAATTACTCACTTCACCTCTCCACCACACACCCCGGAACACAATGGAACGTCCGAACGACGTCACCGTCACATTGTAGAAACGGGTCTCACACTTTTAAAAAAATCCGAAATGCCCATCAAATTTTGGAACTTGGCTTTTTCTCATGCTGTTTATCTTATAAACCGTCTTCCAACAGCGGTACTTGATTTTCAATCACCATATCTCAAACTTTTACACAAAAATCCGGATTATAAGAGTTTAAAAAGCTTCGGATGTCTTTGTTATCCATGGCTTAAACCTTATACACAACACAAACTTGAACCACGTTCCATTGCCTGCGTTTTCGTCGGCTAATCACCCACACAAAACGCCTACCTATGCCTTAACCCGAAAACCCACAAGTTGTATGTCTCTCGACATGTGCAGTTTGATCCCGAAACCTTTCCATACAAAAATCCAACTCCATCACAACCACATTCAGACTCCTTGCCTCGAGAATGGGGTTCAATTTCTCAAGCAATGAGCTCGGATGAACCCAATATGTCTAACACCAACGAGCCATTGGCTCGGTATTCTGTTGGGTGGGCTTCAATCCCAACAGAACCGGCCACAACCTTATCTCTCCAGCCCCATCATTCCGTTCAAAACCCTCACCCGCATCAGCCTGCGCCGATCGCACCCACCAGCCCCATACACGCGCCCTCACGCGCCAGCTTATTACCGGCCCCCACTCACCCAAACCCTAACCCTAATCCAACAACTATTGCCTTACTTTCCCCATCAGCTCCCAATCCCGATAATTCCGCCCTCCCTAATCCCGAAATAACAGCTCCCATATCTGCCCAAATCCCTCCCCCCCCCCCAACAACCATGATCCCACCTTCCAAAATCGCCCAGAATCTTCCCAGATCAATCACCCCTCGCCCGATACCCACAATCACGCTGACCATATCAATGCTCTGCCTACTCCCTCACCGTCGCCAGTTCACTCCCCCTCTCCCTCACTTCCACCAGTTGCGCCACCGCCACCTCAGGGTATCATTACCCGCTCACAAAACAACATATTTAAACCAATACAAAAGCTCAACCTACACCTCCAAACCTCTCCCCACAGTGAACCAAAAACCATAACTCAAGCCCTCAAATCACCCGAATGGCGTGCTGCAATGGAAACCGAGTTCCAAGCGCTTTGTTCAAACAACACATGGTCTCTCGTGCCACCTCATTCAGCTCAAAATCTTGTCGGGTGTAAGTGGGTATTTCGCACAAAATATCGTCCAGACGGCTCTATAGATCGCTACAAGGCAAGACTTGTTGCGAAAGGGTTTCACCAACGCCCTGGATGTGACTATACAGAGACCTTTAGCCCCATTGTCAAGCCAGTCACAGTGCGTATTGTTCTCACCTTAGCCGTCCTAAAACGCTGGCCCCTCAAACAACTCGACATCAACAATGCGTTTCTTCAAGGTACGCTCTATGAAGATGTCTATGTTGAGCAACCTCCCGGTTTTGTGGACCGTGCTCATCCGAATCATGTTTGCAAGATTCACAAGGCGTTATACGGGCTCAAGCAAGCACCACGAGCTTGTATAACGAACTCAAATTGTATCTTCTCCAACTCGGCTTTGAGAATTCCATCTCGGACGCTTCTCTGTTTATTCTTCATCGGCATGAAACTCTGATCTATATTCTTGTTTACGTTGATGATATCATCGTAACAGGGAATTCCGAGAGCGCAGTACAAAAGCTCATCTCCATGTTGTCTGGTCGTTTTGCCTGAAAAGATCTCGGGACACTATCATACTTTCTTGGTGTAGAAGTCCTTCCACGCAAGTCAGGTATATTTCTTTCACAGATTAAGTATGTATAGGACCTCCTCACAAAAGCCGGTATGGACCTTGCAAAACCGGTATCCACACCGTTGTCTGCGTCCACACCTCTTCTCAAGGACTCAGGGCAACCGATTCCCACTCCAACTGATTACAGGACACTTATTGGTAGCCTCCAATATCTATGCTTAACTCGTCCGGATGTGGCGTTTTCGGTCAATAAACTCAGCCAATACATGCAAGCACCCACTGACGTTCATTGGGCAGCCCTCAAGAGATTACTTCGGTACTTGGCAGGCACTCTTCACCAAGGTATTATGATCTCTTCCACCTATCCGCCTCTTCTTCATGCGTTCTCCGACGCCGATTGGGCGGGAGATCGTGATGACTACATCTCCACATCAGGCTATATCATTTATCTTGGTGCCACGCCAATCTCATGTAGCTCTCGAAAGCAGAAAAGTGTAGCAAGGTCATCAACGGAGGCTGAATACAAAGCTCTTGCCGACACCGCTTCTAAACTAGTATGGGTAATGTCCCTGATCTCATAACTCGGTTTTCGGCCTCCACATCAGCCAACTATTTTATGTGATAATCAAGGGGCAACTTTCCTTAGCTCCAATCCGGTTTTTCACTCAAGAATGAAGCATATTGCCATTGCCTATCACTTCGTTTGTGAATTAGTTCGGCGTGAAGTCTTCAAGGTGTCCCACATCTCTACTCATGACCAGCTTGCTGACATTCTTACGAAGCCTCTACTAAAACCGAGCTACACTGAATTGGTCTCCAAGCTCGGCTTTTCCGACACCATGCAAAGTCTCGCTTGAGGGGGCATATTAGTGAATATATTGTTTACATAATTAGATTAACTTAATTATGTAAATCTCTCTATTCCTAGCATTCAGTTATACGCAATATGTATTGGTTAAGATCCTTTCCTTATTAATAGTTATTCAGCTGTACTAGGGTGAGGTGCATATCCTCTCCTTGTATAAGTACTCTTCATTCTACGTTAATAAGAAGCACTGCATATTACAAATATTGATTCTCTATAGATACTTGTTCTTCTATTTTGTGTGATGCATGTCCTACTCTTAAGAATGATATTGAAAATCTGATGTCTAAAAATGAGGAATTGCATGCTAACTTGGAAAGTGTTAAAACTGAAAATTTAAGACTTTCTAATGAGTTGAAAAATATTGATCCCTCTGATCAAACTGAGTTGAATGAATTGTGATTCGGGCTATTTTGTATAGGTTAACTCTTAGATTTTGAGATGTTATTGACAGTGTTTAGGTTAGATTTGAGCATTATTGTAATATGAAGACCGAAGACACAAGAATGCAAGATTCAAGAGTTTTAAGGCGTTTTGAGCTGTCTGCGCGACACCACTTGCTTGCAAGGGCTATACCTTGAGCTACAGAGATCGTATTGAGCTGATTCCGGTGCCACTGGAAAGCTAACTTCAAGGGATTCAATTCATATTTTTACACCAAAGCCAGATTCCAAGCCGAAGATGGTCAAAACAGCCTCCGAAGTGACGTCAGAGGTTTTGTCCGAATACCACGACCGCGGTGGGAGCGATTCGACCGCGGTGATGCCGGATCCGAAATGGGCCGAAAATCTATCTTCTTTCTATGTTCTTATTATGGGAGCTTGGTTTGTAGGGAGGTGTGAGGGGAACAACCTAAGGAGAGGTGTTTCACTGAGAATGATTTTTGGGAGGGTTTAACCTTGAACAAATAAATTTGTCAAGACCCCGCTGAGTATAGCGAAGTCAGGATCGTCCACGGGAGCTAGTAGTTCTATAGTCTAGCAATCGAGCTACAAAAGCAAAACCAAACAAATCAAAGCAAAACAAGCAAACAAACGCAAAGCACACGTCTCAGGGATAGGTCGTGGCCGACCCTATGGAGGTCGCGGCCGACCTAAAACAGAACTTCACAACACCAAGAAAACAACTACAGAGGAGGTCGTGGCCGACCCTGCAACTGGTCGCGGCCGACCTATTCTGGGCAAGAAAGTGGGTTTTGTAAAATCAAGGAAAAACAACTAGGGGAGGGGTTTCACACACCACGAGCATGCATTCGAACAATGATAAAAGACCAACTCAACTCATAATCTCATGAGTGACTTTCGTCACAAAAGAACACATCAAAACCTCGATTTTCATGAAGGTGTTAACATGCAATCCAACTTGTTTTCTAAGGCTTTAAGCACACAAGAGGGATTTGTGGGCAGAGATTTCAAGCTAAGCATGGATCCAAACAATCAAGGTCTCAAATACACTTTCATGGTGGGTTTCACCCCAACCCTAGCAAGCTAACTACTCACACATGATCAAACACACAAACAACACTAAAGAAGAGGAAAACATCATCACAAACAAACAACTTCAATTAATCAAAGATCCAAACTTACAAACTCGAGCAAACCCACAAGTTTCTTCAAAAACCATTGTTGTCTTCTTCCTAGAACACAACCAACACAAGCTTTCTTCTCTACTATCTCTCCTTACAAACCACTTCAATTCTCTCTCACACAAACTCACACTCTCTTCTCTACCGTCACTTTCTTCTTCTTCAAACTCCACTTCTTCTTCCTCCTCCTCAGACCACTCTCTCCTCTCTCTTCCTTTCACCCTTGAGCCTTTTCCCTCCTTGGAAAAGCTGATTAGAAAGGGAGACAAAGTGGGTTTTAGCAGCCCACAAAAGCAAGGGAGGGAAGCTTCCTCCTCTGCCACAAGCCTGCACAACTGCCTGCTTTTTCGGGTTTCGAAAATCCCGCCCAAAAAGCGTTACTTGCAGCGCACGGACTTTCTTCGGATGTTGAGAGTGGTCGCGGCCGACCATATGGGGGTCGGCGCCGACCACCTACAGGATGTGAGGTTTTCTTCGTTTTGTTCCGTTCTTGCTCCGATTGGGTGGACTTTTGTTGGGTGCTTTTGCCCTTTTTGCTCCTTGATTTTCTTGAGAAGTTGTCACTCCTTTGAGGCCCCTTTGGTTGCAACTTTGGATCGTGGTTCTTGACACTTTGACGACTTCACTCTTGAAACTAGCGGTTCCTAGAAAGCTCCTAAAATGCATGAAAACTTCTCCAAAAGGCTCCGAATACCTACACAACACGAAACAACACACAAACGACTCCAACTCTCGAAAGAGAGTCAAAATCTTATGCAAAACACACAAACACAATGGGAAAACATGCAAAACGAGCTAGAAAACTACCTAGAAAATCAACTAAAAAAGGCGACATCAAAATACCCCATACTTAAGCTTGCTTGTCCTCAAGCAATACCTCTCGTCCATCAATACCAAATAACAAGCTCAAGAATGCCTTTGAGGAAAATAAGCACAAGTAGAACAATGAGCAAACAATTTCAATATCATAGTACACATATTTGCATTCTAAGCAATAACAATCCAACCTCACAAGGGCAATGTGTTTCACTCACTCTCATCTGTTTAAGATATATCAATGAGCACTCAACCTCAATTCCAAATGCAATACCTCATAGACAATGGAAATTATATTCGAAATTCTCCACCGAAGAAATCAAAACAAGTTAAATCATCAAAAGAACTTAGAGTGGCTCAATGAAGACTTCAAAGAAGTTTCATTCGGCCTGGTTGTAATGGGGCTCGGTAATTCAAAGGATGTGGAAAGATTTGGTCTTGTGGTGCTAATGAATCCGGGAACCTAGGCTCCTAGACTTCAAAACTCAACTACACTCAACCAACTCTTCTTTCTTCCTCCAAACACCAAATACATTTAACTTTCAAAGCTCATCCTTCTTCACTTCACCTACTCCTTTGTATTTCTCTTATAAAGAAGTCTTGACTCTAGCACTTATTCAAACAACTCACTTCTCTTTTTTTGATTTTTCTTTCTTTTTTTTTTTTTTTACGAAGGACTGTAAAAGGTCGGCCGCGACCTAAGGGTGGTCGGCCCCGACCCACAGCAGAGGGGCTTCTTTTCACTACATTCGTGCTACCCGAGCCAACACTTCATCTTTTTCATTCTTTTCTTAAGACAAATCCCTTAATTCCCACTTTCACAATCTCTTCATTTTCACTCCTCATCCACATCAACATCTCAATCCATTCTAAGTCCTAATTCCCGGATTAAGGGGGTCAAGCTTATAATGGCTAGGATACTTTTGTGGGGCAAGAAATAAGGCTTTAGGCTCAAACAAGGGGCTTCAAATCAAGGGATCATGCATAGTGTGGGCGGGCATATTTCCATATCAATTAGTTAGCATTTATTTCTCTATCTTATTTATTTTGCTATCCATATTTATTATGCTTTATCCTTTATTAGGGTAGTTACTCTAGATAGGATATTATTTATGGAGGAGAATCTTATCCTCGCCTGGGATAGAATATTTGGTTGACTTAGGGAGCAAGGCATCGCCCTAACCCTAGGCGCGTGCCCCCCTCTGTCCCTCTCCTCTATAAATACACATGTGTACCATGTGGAAGGTAAGTTCTAAGTTGGAAGCCATCGCCTGACGCCTTTGATCAACATTGCCCTTACTGACTTAAGCATCGGAGGTGGATTGGGGGTCGCTCACCCCTTGGTCCATTGTTTTGTAGGTCATTGAAGGCGAAGAGGCTGGGTGAAGAAGCTTGGAGAAGAAGGTCATTGAAGAAGGAGTTGAAACTTGTACACGGCATATTTTGTGTACTAACATTTGGCGCCGACCGTGGGGAACGAACAGGTTTTCGACATTCGTAAACCCTACGAGAACCGGTCTGACGAGGCTATGGATCGCTTGTCCACAAGCCCGGATCGAGACAGCCGCCAGACGAACTGACGAGACAACCCTGGGGCAATCGCGCTAGGA